>JAJPUD010000124.1:631900-780345 GCA_023553655.1 Myrmecobius fasciatus | reverse complement strand
TAGTTATTGCCTAGTTTGTCTTGTGATTCTATCCTATTCCACTGATCGACTACTCTATTTCTTAGCCAGTACCAAATGGTTTTGATGACCGCTGCTTTATAATATAGTTTTAGATCTGGTACAGCAAGTCCACCATCTTCAGCCTTTTTTTTCATTAATCCTTATGGGGTTTTTTTTTTAAAGCTTTTTATTTTCAAAACGCACGCACAGATAATTCTTCAACATTAATCCCTGCATAGTTCTGTGTTTCAGACCCTCCTCTCCCTCCCCTCAGCCCTTCCCCCAGATGGCAAGCAATCTAGTACATACTATACATGTTAAAATATATGTTAAATCCAATAAATGTAAACATATTTATACAATTCTCTTGTTGCACAAGAAAAATCATATCAAAAAAGAATGCAAGAGAACAACAATTTAAAAAGTGAAAGTGTTATATTGTGATCCATACTCAGTCCCTGCAATCCTCTCTCTGGGTGTAGATGGCTCTCTTCATCACAAGATCATTAGAACTGGCCTGAATCATCTCATTGTTGAAAAGAGTCACGTCCATCGGAATTGATCATCATATGATCTTGTTGCCATGTACAATGATCTCCTGATTCTGCTCATTTCACTTAGCATCGGTTCATACAAGTCTCTCCAGGCCTCTCTGAAATCATCCTGCTGATTGTTTCTTATAGAACAATAATATTCCATAACATTTATATATGATAATTTATTCAGCCATTCTCCAATCATTGGGCATCCATTCAGCTTCACGCCACTGCAAAAAGGGCTGCCACAAACATTTTTGCACATGTGGGTTTCCCTTCTTTAAATCTCTTTGGGATACAGACCCAGTGGAAACACTGCTGAATCAAAGGGTATGGCATCTAGTTTTGGTAGACAAATATAAAGTTTTCCCTCTTCTTGCTTTTCATTTTAAAGTACTTTCAATTAGATTTTCAGGAGCCCATTATTCCTAAATTTTAAGCCATGTTTTAGCAATCCAAATTCCATTCTCAGATACCATTTTACTTCGAAGATCTTCCTTTCTTTCTTAAGGTCCTTGCCTTCATTCAGCAGCAATGATAAAAATATTTTATTGCCTGTGCTTCCGGCCTAAGGGCCTCTTTTCCTTGCCTAAGACTTTGGTCTTTAGGAGTGCTCGGGAGTCTCTCTTTTAACCATTTGGATTAGCACAGACAGGTAATAGTCATCAGGCGCAATAGGCCTTGGAAGGCCCTTTCCCAGGTGTGTTCTGGATATGTACCTCAGGAACTCTGCTGCTCAGTATTCTTAACAGGTCAGCAAATTGCCATCTTAGCATACTCCCTCAGCAGGAAGTCCCCAGTCAGCACTGTTCATCTTTTTTTTTGACTCTTCCTAGAAAGTGTCCCTTGACATTACCTCTACATTCATATCGTTCCTTGGAGCCTCCTTGGATACATTTTCTCCTTTGAGGACAGTCTTCCTTCACTTCCACTCAGAGACTGCCTGACACTACCTGGTGTCTTCCCACATTGAAATCCTTCCCTTCCCCCCACTTTTTTTGGGGGGAACTCTTTACCTTTCCTTTCATTCTGAATGAAAGAAAGGCTGTCTTTTATCCTCTCTTCTAAGAGGGAAGGCAAATCAGCCTGCAGGTTGGGCATGGATAACAGGTGCAAAATTAGTATATAATTGGAATAAAGGTAAAATTCTTGATACTCCCTTATTATTCTTTTTTATTTCATTTTATTTATTTATTGCTTTTTGCTGAGGCAATTGGGGTTAAGTGACTTGCCCAGGGTCACACAGGTAGGGAATATTAAGTGTCTGAGACCAGATTTGAACTCAGGTTCTCCTGACTTCAGGACTGGTGCTCTATCCACTGCGCCACCTACTGCCCCTACTATTCTTTTTTGAAATAAAAGCTTCAGGGTCCAGCAGCTCTTGTTAGGAGTTTTTTTGGCTACAATCCCTGGAAAAATATTGTAGCTACTGTTTAAAATGAAGTACAGTCTTCAATTCTCACGTCTTTAGGATCTTCTAAAGAGATATCTTCTATGCTTAGATATATAAAGCTTCTCTTTCTTCCTCTTACCCATTTATTTCTCTCGTGTTCTGCCTTTTGCTTTCTCAGGATCATAAATGTTCTAAAACTGAATGGTACCTTTAATGCATAATGTTCCATTTCCCTAACTTTTGAGGTAAGGAAGTTGAGGCCCCGGAAGAAAAGGTCAGAAGCAGGATTTGAATCCATGTCTTCTAATTACAGAGCCAGCAGTCTTTCCAGGTGTACCAAGTTGCCTCCTACTCATCCTTTTCTGAAAGCCTTTTTTTTTTTTTTTTTTTTTTTGCTTTTTGTTGAGGCAATTGGGGTTAAGTGACTTGCCCAGGGTCACACAGCTAGGAAGTGTCTGAGACCAGATTTGAACTCAGGTCCTCCTGACTTCAGGGCTGGTGCTCTAACCACTGCGCCACCTAGCTGCCCCATTCTGAAAGCTCTTTTGTTCTTTCTCCTCTCTTCCCCTCCTTTTCAGAAGGAAAATGTTCTTAAATTTTAGAATAGCTATTATGTAATATGCAAAAAAAGTCATTTAAACACTTCTTAGTCCTACTTATAAGAATGGGCTCTACTCTCTATGAGGAAAGGAGGATTTTTTTTTTTAATTGTTATCTTCTGTTTTTACATCAGGGATGTGTGTGTGTGTACACTTACATATCACCTACCCATCTAATACCAATCTTCATTTATTGTGGGAAGAGAAAAAAAAAGTTAAGAAAAATTGGTTATTGACCATAGCTACAATCATGTACAATACTCTATACCCATAGTCCTCCACCCTTCTCTCAAGAGGAAACATATTTCTTTATTTTCTTTATGAAACTAAAAATACATTTAATATGAGTCTAAATACTTTTTAATATTGTTTTTGATGGAGATGGGAGGGGGAAGGGATAATCACATATAATTATCACTTCCATGAAATAGTCACACAAGTACAGAAAACAGGTTAGACCCTATCCATAAGGAACTTACATTATAATGGGAGTAGGAGACTATAAAGGAGAACTGGAAAGCTTAGGGCAGGACAGGTTACCTGCTTGGGCAGAAAAGGGCTGACAAGAAGAAGGGAAAGTCCAGAGAGTCAAATCATGGGTGAAGTGAAGCATGGCTAGGCCCCCTCCTAAGTCAGGAGACCCCGAAAATAGTCATCATTAAGGAGAATGGGGCATTTCTCTTTTTTTTTTTTTTTTTTTTTTTTTTTTGCTGAGGCAGTTGGGGTTAAGTTACTTGCCCAGGGTCACACAGCTAGAAAGTGTCTGAGACCAGATTTGAACTCAGGTTCTCCTGACTTCAGGGCTGGTGCTCTATCCACTGCGCCACCTAGCTGCCCCTAGGGCATTTCTCTAAGGGTGAAAAAGTAGTTGAAAGTCAAATTGTGAATCAGTATACTGCCTTCCTGCTGTTTTCACTGTCCCTGAATCTAAGACTTCCCATATTCTATGACTTCTTTATATTTGTAATTTCTTTAATATATCACAGTGTAGTCATTAGGGGAAAAAAGGTGCTTTAAAACAGTTCTCTATTGGCTGTGATAGCTTAGAATTTTCAAATGTGCATCATCTTTAGAGAAAGTTTACATTTAGAAGATGGGGCTTTGGTCAGGGATGAATTTAAGATTATTATAGAAGCACTGTGCATTTTCCAAAATAAAATCCAGTCCATTCTTGTTCTGAAGCTCCTCTGTAGAAACTGGACATCACTAATTTGCTTCCAACTCCCAGGCTAGTGTTCTTTGGACTTTATCACCTTGAATCTGACAGTCTTTGTCTTCAAGAAATTATGACCTGCTTTATCCCAAAGAGATCATAAAAGAGGGAAAAGGACCCACATGTGCAAAAATGTTTGTAGCAGTTCTTATTGTGGTGGCAAAGAACTGGAAATTGAATGGATGCCCATCAGTTGGGGAATGGCTACATAAATTATATTAATGGAATGGAATATTATTGTTTTATAAGAAATGAGGAGGAAACTGATTTCAGAAAATCCTTGAAGGATATACATGAACTGATGCTGAGTGACAGGGACAGAACCAGGAGAACCAGCAATAGCAAGATTTCTTGATGATCAGCTATTATAGACTAAGCTCTTCTCAGCAATACAGTGATCCAAGACATTTCAAATAGATTTTAGTGATGGGAAATGCCATATACACCCAGAGAGAGAGAACTATGGAGATTGAATTGAAGCATAGATTTTTACTTTTTTGTTTGTTTTTTCTTTCTCATGGTTTTTCCCTTTTGTTTTGATTTTTCTTTCACAGCATACATAATATGAAAATGTATAACCTATGTCAGATTGCTTGCCACCTTGGTGAAGGGGGGAAATTAAAAAAAAAATGTGGAACTCAAAATCTTATAAAAATGAATATTGACAACTATTTTTACATGTAATTGAAAAAATAAAATATTATTAAATAAAAAAAGAAATTGTAATCTGATTGAGAAGAGTATTTAAATTTAAAAAATTTACAAACAAGGCACAGGACATGTATAATAAACATTAAAGTGCACAGTGCAGTCACTACAATATAAAAGCTGGAAAGAAGTTTGGCCCTTCCAGGATTTTATCATTTTGACTGGCCAATACTCCTGGATTGAAAAGATCCCTATCTTTTACTAGAAATTTTCACCTCGTGATTTTGTAGCCTTGTGGAGCCAGCCCAGAGTTGGAGACCAGACAGAAAACGCACAGATATCATAGGAAGGCCTCTTGAGTCTTAGGCAGATTCTTGATCTGAATCCCTCTCTATACAAAGTGGGAAACCCCATCTTCTTTCTCTTATTCTTTGCCTCCCCCAAATCCCATTTATGGCAATTGGAAACACTGGCCAATCCTCCTAAATATATACAAGTTGCAAAATTGAGAAATTTAAGTTTGATATTATGAAGAACTTTCTAACAAAGTTATCTAGAAGTTTGTAGCAGATTCCTCCTCTCTCCAGGGAGAGATCTAGGAGCAAATAACCTGGTTTAGCCCTTAATAGCTACCTTGTAGAAGTCTTTCTTGTTCTGTAATGATTTGGACGGGGTGCTTCCTGAGGTCTTTTCTTGCTCTTCAGATTCTATACCTCTGTCTTCCTGTGGTACAGTACTTACAGGTTCAGTTCGTGGTCTTTGCTGCAATGCCTTATTTTAAGACACCCAACAGTATATTCAGCTGCCAAAATAATCTACTTTGTGACAGATGACTTCCAGCTAGCAAGTTTATTTCTTATTACCATCCATTAATAGAGAACTCTGTTTTGTGTTGTTTATGGTAAGAAATTAATCTATTAGCAGTGAGCATAGAGTTAGAGAACAGAAGCAATAAGAAAATGACACTCTCCTAACTTTCAGAAAGAAAAAACAAGAGAAGGGATGGCAAATGCCTTTTATTTGTAAACATTTGTATTTTCGCCTGTCTTTTGGAAAGAGAATATAAGGCATAAACCAACTTCCAAGACATAATTTGGAATTTTATATTTGCCTTAGATTCTTGCAAATGATAATTTCATCAATAATATTTGAAGAAACTTTTCTCCTTTTTTTCTTCTTTAAAACTGGAATTTATGTAAGAAAAAGATAATTGCATATGAAGCTACAAATCTATTATGTACAATTTTCTTTTTTATTCTACTGTTATAGAAATGCTTGCTTTATTTCATAAAAAAATTTTTTTAAATAAATCCACAAATTTGAATAGAAAAAGAAGAGCAGAAGCTTTTTAGAAGAGGGAGCTGCCATCTTTTCTGTAACTTCCTGTTTTCTTACCTTGGCTGTCAGTGATGTGTTGAAACCTTTCCATGAGTCAGGAAAGTAAAATCTATTCTTCCACCCCCACTTGCAGTTCCTATTTGTCTTTGCTTCTCTTGTTCTTCTCACAAGGCCTACACCCATATTCCTGATCCTGCTTCTCTTCTTTCCCAACTCAAAATTGCTCTGATATGACTGGTGGTTCCAAAAATATTAATGGACTAACAAAATTACACGTCATAGAACTAATGGAATGCTAAGAATGAAATCTTGCTTTTTTTGTGTGCTGTTCTCCTGCTCTCTCAAATGCTGAAAAATGATGAATAAAGACCTTTATCACTACAATTTACAGATACTATCCTAACTTTCATTGTATTCAGAAACAGTATTTAACACAAAATTTGTAAATTTTTGTGTGTGTTGCTTATGCTCTTCAAAACTGAAATATTTGCCTTAGTTTAGTATTTCTGCAGTTAATGCCAACACTATCTTACAAGCTCAGTGAGAGAGAGAACTAATAATTTTTGTGAAGTACTTAACATTTATATATACCACATTCACACTTGATAACTCATCTTTAACAACAAGGAAGTGTCTTTGCTTCTTTGTTTATTATATGAATATCTGTTAGTAAGTAGCTGTATGTGTACTAATTATCTAAATGAGACCTAAATAGAAAAACTCAACTGGGTGGGAACAAAATGCAATTTACAGCTTTGGTGCTTAAGAATTAATGTTAATTTCTACAGCTCCCCAACTTAAAAACTAAACAGGTCCATAATTTCATTGTTACAGCAGACTTCATGGGAATAATACATATTAGTCCATACTCCAGTTAAAGAATTACCCAAAATATTAAGAGGGTGGGGGCAGCTAGGTGGCACAGTGGATTCAGCATCAGCCCTGGTCTCAGACACTTAACACTTCCTAGCTGTGTGACCCTGGGCAAGTCACAACCCCAATTGCTTGGGGGGGGGGGGGGAGATATTAAGAGATTAAGTGACTGCCTAGAATCACATGGTATATGTTTATGGCTTTTTTTTTTTAAGTCATTAACTGCACCTCATGCAGATATTTTAAACACATATCTGTTGCATTTATGTGTCACCTGGTTTGTATTATAAATTTCTTTTGGTCTTTCCCTCCTCCCTGATGAATAATGGTATTTATTTTGCCAATCAACCTTAAAAATAGTTTTGCATATAATTTAGGTCTCTCAGCAAATGTTACTCTCAAAGTTATTCTGACTTGTGTTTATACTCTAGGCTGCTCAGAATTTGGCTGTTCTTTGTTTTTATAATTGAATTGGCAACAATTGTTTCTGATATTAAATTTAGAGGATTTGCCACATGTATGTCATCTCATTTCTGACAGGAGAGGGAGTGTTGATCTCTGTTCCTTCAGAGTAGAGAACTTGAGTGAAAAGTCAGTACCTGTGATTATCCTAACTTTAGAAAGCAGATTTAGCTTTTGGTATTTCTCCCCACCTGGGGAGCACTAGGCAGAATTGTACAGCATGTGAAAGGTTATCCTTTGCTGCCCCTTCATCCTTCTTTACTCCCTCTTTTTATGCTGTAAAACTCATTTGAAATAATTCTTCAGTGTTTCATTTAATGAGCACATTATTCCAAATACAGTTTCATCTTTCTTTGAGAAGCAGTGTGATGTGTGCAAAGTCCAACCTGTCAATGACAGAGCTTGGATACATCATAGGGGGACGTTCCTCCACTGTAAAGTAAAGGCTTTAGACTAGATGTTCTCCTTTCCAGGTATTAGATTCTTTTTTCCTTCTGTTTTATATTCTTTATTGAATACATCAATATTCATTAAAAACCTAGGAAAATAAATATCTCACTAAATATTCAGTTTCTTCCTATGTTGCTTTGCTGCTGCCTACAAATATACTCATAGCTACTCCATTCTCCCCCCAAAAAAACTCTGAATTGATTTGTCCATCCCTTCTGGCTCTCCTGCCTTTCTGGACTAATCTCCTTGACAAGGCCTTCCCTTCAGTCAGTACCTCTACTTCCTTTCCTGTCACTCCCATTTTAATTCCACAATCTGGCTTCCAGTCTCATCATTCAATTTGAAACAGCTCTCTTCAAAATTATTAATGATCTCTGAAATGTCACATCTAATGTCTTTTTTTCACAATCTTTATCCTTTTTAAATTATTTTTTACATTTTTTAAATATTTCCTAGTTAAATGTACTTTCTTAAAATTTTGAGTTCCAAATTCTCATCTTTCCTCCTCCCTCTCTTCCATCCATTGAGAAGGCAAGCAATATGATATCAATTAAATATATGAAGTTATGCAACACACACACACAGAGCAAAAAAAAAAAAAAAGCATATTCAATCTACCCTTCAGATGGAATTCTAAATTCATCAGATCTCTCTCCGGAGGGCATTTTTCATCAAGGAATTGCCTTGGATCTGATTGATCAGATTATCCAAGTCTTTCACAGTTAATCATCATTAAAGTACTGTTATTACTGTGTTTCTCCAAATGTTTAGATCTGTTTTCATTTGTGTGAAAAGTTTTATAAGTTCATATAGTCCCTGGGCTTGTATTGGCAGGTAGACTTTCAAGTATTTTATATTGTCTGCAGTTATTTTAAATTGGATTTCTCTTTTGAACTTTTCCTTCTGGATTTGTTGGTAACATGCAGAAATCTGATGAGTTATGTGGGTTTATTTATAAGCTTCAACTTAGCTAGAGTTGTGCATTGTTTCACCTAGGGTTCTTTAAATATACCATCATATCATCTTCAAAAAGTGATACTTTTGTGACCTAATTTTCTATTTGTATTACATAACTTTCTTTTTCTTCTCTTATTGTTATAGCTAACATTTTTTAAAACAACATTAAATAATAGTGCTGATCATGGGCAACCCCACTTCACCCCTGATCTTATTGGGAATTCTTCTAGCTTATTCCCTTTGTAGATAATGTTCACTGGTGGTTTAAATAGATGTTACTTATCATTTTAAGGAGCATTCCCTTAATTCCTATGCTTTCTGGTATCTTTAATAGGAATGAGTCTTGTATGTTGTCAGCTTTTTCTGCTAATATAAAGTCCCACCTGGTCTATGATCCTGGTGATATATTGCTGTAATCAGTCCTCATCATTCTTGATCTCTTCATCCTTGAACACTTGCCACTCTTTTGTACTTGATGTTTTCTCATGACACTAATCTTTGCTGATTTTCATTCTTTCCTTATCCTTCTTCTCTGTTTCCTTTGTTGAATATTCATCCAGATCAAGCCATGCTCTGTGTGCCTTGGGTTCTCTTCTCTTCTCCCTCTAAACTATTTTACTTGGTGATCTCATCAATTTGTTTAGATTCAGTTATCTTTGGGCAGATGACTTTCAGCTCTGTTTATTCACACACACACTTCTTTCTACTTTCAGGCTCACATGTCAGCTACCTTCTGGATATCTCAAACAGGATGTCCCATAGACATCTGAACCTCAACATGTCAAAACTGAATTCATTATCTTTCCCCCAAAGCTCTTCCTTTTGCCTAATTTCTTCACTCTTCCTTTCCAAAGGTATCAGGCTTACAGAGGAGGTGTCATATACCAATCCTCACTCTCACACTCCATTGTAATTTGTTGTCAAGTCTTAATGATTCCTGATCTCTCATATACACCCCTTCTCTCGTGTGACACTGCTACCACTCTAGAAAAGTCCTCCACTGCCTTATACCTGAATTATTGGAATAGGCTACTAGTTGATTTCCCTACTACAAATTTCTTACCATTCCAGGTCATCTTCATCTCAGCTGTTAAACTGATCTTAAAGCACAGGTCTTTTTCCATGTGTCTCCCTCTTGAGAAAACACACGCATGCATATATATATACACACACACACACACACACACACACACACAATTTAGTAAATTCTAATGGCTCCTTATTACCCCCAAGATCAAATATAAAATACTCATAATCTGGTATTTTCTCATTTTTCTAGTCTTCTTGCTTAAAAAAAAATTAAAAAGCTTATTTTCTTGTCAGCTTATCATCCATTATCATTTTTGCACAAACCACTTTAAAAAGCTTCAAGGTAGTCAAGTCTAGTCTATTTTTATTATACTTTAATCTCTGTGCATAAAATTATAGGAAACTGACTTTAATTAAACCTCAGTCACTACTGGGACTGCTCATCCAGCCTCCTACATCTTTTTACCCTATTTAAAAAATTAGATCCCTTTGTATTACTCCTAATATAAATAATGAGATGAAAGTGTTGAATAAATTAGATTGTCATTTTTAGTTTTGTTTTAATCCTGATGATACTGGTAAGAAATTAGTGGTATAGCATAATCATATTATATAATAGAAATCAACATCTCATTTAAAATAATATCAAATTAACCCAATTTTACAGATAGGGGAAACTAAGATTCAGAGAAATAAAATGACTTATCCAAGGCCCCACAGAAAATTTCTCAGGCCCAGTCTAGTGCTCCTGCTTTCCACTAAACAGTACTTCCTCTCTTAGGCAATGATAACTGTAAGAATTAAAACATTGTTATGGTGGAATGGCATTCTGGGAAGAAGACAGGGTAGGAATACAGGAGGAAATTTAGGCAATGTAAAACTGGAAGATATAAATTAAAATTTATTTTAATACTCCAGTATCCACAGTGCTAGATAGAAAAGCCATGGCAGAGCTGTATTCAGAATAGCACTAGACTTCTATGTATTAATGCATGTTACAGTGCCCCTTCTTTGTTAACAAAGACTACAAAGATTATACACAGAAAAGCTTAGTCTTCTCCAAATGCCAAATTTAGTATGTTTCTGGAGGGGATTGATTAGAAGCAAAGTGATTTCATTGGATTCTAGTAGTCTGAATTAATTTTTGATTTTTGCATGTTCACATTGGAATAAAGTGCCAATTTAGCATTCTGATTTAGAATCCGATCTAGGATCAAGCAGGAATTTAATGTAATATTCATTATCTATGGAGTGCTAGCCAATTTGCTGCAAATTGGGCCCTTGGAATCTAGATTTTTCAGCTTTGGTGTGATATGAAAATTTGAGCGAGTTTGAAACTGTATAACAAGTTTTATTTGGTAAAAGAGTGACTAGAATTCCCACATGAAACACTGTCTTCATTTCCATGTGGATTTGTCTCTTCTCCCCCTTTCTCAACAATGTAAGTGCATGAAGAGGCTTACTAGGGAACTTGTCTCAACTTTGTTTCTACCTACAGGATCTTAAGCCTGTCTTCTACATTTCTAGTTCAACTAAGTTTCGCAGGTGTTTGTTTAGGTAAATATATAGTATATCCTTCTGTTTTGGAAACTAGAATTCATCCTAAAAAGTCACTTTACTTCTCATGGTTTCTAAGAGACCAAATTTCATCTGGGGGGAAGGGATCACACACACACATACACACACACACAGAGACTTTGCACACAGTGTCTGGGCTTTATTTGCATTGTGTCAAGTCTTCATCAGCCACAAGTAAATCTTTCCCATCACTTCCATCTAGTTCACTTACCATCCTCACAGATAAGGTCTGGATAGGTCTGTGAATGTCAGCAAAATCAGCAGTTTATTGTTCCCTTTCTTCTTGGCCCTCTCCAGATCCTGGAAAACCCTTCTGGTTCAGTCCCTAAATTAAACCTACTTGTTATGAGGAGACTGACCAGAATGTGGAAAAACCTCCCTGCTTCCCTAGTAAAGCATTGTGGAGAACAAAGTTACTCTGTGACCCACACAGGCCATTGTGACCGACATCTGCAAGCTGGCCATAAATACCTTTCCAGATAGCACTGTGGATACTGTGAGTATTAAAATAAGAGCAAGGAAGCTTGAGTAGTTCAGGAATCATAAACTTGTCGGAGCTTCAGGAACCTCCAGTCCAATCTCATTGTACAGATGAGAAAACAAGCTTTGAATGATGAAACTCATTGCCTGAAGACTCCAAGCAGCCAGTGTCTGAGACCGGATTGGAATCCAGCTCTTCCTGATTGCAGATCAGGTGGTCTGTGCCATCAGTGTTTCTCATGCACACAGTTGTCTAAGGGAGAGAAAGCCAACCCTAATTCTTAGCAGTATATTTGGATAAAATTTCATAGAAGAAAGAAGACACCTTTCCCATTCAAGCGTCCAAAAATGTACACACTTTTGCTTAGGAAATAGTCTTTTCATAGGACAGAACTCAGGAAAGAGTAGAAAACCAGAGTTTTAGTTAGATAAGTAATAAGGACCATGGAGATCACAGAATTCAACCTCATTTTAAATTTGAAGGGAAGTGGCTCCAGGTGAAGCACTTTGGCCAAAGTCACAATTACTAGCTGGAACTGTAATCCCAGCGGTCTCCTGACTCTCATTTTATTCTGTATTACACTATTTTCTTTTAGTTCACAAAAAAGGTTCTGAACAGAAGAAATGAAAGAATTTTGCTGACACAAAACATCCATTTATTGAACAGGATGAATTGTTTCTCTCTTATTAGAAAACTTTCACCACCACCACCACCACCCCTGTTTTCTCCCCCTGATTCCCTTTATAAAGAAAGCTTAATTTGGAGAGGGAAATGGAAGGTTGAGGGAGGGGGAGGTATTGCTTTCAGTTCCAAGCAAGTGCAACCTGAGAGATAATGATGAGCTGAATTCAATTGGAGAGCTGATATGAAGTATCTGCTGCCCCAAGGCTTTTGAATGCAGAGATGCTTGCCTATTTTGTAGGCATAATTCATTTACTCCATTAGAACCTGAGAAGAAAACCTGAATTAAAGATCCAGTTTTAAGTGACACAGTAAATTTATAAAAAATATGTGACTGCTATGCTGAGTGTTCAGTGTTTCATTGTTTAAATAAAAAGTGCTATAACTTACTGTAAAGCTAAATAAAAGCCAGGTTCTTGCCCCAGTTTAGTTCCATGGTATTTGTGATACTTGCTTTCTTTCTGCCCTCTCTTTCCCCATCACCGTTAGAATTGTCTTCCTCATCTCTCTCCCCAGATGATCTCATTCTCAGATCAAAAAAGCAAATTATGCTAAATGTTTGTATTATTAAATATATTAAGTCATTAGACTTAAGTAATGAAGCTCCAGCTGGAACTTTATCATTAGCCAGCTTTTTTTTTTTTTAAGGAACTTTTTAGACAACCAGAGACCTTCCTTTCATCTTTAAAATCTCACCTACTCTGACTTTGTAATGTATGTCCCTGCTTGTGATCTTAAATTAGAATATTTTTGAAAGTATTGATGTCTTTGTTTAGATATCACATTTCCAACTGTACCCTGTCCATCCCCTTGCTGCTCAGGCTTTTCTTGTAACAAAGATTAAAAGAGAAAATAGTTTCACAAAACTAGCTAGCACATGCATAGCATCCAACATCATCTGCAGTATTCTACAACTATAGTCATACACCTCTGTAAAGAAGGGGTGGAAATGCATTTTCTACACTCTTCCCAGATTTGGTCATTAAAATTGCACAGCAGTCCTTTCATTTTCTTATTGACATGTACATTGTTGTATGCTATTTGCATATTGTTCTCTTGGTTCTACTTACTTTACTCTAGATCATTCCATATGTAGTTTCCCCGTGTTTTTTCAGAATTCTTAATGTTTATTGATTTTTATGGTGAAATAATATTCCACTGCATTCACACATTAGAGTTTGTTTAGCTATTCTTCACGTGATAAGCACCTACTTTCTTTCCAATTTCTTTACCATTACAAAAATGCTGCAATGAAAATTTGATATATATGGTGCTTTTCTTTCTGTCTTTGACCATCATGGAATATATAACATCCAGTAGATAAAGGGACATAAATATTGTTGTCACTTTTAAATTAAATTAAAACATCTATGCAGTTCCTCAAAATCCTAAACCAGAAGAATGGTGCATAATTTCAGAGTAGAGTTATTGGGCAGTACCCCAGACAAGACTAGAAAAGTGCAGCCCTTCTCCCCATTGTACCTCTTGGGGTCCTGACTTATTATATAAATATTTATGGGCTGTTAGAAAGTAGCATTTGTATGTGTTTGTTATTAATGTTAGCTTACCATCATTCTCTAAAACCAAAGTTAAATTTTTCAGATATGAAAAAGAAAATTTTTTAAATATAAAAATCACTTTGCCAACTGCTTACCTTATGTAACTCTAGCCCTGTGTTCTTTCCAGGTTTAAGAATTTCACTTGAGATAGTTCATCAGGCATTTGGTCTCTAGGATCACCCAAGACTTGACTTGTTAATTGTCCACACAGCTGTTAGTTTTCATGTTGTCGCATGATGCGATTTAACTCCTTCCTGTTGAACTAATTTCTCTTGCAGATGCTCTTTATCTGCTATCCTATCTCTGTCAGGAAAAGGAGAAAAATCCTTTTGTTTTGAGAACTTGGGGTGAATCAAGAGTGCTAGACACCCTCTAGAGGGTTGAGGAGATGGAGAGCTTACCCTGCCGTTCTCAGGTTTTATGGTGCAGTTGCCAGGAATAACCATACCACCGAATTCTCCTCTTCTGTAATTCACTTTGAGTCCATCATAATAATATTTATTGCCTGTTGGTTTACTGACTATCACATTTATCAAGGAGATTACTTGGAGGGGTGGCTTTTTTTTTCCACCTACAAAAGGTTCCTCTGAGATGCATAAAATAATTCACTAAAATTAAAGGTGGATCCAGGCTGTACCATGTTGACAGTGTGACTATACTGAGATGACTCAGACTGTGATACTTTCAGATTAAAATGCACAGACTTGTCCTATGCTATAGCTTCAGAGGTGTGGGTTGGTCTCTGATCTCAGCGTTCATCTCTCCCTTGCCTTTTGGAATAGAGGGGAAAAAAAAAAACAAAAAAAACAGCATTTGTTTGCCTAGGTTTGCATAGAAACTGAAGGAGGCATCCCCCCAAAAAGCAAATGAAACTGGCATACCCCTCAACCAAAATTGAGGCATTGTATTGTTCCTTTTGGTCTTCAAGAATTGGTGTTCAGATTCCGATTTGGGGCGAGCTGTCTCACTTTCTCTAACAGGTGGAAATATATGAAATTGATGATTTCTCCCTGTGTATGCAGTTTCTTACATATAACAACTTTACTAAAACTGCTTTCCTGAGTGAACCATTAACTTCAGAAACCTTTCCCTCCCCATTCTTGTTTCTTGAAATTTCCTCCTATCTCTCCCCAACCCATTTAGGTTTATTAGTAGGTGAAAAAAATAGAGTAAATCTCCAAGATTGCTTCTCTTCTTTCCCTTTTGTCATTGCGAATTTTCCCATCCTACCAGGCCCCTACTTCCTCATCATTTTTCTTCATTCTTTGGTTGCTGCTTCTGATTTCCTACCCTCCCGATGGCCATCCTCCCTAACTACATTTTATGTAACTATCTTATATTTATTTTAGATTTATTCTGTACAAGGATATTTTTCTATCTTCTTGTCACTCCCACTTCATAGCCTTCAATAGAACATAAGCTTCTTAAGGTTAGGATTTTATTCTATTTATTTATTTATTTATTTGTATTTGTATTCCCCAGCACTTAGCATGTAGTCAGTGTTTAATAAATGCTTGTTGATTGATTGTTTCAATTTCCCTTAGAAAACTTAAAAAAAAAAAAAAAAAGTATGCTCAGTGTGCCAAGAAGATAAAAAATCTTTGTCAGAAACAACAGGTGGTGGCAGAGGACAAGAAAGCAGAAAGAGCAATCAATCCTTGGGCTCCTATAATTTTTTTAAAGGTAATTAGAGAGCCAGCATCCCTGATGGACACTTTATTACCGACCTCAGCTGCCTCCTCATCATTTCTGCCTTTCCAGCTGGACTCTCTAGCATTAGGCCATTAGAAGCCAGCCTCGGGGGCTTAAGAGCATTTGAGTCCCCACCTCTACTTCTGGTCTGAGTGGGACAACTCTGGTGGTTGCCTTCCTAGATGCGGTTTTCCATTAAAACATTGTATGACATGACAGTTTACATTCTACAGTCTCTTAATATGGTGCTCTAGGTCCGTTTTTTGTATACTAGCCAGGAAAAAAAAATCTAACACAATGTTGTTTCTGTGAGAAGATACATCCCAACTCCTAAACAACCAACCTTAAAACAAAGTGTTAGAAGATACACTTTTCCCAAGTTGGGGGTTACATGTCTTAGCTTGTATGTCCAACAGCAGAGCTCAGTTCCCTCCTTACCATCACTTTCTCCTCTCCCTTCCCCCTCTCCCAAGCCTTTCAGAACAATTATACAAAAGCTCGCTCAGAAGAGTTCTGATCCTGGGGATCTTTTCAGGGAAGAAGCTTTGTGTGTTTCTTTGGTGGTGTCATACTAAATCATCTGGCCAGGTGCACTGAGTCATAGTTGTTTAGAAGGCAAGGTGGGACAGTGGAACCCATAGTATGTTAGCCTTTCATTTCTTGGGCTAGTTTCAAATGTGATTAAATCACAAATCAAAATGGATTTGGCCTCTCTAAACTTTAAATGTATAATAAAACTACATGATTAATGCACTTGAGCCTTGCTTTGGGGCCCTAGAATTGAAATTAATGTTACTTGCAAATCATTCTTGAAATACATTCAAGTTATTTACAGAACTTTTTATTCTTAGCTGATTTCTTATATTCAGTAAATTCATCCAGTTTTATTACAATCACTAAAGTCACTGAGTTTCTAAATGTTTGTTCTTTGGGGAAAGCTACAGAAACAGCACTGAGTTCTCATAGGAAAATGTTTCTACCTTTTTCTTGGGGGAAGTTGCATATCTTTCCTCAAATTTGAGGGGGAGCAGAGTGGGGCAGGTACAGATAGAGAACATTCAATTCAGACTGTAGCTTTTATATGTACAAAGATTTAAAATCATATTGAGTTTATACAGTAGTTCCTCTTAATTTTAAATTGTTAAATAAATAGTATCAGAGACTCCTTTTTGCAGCCTGGTGGAACTTATGAATCCCTTCCCAGAATGTTTTTAAATGCATAAAATATATAGAATTTAAAAGGAAACTAATTATACTGAAATACAGCTATTGAAAAATTTTTTTAGAGCCATGTTAACAGACTCCAAATAAAGTAGCCAAGCTTAGGAAAATGTGTTAATGTAAATCATTGGAAGAAGCAGTTATTTGAAAATGACTAAGAAAGTCATGTAAGATATAAATAAAATGACTTTAAGAAAAGCATTGACTGCCCTTTGCTTAATTTTTAAGGGTAAGTGGCCCAGTAATTATATATTATTTGAAAAGAAACACACACTCCGTTTTGCATTGTGTTCAGCTCGTCTTCCAAGCAGCCCCTTCCTGTGAAGTGCTGAGCCTTTTCTTTGGCTTAATGGTTGTGTAGGTAGGCACTATACTAGGTTGACAGCCTACATGATTCTGAGCAAACTTCATTTTGTAAGGGGATTCAATGAAATTAATGTGTTTGGAAATACCTGATTGTACACTTCATTTTTACAAACGGTCAGTGCCCAGAAAAGCATGAACTCGGCCGTGACTGTTCTCCCACCAGATCAGGTCCTCGCTTACCAGTCTGCATGAACAGTAAATCATGAGTGAATAACCTTCTGCAGGAGAGGCGATGACTTGTGCTGCTTAATTAAGGCTTGCAATAAATTACCTTCCAGTTCAGTGTCAGTGGCTCACTTGGTCTTTTAATTGTCTGCTTTTGTCCACAGGTTAAAGTATTGCACAATCAGCTAGTTCTTTTCCACAATGCCATCACAGCTTACTTTGCTGGGAATCAGAAGCAGCTTGAACAGACACTCAAACAGTTCCACATCAAATTGAAAACTCCTGGAATGGATGCCCCATCCTGGCTTGAAGAACAGTAATCAGATCTGGGGAGGGGAAAAATGACCCAATTTCATCTGAGAACCCAATAAGAATTAAAGGGGGGGAAGGAAAAAGGGGGAAAGAACCCATAATGTTGATTCTTGCACAAACAGCTTTAATTTTTCCCTTTTAATATTTTAACAATTGAACTGTTCAAATTAATGGGAAGGTGGGTGGCTCTAATGTAAACAAAATTTCTGTAATCCAAACAATAGCTTTTCTGTTGAAGAACTTCTTTTGTATTGTGAGGGTTGTTGGCTATTTCTATAATTTGAAAACATCTAAAATAGCTTTGCACTGACAAGATACAAATTTGTGGTTTCTGGTCCTCAAGATGTGGGCCAGTTATGACTTTTCCAAAGGAAGGTTTACATGATTTGTATCAACATCTAATATTTTATATATGAATATATTAAACATCTTTAAAAGATTCTTTTCCATGTATTATTTTAAAGAAGAGAGTAATACTATTTTACAGAATAAAATTATAGGGCATTTCTGCAGCATCCAAATAGAGGAAGTAGCTGTAATAGTGGTTGATTAATTTAAGGAATCACAACAGATCCCTTCTTTAATGATGAAGCGTACCACTAGAAGTTTGTTTTAAAAATTGTGAACAAACAAGAATCATAACTGTCTTGTCCAAGAAGCTTCCAAGATCACAGTTGTATTATTATTATGATATAAAAGACTTTGATTGGGTGGTTCTTACTAGCAATTTCACTTTTTTTTTTTTTTTTTTGCTAAAAACAAATCTGCTTGTTTTAAGAGACCACTTCACATGCCATTTGGTTAGTCTTGGGCATTTTGACAAGTTAACTGGAATACAAGTTATTGGTCATTTCTTGTCCAAAAATCTGTGATAGAAAACTTTTTAGGCAGCGTTGTCCTTTCAATAAAGTAGATTCCTAGACAGATTTCACTGTAATAATGCCGTACTAGCCTTAAATCACAGAGAAGTGCCTTCTTAGATACAATAATTCTCTTTGAACCAGTGTACATAATCCACAGGGTAGCCCCTTCCAAATAATGTTTGCTGTGTCTGTCTCTAGCAAAGGGGCTCTGTTGAAATGTTGAATTTCTTTGTATTCATTAAAACCAAGTTTAAAGTTTATGGAAAAATCACTTTTTAAAATGTGATTCCTTTTGAGGAATAGTAAATGGAAGGATCTTTTTTTTTTTCTTTTTGATGGGGGGAGGGTTCAGTTTGAGTAGTAGGAGGAAGGAAGGAGACGGAAAGCCAGTAATTTCTTAGTTGCTGGTCAGTGTTGACTTCTTGTGAATGATCTGTCTTGTTTTCCTTCATCCATAGTATAATCCTTATTAATTGTAAATTCTCTGTTAATTTTTTTATCATAGACATTATAAATTAATATTATTTTGAGAGGTGTCTCTTGCAGATGTTCATTTATTTTATGTTGAAATGAAGTACTCAGAAATTGCTGTTATTTACAACTATGTCAACTATATGGTTTGTTATATATATTCAAATGCCTTTCAGCTGAGAGGTGTTTTGAGTGATTATGCCAGTTTTCAATGCCTAACACAATATAAGGTGACTATAAACCACAACCCTATTTTAAATCCATTCCTTACTCTATATTTGTATTCTGACAGAGCCTTAGTTTATTCTTCTGGCACAGTTTTTTTCTTGTGATAATAGTTCATTTACATTCCCCAGAATGTGCCTCCATTGTGAATTTTGTATTCTTATTAAAGATGTTTACTGCACTAGCTTGTTTTCTTGACTCTTGCTGGTTTAAAATATGGATACTCTTAGGGCCAGTATGCCTCCCACCTCCAACATGTAATAACTGATTTGGATATGTTATGTTTAAGAATAGAAAAATTCCTGTTACCTTGATTTAAAATTACTTTCTCTTGTTTAAGTTACTGTTTTCTTTCATGTAGAATGAATCTTTGAATCAGTAACATAGCATAGTAAAGATTGCCTTAGTAAACTATTTTATGAGGTTACTTTTAAAAGTTATATAATTATTGATGTATTCTTTTAATGGTATATATAAATAATAATAGCTAACACTGACATAGCGCTTAATGTGCCAGGCACTGTGTTTAAGCACTTTACAATTATTATCTCATTTGGTATTCACAGCAATCCTGGGAGGTAGGTGCTATTATTGTCCTCATTTTATACATGGGGAAAAGTGAGACAACAGAAGCTAGTGATTTGCTCAAGATCATATAAGCTATCAGGAGTCTGAGAGCAGATCTGAACTTGGATCTTGCCAACTCCATTCTGAGGGCTCTCCTTTGCCACCCAGCTGCCCCAAAAGGAAGGCAGATTTATACGAAGCAGATCCTTGCTTTTAACCTAAAAGGGTAAATTAAGACAAGAAGAAAAGAATCTTTTGGACAGAAGTAGGAAAAGGCTAAATTATATATTTATATGTGCACACATATACGCACACCTGTTGAACAAGTAGAAGAAAAAAAAATGGTAGTCCTTCCCTTAAAATTTAAATTATTCATGAAAACATGTCTTCCTGTTCTATAATGACGAATGTAAGGGGAAAAAAAACTAAAACTATGTTTATAGGTGGAATCCTGCAAAAATCTAAACTTCAGAAACTAAGATTTCCAAAACATATGTCCACAACTATGATTATATTTCAGAAACTTACCCCAAATATTGCATCTCTAATGGAAGCCAAGTATGTGGCTACATAGGTAAAATCCCCTCAAGCCCTTTGCTTTATGAATCTAATTATTCTCATCAAAACAGTAATATGAATTTTCTGCTTATAATAAATTTAAATATATCATGTGTGTTGAGTGATTTCTTTCAAAGGAAAAAGTTATTTTTAATTCCAGTGTGCATAAAATATATCTGTTGCCGTCATACAATTTTAAATATGTATCTTAAATAAATTGGCTTTAAAATAACCTCCTATTACCCTTTAATACCTTCTGTTCCCAGTCCCCAGGTTAGATTCTAAACTATAGAATACTGAATTTTATCATTGATATATATTATAAAGGGAGGACATTTTCTTTCTCCCTAATTTTTAAAAAATGCTCTTTGCAGACTCAATTGAAAACTTTTCACAAGGAAAAAGAACAATATAAAATAAGTTATAACTTATTCTATAGAAGGAGCTCTTTACCACCTGTGTGGTTGTTATTTTAGGACTTATTCTGGCAGCAGGAACAAGATGGTGTCACTTCCTGGTACACCTCCACACCTCAGATATCTTTTGCTCTAATGCCATAAAAAAGTAAGAACCACTAAAAGGAAGAAAGTCCTTCCCAGGAGAGCTATAAAGTTTTTAACCATAGTGGCCAAAATAGCATAAAAAATTTGTTGCCTATGTCAGAAGGGATAATAGTACATTTTTGTATATAAAGTTTATGAGCTGACTCTTCTTAACCTTGAAGCTATTAAGCCACAAAGATATATACTATGAAGGTGAAATCATTTGAAATATCTGTTAAAGATCATACTATAAATATATTTAAAAATTAGGCAAAGAGTATTTGGTAATGTTGGTCTTTGATGTTTATTTTATAGCAAACTTCTTGCCTACAAACATAGACTTGATTTCTGAAAGTCCACCATTAACTTTCACCATGTGCTTTCATAGATCATAGATCACAGATTTAGAACTGTGGAAGGGGCCCAAGTCATCTAAACTCCAGCTTCTTAAACTGTGTATCACAACCCCATATGGAGTCTCATAACTGAATGTGGAGGTCGTGAAATGAAGATTTATTATCAGTAAATGTTTGATTTCTATGCCTATACTATATATAGAGTCTCATAAAAATTTCTTGGGTAAACAGGGATCACGAGTGGAAAAAGTTTAAGAAACCCTGATCTAAACCCACTTATGCACACACACACATCTATTGAGCAACAAGTATTTAAAAAAAAATGGTGGTCTTTCCCTTAAAATTTAAATTATTCATGAAAAACATGACTTCCTAAACTATAGTGAAGAATGTACAGAGGAAAAAAAAAAAACTAAAACCTAAAAAAATTCTAAGTGACTGTTCCCAGGTCACATAAGTAACAGAGACAGGATTTCTTTTTTTTTTTTAAAGCTTTTTATTTACAGAACATGCATAGGCAACTTTTCAACATTGATCCTTGCAAAACCTTGTATTCCAAATTTTCCCTTCCTTCCTCCCTTCCCCCTCCCCACTCTTAAATGGCAGGTAATCTAATACATATTAAATATGTTAAAATATATGTATACATATTTATATACTTGTTGCACAAGAAAAATCTGATCAAGAAGGGAAAACTGATAAAGAAAACAAAATGCAAGCAAATGTTGACATGTTGTGGACCATACTCAGTTCCTATAGTCCTCTCTCTCGGTGTAGATGGCTCTTTTCCTCACAAGATCATTGGAACTGGTCTGAATCATCTCATTGTTGACAAGAGCCACGTGCATCAGAATTGATCATAAAATTTTGCCCTTGCCATGTACAATGATCTCCTGGTTCTGCTCACTTCACTTAGCATCAGTTCATGTAAGTCTCTCCAGGCCTCTCTGAAATCATCTTGTTGGTCATTTCTTAAAGGACAATAATATGATTCTGGAGAGCAATTTGGAGCTATGCTCAAAAAGTTATCAAACAGTGCATACCCTTTGACCCAGCAGTGTTTCTACTGGGCCTATATCCCAAAGAGATTTTAAAGGAGGGAAAGGGACCCACATGTGCAAAAATGTTTGTGGCAGCCCTTTTTGTAGTGGCTAGAAACTGGAAACTGAATGGATGCCCATCAATTGGAGAATGGCTGAATAAATTATGGTATATGAATGTTATGGAATATTATTGTTCTGTAAGAAATGACCAACAGGAGGATTTCAGAGAGGATTGGAGAGACTTGCATGAACTGATGCTGAGTGAAATCAGCAGAACCAGGAGAACATTATACACAGCAACAAGACTATACGATGATCAATTTTGATGGACATGGTTCTCTTCAACAATGATGTGATTCAAACCAGTTGTTCTGCGATGAAGATAGTCATATACATCCAGAGAGAGGCCTGTGGGAACTGAGAGTGAGCCACAACATAGCATTTTAACGCTTTCTGTGAATGTTTCCAAGCATTTTGTTTTCATTCTTAGATTGTTTTTCTTCTTCTCTTTCTAGATCTGATGTTTCTTGTGCAGTAAGATAACTGTATAGATATATATACATGTACTGTATTTGTCATATAATTTATCCTATCTAGCATGTATTAGATTACCTGTCATCTAGGGGTGGGGGGTGGGGAGAAGGAAAGGAAAAGCTTGGGGAAAAAAAAAAGGTTGGTTTTTTTTTTTGCAAAGGTCAATGTTGAAAGGTCACTCATGTTTTGTAAATAAAAAGTTTTATAAAAAAAAAAGAACAATAATATTCCATAACATTCATATACCATAACTTATTCAGCCATTCTCCAAGTGATGGGCATCTACTCAGTTTCCAGTTTCTTGCCAATACAAAAAGAGCTGTGAGGCAGGATTTAAAGCAAAGTTTTCCAACCCTAAGTCCAGTGTTCTCTATACTACACCAGCATATTTAAAATATTCAAGGCTACTTTCAGGCAAGCTGTTAAAAAAATAATTCTAAGTGCTCTTTGTTATAATAAATTGTTTCCTTTTAAAACTAAAATTGTGAATAAGATGATAATTTAGTAACTCCAAGATCAAATAAATACTCTGTTATTAAGTGAAATGTATAATAAAACTAAGTAGAAAAGTTTCTTGTCCACCTTAATAAATAGAATTACAAGTCACTTTTTTTCCTGTAGATTTTTCCTGAATTGAAAATATCATTACTATTAAAAAAAAAAATCCAAGGACCAAAAGTAAAATGTTATCCCTATAAGAAACCTTAGAGATCATCTTTGTTTAAGCCTCTTTCACAATTAAGAAAGTTGAAACACAGCTTATGCACCTTAATAAAAAGAGTTACAAGTCACTTTTTTCCTGTAGATTTTTCCTGGATTGAAAATATTTATTACTGGTGGAACTGTGAATGGATCCAACCATTCTGGAGAGCAATTTGGAACTATGCTCAAAAAGTTATCAAACTGTGCATACCCTTTGACCCAGCAGTGTTTCTACTGGGCCTATATCCCAAAGAGATCTTAGAGGAGGGAAAGGGATCCACATGTGCAAAAGATGTTTGTGGCAGCCCTTTTTGTAGTGGCAAGAAACTGGAAATTGAATGGATGCCCATCAATTGAAGAATGGGTATATGAATGTCATGGAACATTATTGTTCTATAAGAAGCAATCAGCAGGATGATTTTAGAGAGGCCTGGAGAGACTTGCATGAACTGTTGCTGGGTGAAATGAGCAGAAGCAGGAGATCATTATACACGGCAACAACAATGCTATATGATGATCAGTTCTGATGGACATGGTTCTCTTCAACAATGAGATGTTTCAAACCAATTCCAATTGTTCAGTGATGAAGAAAGTCATATACACCCAGAGAGACAGATCTGAATGTGGACCACAACATCACATTTTCACGCTTTCAATTGCTTACATTATGTTTTCCTTCTCAGATTTTTTTCTTATAGATCCAATTTTTCTTGTACAGTAAGATAACTGTATAAATATGTATACATATATTCAATTTGTCAAGTATTTTAACATAATTAACATGTATTAGACTTCCTGCCATCTAGGGGAGGGGGTGGGGAGAAGGAAGGAAAAATTTGTAACAGAAAGCTTTGCAAGGGTCAATGATGAAAAATTACCTATGCATATGTTTTGCAAATAAAAAGCTTTAATAAAAAAATTATTACTATTAAAAAAAATCAAGGAATAAAAGTAAGATGTCATCCTTTAAGGAACCTTAGAGATTATCTTTATTTAAGTTTTTCATTGCAGAGTTAAGGAAGATGAAACCCGGAGACGAGGTTTTGCCCAAGGTCACACACAGAGCTAGAGACATAACTGGCCCTAGAATCTAAGGATGTAGTGTTTGTTTTTCTGTTAACATACAACTAAGAGTTCAATGGACTTTAGATACCATCTTATCATTTTACAGGTAAGGAAACCTAAGTCCCAAAGACATTGAATGATTTGCTCCATGTTACACAGGTACACCAGGGATCCAATCCAAGCTCTTTTGACTTTTAATCACATGCTATTTAGCACAATGAATACAATTTCGTTTTTTTCCCCATTGGTTCATGCAAGTTTTTCCTCAGAGAAAGATAACTATTTCTACTGCAGGCATGTTCCTAATTTTTCCTACAAAGTGTATGCACTGTTAACTATTAAACTTTCAGTAATACAGCCATTAGCCATAAGAACTGAGAACTCAAGCCTTCATCATCTCATTCAAAGCAAGGTAGAAAGGTCATATTAGCTCTTCCATTTGGGATTGGATGTGTTTATTCTCTCATCACAAATACTCTTCTACTTTGCATTATTGGTGCTGTTTTTCCTGGGAGAGGAAAGGCTTATAGTTCTCTATCAAGTGATTAAGACTATAGCAAAAGCTCCCAAAATAATAATGAAGTGATGATAATTAGCTTTTCTGTTTTTTAAGATACTTGTATTTCCAGCACTCGAATTAAATTGTTATGCTTCTCCACTTAAAAGTTTCCTGCTCAACAGGTTTCTTTGCACAATTGATCTTTTACAATAAATTGCTGTGTGACATTCTTTATTACACTAAGAACTATAAACGTTTTTTGTGTGAGAAAGAAAATTCAGCTCTTCCTAATAAGTAGCCACTTATTGATTAACCCTGGTTTGTTTTATTTTGTTTTGTTTTTTTCTTAAATTTTGGTACTAGATCCCCTCATTTGAGAGATGTATTTTATCCACAGTAGAACAAAATCATTCACTGTGAGAACTGCAGTTGTTGCCGTTCTGTCTAGTGAGTTACATACACAGTCAAGGCCACAAGAGGTTTCTTCCCACTATTTTCAAAAATCTGAAACTTCCACAGTGAGCAAGCAAGACACACCACGTTGGTTTGATGAAAACTTGCTTTTCGTTTTGATGACAAAACTTCTTTCCTAGTACTACTCCCTTCCACCACTACAGAAGATGGAGATTATTTTAAAAAACTGGATACTGTTCAAATATCTTAAATAACACCCTCCCCCCAAAAAAAAATCTTAAATAAGTTTATTTTAAGATTTTTTAGGATCTCAGGGTGTGTGTGTGTGTATGTTTAAAGCATTTTACAACTGACATCAGAGGAAGAAAAGATTGAATGCTTAATATTGTGTGTGTATATATATATATATATTTGCTGAGACAATTGAGGTTAAGTGACTTGTCCAGGGTCACATATCCAGGAAATAAATGTTGTGTCAGGCCAGATTTGAACTCATGTCCTCCTGACTTTAGGGCTGGAGTGCCCCTAATGCTTAATCTTTAAAAAAAAAAAAAAAAATGTATTATACATAAGGCAGACTTTCTGCCACCATCCCTCAGTAAACATCATGATACAAAGGACCATGGAGTTGAGGAACCTAGACTCAAACTCAGTTTTGCCATTTGGTCATCTATGTGACCTTGCACAATCTTGTAATCTCTTTGAACCTCCATGTGTCCAGATATAAAATGAAGGTTGAAATCATTCAGAAAGCACCTAGAATCATTTAACTCTGTGGTAGGAGGGGGTAATCCACGTGGTCTCACGATTCATTCCAGCTCTAAATCCATAATCCTATGAACTCTCCTTTTGGAATTCACACCTGTTCTCATTCTAATTGATGTGATCTACCAGCCTTAGATCATTTTTCTTCCTTTCTCTAGAAATTCAGTAGCTGACTTGTAACCCTTAGAACTTTAATACCCCACACTGATGTTCCCCTAAATCCCCTGACCTCTGAGTTTGTCAGTCTCTTAAATTTCCATGACTTAAAGGTTTTAGCTTAGTTACCTATGCCATCATCCATATATCTATCCCACTTTCAGAATTTTTAACTGACATTCTCTCAACATCTTCACCCTTTAGTCTCCTTCTCTGTCTTCTGTCTTCTCCTGAAGCTAATTACCTTCCTCACCACAAGCTTCCCCCCGGAGATTCCTCCTCTCCTGTGGGTTCAACTTTTATCTCTATGTAGATGATTATCAAATCCATATATTCAGCCTTAATCTCTCTCCTAGTCTCCGGTTGCTCATTGTCAACTGCCTGTTGTTTGTGTCCAATAAATTTCTCAAATTTGGTCTTTCTGACTTGGAATTCCAAATCTTTGCTTCTACATCAGCCCATTCTCCAGATGTCCCTCTCACTATTGAGGCACCATCATTTCAGATTCATAACATTGGAGTCATCTTTGACTCTTCCTTCTTCTTCCCCCACTCCTTATAATCTAATTAGCTGCAAATCTGGGCAATTTTGCCTTAACACCATCTTTCACATCTGTCCCAGCCACCCTCCTAGTTCCAACAGCCTTAATCGATAATCTGACTTCCAGTCTCTTCCTTCTCCAAATATAGAACTGCTTCTATAGAACTGCCAAAACAGTCTTCCTAAAGCATAGATCAGACTATACCACTGCTGCTCAAAAACCTACAAAAGGATAAAATACGAACTCCTTATGCAATTGTGCTCTCATCTCTTTCTACTCCCCTTCAGTCCAAGTTCCAGCCAAACTGGGCTATGAGCCATTCCCTGAACTCCACCCACCTTCCTCCTTAGTATTCGCATAAGCCATTCTCAGTGCCTAAAATAAACTCCCAGTTCATCTCTGTCACACAGATCTTTGTCTTCTCCCTAAGCTCCTTTAGAGATCACCTCCTTTCGGAAACTTTCTCTCATCCCCATGATTTTCTCCCTCTTCAATTTTCCTTCTGTTCTACTTATGTATATGATATATGGCACCAGGCAAAGTTTTTGAGGGAAAGATGATTTAGTTTTAACCTTTGTATTTCTAGCATCTAGTACAGTGCTTAACTGATACTTAGAGGTAAATTTAATTGAGTGGAAGCTGCCTCTATTGCAAGACTTTGAATATTCAGTTTGTGCTAAAAAATGAAACAGAATTATCACTTCTCTCTGGGCTTGTTTCTTCATCTGTAAAAAGAGGAAAGGAGCTGAACTGGTTTTATCCCTAATATTCTGTAAGGAATAGTAAATTCCAATTGTGTCAAGACTAAAGCCTTGAAAAAATAACAAAGATGAAATAGAAGTGGCATTCCTTGAGAATTTTTTTTCTTCTTTTTTTTTTTCTGAGACAGTTGGGGTTAAGTGACTTGCCCAGGGTCACACAGCTAGGAAGTTTTTTTTTTTTCTTTTTTCATGATTTTAAAAAATGTTTAATAATTTCTTTTTCTTTGGAGTCAATGAATAAAATGCTTTTTTGTTGTTAATTTCATGAATGGGTTCTAAAAAGTTTTTTAAAAAGCAATAGAAAGACATGTGAATATAAATGAAGGACAATCTATTATTAAGGGGACCTAAATACCATTGACAATCTGTCATGGGCCAGTATGGAGCAAGAGTCATAGGCCAGAGAGTTCAAGGAAGGACTGCATTGATACTTTGAAGAAACACAAATGAGGAGAAGATATGTTAGTTGGGTAGTTTCTTCAAAGAGGACATACAAAAAGAAGATGGACAAAAAAATCACACAAGATAAAGGTGGAGAGTACCCACACCCTTAGATCATAAATCTGTAAAAGATAAATAAAATGTTAAAGATGGGGTCTCCATACTACTTTACCTTTTCTTCTCCCAAATAATTCCTAAAAACTATATGATGGGTTCTGGGAAATTTTTTAGAATCATTGAAGAGATGATGGGAAAGGGGAGTTATAAAGAGCCAGCATGATGTCTTCAACATGAAACTGATCTAGATATCACAGATATAGATGTAAATAGAATTTAGACAGGTTTGATTTTGATTTTTTTTTTGTTTTTTTTTTTGCAAAACAATAATTAAATATAATTTTTATGGAGAGGGTAAAAAGGCATGGACTAGATAATAATGTAATTAGGTGAACTTGGAGCTGGTTGAACTACTAGATTTGGAAAGTAGTTACTAGTATTATGGTAATGTAACAGATAGAGGATTAAAGCCAAGAAGACCTGAGTTCAAATATTGCCTCAGCTACCTACTAGGTGTGTGATTGTGGGCAAGTCACTTAACCTTATTCAGCCTTAGTTTCCATAGCTATAAAATGAGGATAAAAATAATAAATAAATAAAAATAATAATAATACCTGCAGCTTTGTTGGGAAAATCTAGAGAGATGTATAAAGCACTTTGCAAACCTTAAAGAGCTATATAAATGCTAAGTATTATTAAATGCCAATTTGGTGACAGATCTTCAGTGGTGTGACCCAATCATTTGGAAAAATATATAGATTATATGTTCAGAAAACTTGCACTTTCTACAGAGCTGAGAAGGATAGCTAACTTGCTAACAGTGGAAGAATCTTGTTCTGAATCTAATAAATAAATTTCAATAAGG
The DNA here is from genome assembly GCA_023553655.1 of Myrmecobius fasciatus. NCBI lineage: Eukaryota > Metazoa > Chordata > Mammalia > Dasyuromorphia > Myrmecobiidae > Myrmecobius > Myrmecobius fasciatus. Next base: position 751,367 of record JAJPUD010000124.1, on the reverse strand, counting down.
ATAAATGTAATATCACCTCTTTGGGAAGGAATGGTTAGATTGCAGTTTGGGGCTTTTTCTTGGGTTTTTTGTTTTTGTTTTTGTTTTTTTGATCCCAGGATCACACTAAGACTGGATTTGAATGCAAGTCTTTCTAATGCCAGGATCAGTGCTCTATGCACTGTGCCTTCTAATTGCCCCATAGATTGCAGTTTGTCTATAAAATATCTGGAGATTATAGTGGAGTGAGCCAGTCTATTAAAGTATAGAAAGAGTAGATAGAGAGATACACATATATAAATATATCTGTGCATTATATATTATATATACATATATAATATATATACATATACACATTTGTGTATGATTGTGTGTGTGTGTGTGTGTGTGTGTGGACCTAAGTGGAATAAATATCATTAGACAACAGCATGTATGATGTGTCGGCCCCCATAGGACCTCAGGTTACTTTAAGGGAGATTAGCTTCTAGGAACAAGGTAGTGACAGTCCATTGTACTTCACCCAGGTAAACCTCATCTAGTGTAGAGCATTTGGTTCTGTATACTACATCAGTAAACTGGAGAGGGATCAGGATGATAAAAGGCTTTGAATCTAAGTCAAAAGACATCATTTGAAAACGCTAGAGATATCTACTGGAGAAGGCACTGAAGGCACAAAAGTTTATTTGAAGGACTGCCCTGTGGAAATTAGACTTGTTTTGTGAGACTTTAGGGAGCAGCAACAGGAAGAATAGGGTAAAGGTTACAAAAAGTCGCATTGAGACTGCAACTCAAGAAAAATTTAATAATTATGACTGTACGACCTCAGACTTTCTAACTGTGTGACTCTGGGCAAGTAACTTCACCCCAATTGCCTCAAACAAACAAAAACCAATTATGGCTGTCCAAAAATGGAAAGGGCTGCCTCAAGAAGTGGGAGACTCCCTCTCCTTAGAAGTCTGGCTGAGGCAGAGGCAGGATGATCACCTGTTAGGCATATGTGATACTGGTGATTCTTCTTGGCTATCCTTTGAATTATGAAGGCTTTTTTTAACCGTAAGTCCTGTGGATTTTAAGGTAAAATGATTTATGTTATCAAATCATTGTAATAAACTATGCACATGCTCCAAGGATCTACGGTTGGTCGGTTTGTTTTTTCCAGGCAGGAAACTCCCACTACTGACTTTGATATAGTAGACAAATCTTTTTTATTATTATTATTATTTATTTTTTAAGTATTTTATTTTTCCAAATACATGCAAAGATAGTTTTCACCATTCACCTTTGCAAAACTGTGTTCCAAATTTTTCTTCCTCTCCTCTTCGCCCCCTCCCCTAGACAACAAGCAATCTAATATACATTTAACATCTGCATTTTTTCTAATAAATCTGAGCCCAGAGCATTTCAGTAACTTGGCCCAACATCACACAGCTGGAGTCAGAGATCAGACTTCAACACACATAGTGATGACTCTAAGCCCAGCACGATATGTGCTAAGTCCAAAAGAATTTGTGCTGCTTTGTAGTACCTGGATCCAAGATTCAAAGGCAGAAATATCAGTCATGATAGCACCAATAATGTCTGTTATTATTCAGTCATTCCAGTCCTGTCCCGGCTCCTTTTTTTTTTGGGGGGGGGGTTCTTAGCAAGAATACTGGAATGGTTTGCCATTTCCTTCTCCAGCTCATTTTACAGATGAGGAAACTGAGGCACACAAGGATGGTTGACTTGTCCAGAGTCACACAGTTAATAAGTAACTGAGGTGGGATTTGAACTCAGTTCTTCCTGATTCCCAGATTGGTATTCTATCTATCGTGCCACCTAGCTGCCTAACCAATAATATAATATTACAAAATAGATATGATTATTAATAAGCCATTAATGTGTTCAAAAGATACTCACAATGCTGCAGGATCTGTCTTTTAGATATATTTTGAATAGATCTGTAAGCAGAATTGACCTTTCAGGGTTTGGATAAGAAGGAATATCCTCCAGGAAGATAGTCTGGAGTTCTTTCATGTCTATTTTGTCTTTACCAGGTCTTTAAATGACAGAGACTCCATCTCTTCTTCCTTGCTGATTTCAAAATCTTTGTGAGACATATAAAAGAAATGGATCAATTTATGGAAAATACACCAAATCAAAAAATGGGAGGAGGGAAAAATAAAAACTTCTCTTGATCCAGACAAACCAATATTCGAATGTCTTCAAGGATGATAAAAATTAGTTTTCTGGGAGTGGGGGGAAGATCGAGGAAAGATGCAATCACTTATAGTCCTAGCTCAAAAACTGAGACATAAATTCCTTGTGGCAAAAGTCCTATTCATTTGGTTTAGGCTTTTTCTCCCTCCCTCCACCCCCTCAGTTCCTTTTCTGAAACTGAGTGCTTTCTGTATTGTATATATTTGACCATGAAGAAGATATGAAATCCAAAAGGCATAATCACTTTCTTTGTCTTGCTATAAAATTGATGATTTCTTCACTTTTCAAGGTTTTTTTTTTCCCTGCTTCTCATAAACTGGCAAAAATCAGGAGCTGCTAGAGTCTTTGACATTCCATTTATAACAAAATTTAAACTATTTACAAGTAAATTAAACAAAAATAATTCTTTGAATAAACTGTGCTTTTTAATATACCATACATGGCCATTTTAGGAGCAAGGCAACTTAGACATAATACACTTTCATGTTCAAAGCTAAGAGTGATTTTAGATTGGCACATCTGGACAGTGTTCTAGCACACAAAAGAAGACATTGCCTATATTTCCAATTTAACTCCTATTTTTTTTCTATCGACAATATATATATATATATACATATACATATATATGTATATATATTCCCCCAATTATGCTGACAATTTTTTCAACATTTAGTTTTTATTTTAAAGTTTTTGAGTTCCAAATTCTATCCCTCTCTCCTTTCCCTCCCCCTCTTCCTGAGACAGTAAGCAGATATGATAAATCCCAATTGTTAAAAATAAAACTCTCCCCACAGCTTCATCTTCAGAATTTGCAGAAATTTGGTATTTTTAAGAGAAAGAGAGAGGAGAGAGAGAGAGAGAGGGAGACAGGGAGACAGGGAGAGGGGAGAGAGGGAGAGGGAGAAGGGACAAAGGGAGAGAGGGACAGAGGGACAGAGGAGAGGAGAAGAGAAGAGAGAAGAGAGAGAGAGAGAGAGAGAGAGAGAGAGAGAGAGAGAGAGAGAGAGAGAGAGAAGAAAAGGAGAAAAAAAAAAACAGAACTCATACCTTGTTTTGAAAAAGCTTTATATATCTGTGAGAGCATTTTCACACTGGAAATTCTCTACACCAGTGAATGAAATCACAGGTCCAGAACCCACAAAAAGTTCTCAGCAACACAATTGTTGCTGCATTATCATTGGTGCTTCCAAGCTTGAGGATTGAAAAGTCTTTTTTTTTTTCTTCAGAGGTTAAATGGCTCTGAATGTTTGCTGAACGATGTAGGTCAAATAAGTTGATAATCAAATGGCTGACCACCATGGGCAACTCAAAGGGAGAAGGGCTGCACTGAGATGAATCTGTTGGGTGTTCTTTGCTGCAGGTCCTTGAATATTCTTGCCTTCCCTTTTGTTAAATAAATCTCCTTTTGTTCAAAGGCCTAGGTGTCTCTCATTTTGTTCCAATCTGGAATTTTAACTACAGGAGGCAATCTAAATCAGGCCTTTCCAGTAACACCATGCTTCTCTGAATTCTTGTTCATCACTTTCTTTACACAACTATAATTTCCCCATTACATTCATGGACCAAACCTCCCCTTAAAACAAACAAACAAACAAAAAAAATGATCTTTCTTTTCTCAAAAGTTAATTAAGACTATTTTCTTTGATTAGTCTCTCTGAACAAACCTACCACAAAGAAAATTAATAAAGTGTATGCAGAAGGATTGGGAATGAACAAAGAGTTAATTTCCTTGCCCCAAATTGTTGATGTGAAAGACTGCCTAAATCCACAAAGCAAGGGAAAGTTCAGTATTAAAGCTTCCTAGCCAGGCGCTGGTCCTAACTTGCCCCTTTGTCCTTTAAAAAAAAAAAAAAAATTTAATACAATGACATAATATAAGGCTGTTGTGTTGGCTTGGGATTTTCAGCCTTTGGAGTGAATATTTGTGCTCATGACCAGGAGCAATGAAAACAAGTCTTTTTTCCCCTAACACAAGCAGCTTCAGTCTGTGCTGCACCAAATTTCCTTGCAAATGACCTCAGCCTTGACCTTGGTTTCTTCCAGGAAGATCTATGCCAGTTTAGTCTTGTCTCTAGATAAATTATGCAGTAGAATTTTATGTGAATTTCTTTTCACTGAGGGGCTGAACTAGGGCCACTCCATTAAGACAATTCAGACAGAAATGGATTCCTAGACTGGTGACTTTTCTGTGCTGCCTTCTTGGAAGCTTGAGGACTTCCATGGATTTGGAGGAGCCCAGCTTGGGATCCTGCTTACATAGAGTCTCTCTAAGGGCATAGCATCTTCTAGGACACTGATGAGCTTGAGAATTCACTCTCGTATGGCATAAACTCCTAGAAAAATGGAGGGTATATTTGATTCCCATTCTTGGGTGTCTTCACTAATTACACTACCCAAACTCCTTTAAGTGAGGCAAGGCAAAGTATTGGAAGCCGTGTCAAAATTAGACTTGATTTTCGTCTGCCAAAGGTCTGATAATAGAGTTTCAGGGTGGGAGTCCGTGTGCTTCACTTGAGCATTTTCTTGTTTTTTAGCTGATCATTAAAAAAAAAAAAAAAAAGCAATGAGCATTTTTAAGCATCCTCCTATGGTTGGTACAGTTTTGCTGGTGATCATTCACCCCATATGCTTGCTCTAAAATCAGACAAGCTTCAGCTTCTGAGGAGCTCATGGAGACTGTCTTATCCTTTATCAAGACTAACACATGAATAAATGCTGTTCAGGGTCTGGTAATTGAACATGACAATCTGTCATCATGGGTCTCTCGCAGTTAAAGACAATTGAATAATAGTGTATTACTTCTTCCCAGACTTTATTTTTCACCTGGAACATACTGTTCCCTCCTCTGCCTGTCAGTGACAGGCAATCTTGATTCTCTTTTACCTCCCTCTACATAAGAGTAAGTCATTGGAATACCTCCAAAATGGCAGTTTCACACCAACAATCAACAAACATTTATAGAGTGATGAATTTGTGCCGGGTATCAAAAACAAAAATGGAGCAGCCTCTGCTCTCAAGAACCTTGAGGACAACAAGGTACCTGCAAGTAAGGACAGGATATCAAAATATATACACCGAAATGGGAGGGGGAAGGCACTGGTAGTTAGGGGATCAGAAGTGAGTTTTCAACAACAAGAAATTAAGTTACTGGTTCTAGTCCAGGAGAATAATTTGCCTTTAGTACATTAGTATTTGCTGTCCAACCTAATCCAACTCTATGAGAATTTATTAAGCACTTACTCTGTGCTAAGACACTGTTCTAGGTGCTGAGGATAGAGAACCAATGTTCAGGTGAGGGGATACAACATGGACACAGCAAAGTAACATGTGATCATCTGAACAGAATCCTGACAGGTAGAGGACTTAGGAAGGGTTTCCCATAGGAAGTAGCTCATGAGCAGAGTTCTGAAGAAAGCTAGTGACTATGAGAGGCAGAGGGAAGGATGAAATCCATTCCAGGTACTGAGCACAAAGCCCACAAGTGGGAAATGGGATGGCAAATTGACTAGAACCTAGAGTATGTGAAACGGAGTGATATGATTAGAAAGACTGACTAAAACCAAACTCTGAAAGGCTGATTATCTGGATGAAAAGCATGTATGTGATTTTAGAAGCAATAAACTAAAGATTCCTAAGCAGGGGACTGATATGGTCACATTTATGCTTTAGAATAGTGACCTTAGCAGCTGCAAGAGGGATGGGTGGAAGAGGGGAATGCTTGGAAATTTGGGACCCCAGTTAGGTGACAGTTGTAATAGTCCAAGCCAGAGGTGCTAAAGACCTAAAAGCAGTGTCCTCTGCTTTAAGCTTGAAGTCAACTCATAATACTGTGATGGGAAAGGGGGGCAGCTAGATGGTGCAGTGGATAGAATGCCAGCCCTGAAGTTCAAATCTGGCTTCAGACACTTAACACTTCCTAACTGGGCCACCCTGGGCAAGTCACTTAACCCCAATTCCCTCAGCAAAAATAGGTAGATAGATATATCAATAGAAGGATAGATAGATAAAATACTGCAATGGAGATTGGGACAGGGGGAGAGATTGGAGATGAGGAAACAATCACCAAAGGTCACCAAAATCATTATTACATCATTCATCGTAATAGCCTGAGTTCAATTCATTCTGAGAAAGCATTTATTAAGAGTCTCCAGGGTATCAAACATTGTAGACAATACAAAGCATCCCTGTTCTCAAGCAATTTATATAATACTGAAGAGAAGAGAAAAGGGTGTATTAAATAGCCTAGAAGCTGGAACATAACTTTATAAGTATATATAATTCAATTGGAAGAAAATTTAGGAGTTATTTGTCCACTTTACAGATAGGGAAACTGATACCCAGGAGGGTAGCACAAGTAACTTACCTGAGGTCACATCAAGCCCAATACTATGTACCACACCATCCCTTAGACTCTTGACATACTGATGTACTGACTCATTCCTTTATGTCTCTAACCTCAGGTTCTTCATCTGTAAAATGAGCATGTGAGACAAAAAAACACATCTTTTGACTTTGAAATTCAGCTCATTTTCCTCAACATCACCTCTTTGAAAGGGAATGTATTCAGTCCAGCAAGGATTTGTTAAGTACCTACTTTACACCAGGTCCTGTGCTGGATACCCACAAACACAAATCTAAAATGAAACCTTCCCTTTCTTCAAGGAACATATTCCACTGAGGGGAAACAGCATGTACCCAGATAAGTATGGACAGGATCACTGGGGAAAGGAGAGAAGACTAATAATTGGAGGGATCAGGAAAAGCTTCTGACAAGGTCTTATTATGTGGTTGTCTCCGGATTCTTGGCTAAACCCAAAAATTCCTAATTTCATAGTACATAGAACTACAAGTCATTATCCCATGAACTAGTGGCTTACATTCAATGTCTGGAATCTAAGCAAGGATTTTGGAAAAACCCTCTTATATCGATAACTTTCCATTTCTGACTGTTGCTAGACCTCTCGGAATTCTTTCCCAGTGACCCCTGGCCCTTTCCTGGCATTTAGAACAGAGATCCTCCCAGAGTAAGGTGACTCTGACCCTGCCACACTCTTCAATGAAGGGGATCATCAGTTAGGAACCCCTTTTATTTCTGGGTCTCTGGCACTTCAGGGTATTCTTGGACAGAATTCATTTCACTACACAGATTTCAGGTGTGCAGTGTTAGTAAATGTCAGCTCTGCCTTAACCAGAATGTTCATAAGATCCTAGATTCAGAGTTAGAAATCTGATCTAGGGGCAGCTAGGTGGCGCAGTGGATAGAGAACCAGCCCTGAGTTCAAATTTGATCTCAGACACTCTTCCTTAGTTGTGTGACCCTGGGCAAGTCACTTATCCCCAATTCCCTCAAGGGGAAAAAAAAAAAGAAAGAAAAAGAAAAAGAAATCTGATCTAATGATTCCTATTTAGGCTTTCATGACAATGAACTAAGAAATTGACAAGGATGTTCCAAGGGATTCATGATAATATCCCAAAAGGTTTACAGTAAAAATTGTTTAAAAGTACCTTAAGTAGTAAATACTTGCCCAATTAGGTTACAAATATATTTTTCTTCTGGGACAACAAATACATGTATAAAGTACGCTAGGTTTGTTTCTGCAATGATTTGATATGAAGTCTTGCAGATAAGAATAAGATGAGTGTTGGTGCCACATCACTTTTAATTCTTACCAAATGTTTCACATATAATGTTCATAATTTTTTATAATTTTATAATTTTTATACCTTGATTTTTTTTTCTGAATGTAATGACTTTAGTTTATTATATGTATATTTTTAAAAAGCCAAGTACAAAAAACAAAACAAAACAAAACAAAACAAACCCAAATACAGGGGACTGTTCCTTAGACTTCCCTCTCTCCACATGCATAGCTCTATCCCATTCTATACTCTGCTCCTGCTGTTGAGGGCACTGCCACTACTGCCGTTAATTGCTTGCCTCCTGGAAGCTTTATAATTCAAATTTACATAAAATGAGAACTAATACTGGTATAGAATAGAATAGTTTTGCATTTTCATATATTTAAAAAATAACCCCTATATCTGTAATTAGTTATTTCTTTTCTATTAACTTTGAGATGATTATTGTTTTCCATTATATTAATAATTACTATTAATTAGAATAAAAACCCAAGTTTTTTATTTCCTTATTCAGGAACCCACCTGTATAGAAAAGTCAGCCAGTTTCTGAAGGACAAAGTTAATAGATGAGATTGCCCTAAACCTTGGAAGACATGTTCCATGTGGATTGGATCCACTCAATTAGGAGACCTTACTTCTATTTATTTAGAGTTATACCTTGATTTTTGCAAGTAAAATTGCATGTTATATTTCATAATTATATAATTCAGATTTTAGTTTGGAATATTTTCAGGCAAAAGTTATTATTATAGTTATTAATTAAAAGCATTAATGAATACATTTAAAAGAATATTATGAATACTATATTAAATTGCTCTGGGGTGCCACAAAATTTTTTGTTGAAACAAAAAAAGTATGCCCTTATTTTTATTCCTTTTGATTTTTTTGGGGGGAGGGATAAGATTTTTTTTTAAATTTTATTTTATTTGCAAAACATATGTATGGGTAATTCTTCAACATTAACCCTTACATAGCTTTCTGTTACAGATTTTTCCCCCCAGCTCCCCACCCCTCCCCTAGATGGCAGGATATCTTTTGGATAAGATTTACAACTGGGGTGTCTGAGTCAAATAGAAAAGACGACCACTAAACCACTTCCTGAGGAGCAATATTGACTTAGAAAACCACATAATAGCATTATCTATGTTTTATTGTATCTTATTGTATCTATATTTTATTATATTTTATTTTGTTAAATAGTTGTTTAATACAAATATATTATAAATTCATAAATATTATGTAAGTATAAATAAAATAACTGTCAAATAATTTCCAATAATGTTTTGATCTGGTTTGGACTGCAATCAGGAGTCTTACAGTCCAAGGGTTAGACACCTCCTGTTATTCATTCATTTCTGATTCTTCATAACCTCATTTGGGTTCTTGGCAAACATACATACTGGACTGGTTTGCCATTTTCTCCTCCATCTTATTTTACAGAGAGGGAAATTGAGACAGAGACTGACTTGTCCAAAGTCACACAGCTAATATGTTTCTGAGACTGGATTTTAACTCAGATCTTCCTGACTCCAGAGTGGGTTCTCTATACACCCCACCATCTGGCTACCCTTTGTCATCTCTACCTTAAAATATCTATCCCAATTCTCTCATTTTTACAGATGAGGGAAACTGAGACCCAGATAGGGGGTGACTTGCCATAGCACAGCAAAGATTTAAACTCAACTCTCCTGACTCAAAGTCCAGTACTCTTTCTCTAACATACATCAAACTGCTGGTCTTTACCTGAATAATTTAGTTCAACTTAGCCAAGAGAGGTGAGAATCAGAGGAAGTGTCCTATTCCCTCCTGGTCAAATGATCTGCAGCAAAAATAAACTCTCTGCCATTTCTCCATTAAAACTAGATTAAAGTAATTTTTCCTCCAGACTCTTACTGAGGTAAAAATACACAATTCCAATCCAATCCCACCCTCCTATGTGGATGGGAGCAGCAGGGATGCTGGAAGCTCAGAGTAGCTAAGAAAGAAGGCTGGGACTTCAGTGACTGCCCCACACCAGAGAGTTACCAGGGCATTCACCCAGGGAGCAGAGGCAGTGGTGGTGCCATGCTGGGTTTCCCTTAAACTGGAGTCAAATTATAAGGAAACTTAAGATGGATCTATATGTAAAACCATTTACTTTTTTCATTTATTTGCCCTTAATCTTGAAATCCATACCTCCCTTGATATGCTACTGGGTGCCAGATAAATAGTTCTTACATAGGAGTATCTGGTAATGATCTTTATAGAGACTCTTATGTGTGAAAATACCAAATTGAAAAAAAAGAGCTTTAAAAAATTTTTTAATAATAGCCTTTTATTTTCAAAATACATGCAAAGATAGTTTTCAACTTTTGCCCTTGCAAAACCTTGTGTTCCAAATTTTTCTCCTTCCTTTCCCTCCTTCCCCCAACAGCAAGTAATCCAATATAGGTTGAACATGCAATTTTGAAGAAAAAAACCACATTCACATCAGTTAAGATTAAAGAACAAAATCATGAAGGTTTGATTTGGAGCTGGAGAAAGTCCCAGGTTTATCCCTCCTTTTGTTTTTATTCATTCTTTCTCTCCCCTTCCCCCACCTCTACCATAGCCTCCAGGCAGAGAGATGCTAATGTATAGTAATTATAAGGGTAAATATTTTGGTGGGGAGGTCCTTTTCTGCCTGAGGGCACCACTTGTAAAGTGAATTTAAACTGACAACTGGAATAATTCTTTTTTGCCTAGAGCCAAAACTTGTTTACTATCTACTTACTATTTTAGTCAGAAAAATAATCTCGACTTCCATTATTAATATTGTTAGTGTTCCAATTTTTATTCAATTCTATTCAAGAATCATTATTAAATGTCTATTAAGTATGCCATGGAAATTCCAAGACCTCTGTCCTCAAGAAGCTTACATTTTGCCCTGGAGTAGGGATAAAGAGAGTACAATTTTGGGTGGGACTTAAGCATCTGTGCAAAAAAAAAAAAAAAAAAGCCTAAAACAAAACAGCAGTTTCTAGAGAAAGTAATCAACAACGCAGAGGATTCTGGGATTTGAGAGAGTTGGTTTAAGAAGTAAATACATCTCACCCTCTTTGCAGTCCCCCCCTAGCTTTTCCTCAAAAGAAGGTAGGTAGGGTACATTTGTGGGAGCCTTGAACTGGAAGTGCTTCCATATGTTGAGGGGAGAAGACACAGAGGTTTTTATATTGTTTAGTTTTTAAAGAAATACCAAACTAACTAATTCTATGTCCCTAAAGAGTTCAGAGAATGAGGGAAAGGATCCACAAAAGACCAAAAATATTTGTAGCAGCTCATGTCACAGTAGCTCAAAGCTGGAAACGAAAGGGGGGTGCCCACCTACTGGGGAGTGGCTAAACAAATAGCATATGAATGTAATGGAATATTATTGTGCCATAAGAAATGAAAGGGACCGTTTCAGAGGTGATTTCGAAGAAAGCTCTATATGTACTACTGCAAAGTGAGATGACTGGAAATAGACTGATTTCCACAGGACAGCATTACAAAGAAAAACAACTGTGAAAGACACTTTAGATCTTTGATCAATGTAATAATAAAACAAAAATCCAGAGGATTGAAAATGAAATGGACCACCCACCTCCTGGTAAAGAGGTGATAAACTCAATATGGAAAATGAGACATACATTTTTAGACACAACCCATGTGAATTTTATCTATGGACTATGCATATTTGCTCCATGTTTTATCTTTCTTTGATTTTAAAAAATTTCTCTCTTTCTTCCCTTCTTCCCATCTTTCTTCTTTCCTTCCTTCCTTCCTTTCTTCCTTCCTCTTCTTTCTTTCTTTCTTTTTCTTCTTTTCTTTCTTTTTTCTTCCTTCCTTCCTTTCTTTCTTTCTCTCTTTCTTCCTTCCTTCCTTCCTTTCTTTTATATATTTGGCAAATATATACAAACAAGCTATATATAGAATAAAAAAAAAAGATAATTAACTGAGGAAAGGCATTGCAATTAGGATGGGTTAAAAAAGGCTTCCAATAGAAGATGGGATTTCAATTGGAATTAAAAGCTAGGAGATTAATAGGCAGAGTTAAAGAGGGGAGATTATTCCAGGCATGGGGGACAGTGGGAGAAAATGCCCAGAAGCAGAGAGATGATCTTTTTTGGGGGAGGAGTGGAGCTATTGGATCAAAGAATCCATTTTAGTGAATAAGGTTTAAGTAGAAAGTGACTGGGTTATGAAGAACTTTGAATAAAAAGAAGATTTTATATTTTATTCTGGAGGCAATAGGGAACCACTGGAATTTATTGAATAGGGGGTCTTGTGTTTAGGAAAATCACTTTGGTAGCTGAATGAAAAATGAATTGGATTGGGGAAAGACCACAAATGAAGCTGTGGCCCAGTAAATTCATTATTCTTCTCCTCTCTTCTCCTCTTCTATTCCCTGCCCCTTTTCCTCTTCCTTTCCCCTTCTCTTTCCCTCTCCTCCCCTATCCTTCTCTCTCTTTGTCTTTCTCTGTCTCTCTGTCTCTCTCCCCTTCTCATTCTCCTCCCCCCTTCTTTGTCTCTCTGTCTTTGTCTCTTTCTGTGTTTGTGTCTCTGTCTGTGTCTGTCTCTCTCTGTCTGCCGCTCTTCTATCCGCCGCCCCCGCCCCCCCCCCCCCCCCGCCTCCCACCGCCTGGGTTTAAATCCTGATTTGACATTTATGATTTTATCATCTTGAGACCGTCCCTCGTCATCCTGGACATCAGTTCCTCATTTGAAAAGTCAAGAGGGTTGAGTTACAAGGTCTCTTTAGGACCTTCTGGCCTCTGTATTTACGACTGAGTGATCCTAAAGAAGACCCTCAATGCCATTTTCAATTTTTATTGTTTCCCCACCCTTAAATTACTTTGTATTTACCCTGTATGTGCTCTGGTTATGTTTTCTGTGTAAATGCCTCTCTCACCCCTGTAATCTAATGGAAGATCCATGAGAACAGAGACAATTTTGTTGCGCAGGTGGTTGTTATTTGGGCTTTCTATCTCCAATGTGAGAGGGAGAGGGGGGTGGGAGGGAGGAGAGAGAGACAGAGACAGAGATAGAGAGAGAGAGAGACAAAGGCAGAGAGAAAGAGAGAGAGATAGAGACAGAGAGAGGGAGAGACAGAGAAACAGAGAGAGAGAGAGAGATGGGGAGAAAGAGAGACAGAGGAGGGAGACAGAGAGATAGAGAGAGATGGAGAGAGAGAGAGAGGAGAAAGAGAAAGAAGGGCAGGGGGGGGAGAGAGAGAGAGACAGAGAGAGACAGAGGCAGAGAGAGGAGAGGGAAAGAGAGAAGGGGAAAGGAATGCTTGCTAAACAGTCCAGATATCGAAGTTTGGTTTATTATAGAAACTTGGAACACAAATGTCCTCCCTTCTTGCCCACCACCCATTTTCTATTGTATAGTGTAAAGATGTCCACTGACCCTCTCATTAGTTAGAGGATTTGAAAGGAGAAATACTTAAGGCAACATAAATCATGGTATATAAAAGCAAAAAGGCTGAAAGGATGTTAATGAAACTGATTTCAAAATCAGGTTAGTACAGCAACCTTGTGCCTCAGGCATCTATTTTAATGCATCCAATATGGCTCCCAGAGGGCCAGGGAACAGTGGGAAGTCAGGTCATGGGCTGGGATTCATCCCTCAAGCAAATTTCAGACACGATGATAACATTATTTCAGGGCTGACAGAATATTCTTAAAAATGAGGGTTATCATTTATAAAGGACTGTAAGTTCCACATACAGAGAGCTCGATTTATTTCACTTTGATGGAAGCCTTTGCTTAAGTTATTTTTATAGGCAAATTTGAAAGTAAAATGTTTGTTATAAGAGAAATGGAAGACTGTGGAGAGAGAGGCAACAGCATTTGTTTAGAAACCGTCAAAGCATAAAACTTGGGCACGAGAAATAAAGAAATGTTGTAGAGAGTAGAGCAAAAAAAATGTACAAATTTGTTTTTTTCTTCTCCTTCACACCTTCTACCCTTCCCCTTCCGAATAAAAAGACACAATCCTTGTACAGGGAAGCAAAACAAATTTACACATTCTCATGTCTAAAAATGAGTGTCTCATTCTACATATTTGGTCTATCACTTCTCTGTGGAGGTAGACAGCACATACACTGGCCCACTAAAACTATGATTAGTTATTGTGTTGAGCAGAGTTCTTAAGTTTTTCAAAATCGTTCTCTTTTGCAATGTTGTTGTTATACTGTTCTGTTCACTTCTCTGCAACTTTATCAAAGCTTCCTGGGTTTTTCTGAAACTGTCCCTTTGTTGTTTCTTACAGCATAATAGTACTCCATTATGTTCATTTAACAGGATTTGTTTTTAGCCACTCCCCAAGTAAAGGACAATTTTTTTATTTCCATTACTTTTCCACCACAAAAAATAATGCTATAAATTTTCTTGTATATACGATGTTTCCTCTTTGAAAAAAAATCTTTGAACTATAGCTTTAGTAATAAAAACTATGCACAATTTAGTCACTGGGGTTATAGCTTCAGATGGATAGGAAGGAATTAGAATAAATAGGCAGATGAAGGAAGAGAAACATCTTCCAAAAAGGAGCTTGCTGACACGTATCAGTGCTGATGTTGGTGAGATGGGCCAGAATCAAGGTAATAAGACCTTGGAGACTAGTTTGATCTATAGCAAAGCCAGAAACAGCAAATGTGATGATCCTTACTTTATAGATGAGGAAACTATCTCTAAGTTACACAGCCAGTTCTGGCAGGGTGGAAATCCTGTTCTCCTGATTCTAAATCTAGGGCTTAATCTAAAGACACCACAGATAAGGCAAGAGGGATGTCAGAAGTATTTGGAAGGAGAGGCTTTGTTAGGTCAAAAGGGATGGGATGAGCAGTAGAGGGGTGTTCTGGAAGGCAGATAAAGACTTGTGCAAGAGTCATTCAGCCGTGAATAGAGGGGTGCAGATAGGCAGTGTCATATGAATGCATAACACACATGGGATTATAAAGGAAACCAATTCTGCTCTAATATAGTTATAGTATATATGTTTAATATGTGTATAAGTTATATAAATATACATATATGTGGGTGTATATAATATGTGCATATATAATATATTTGTACATGTGTATGTATATATAATGTATATATGTGTGTTTGTAAATGTATATAATGTATATATGTGTGTATATTTTAATGTGTATATAATATATGTATGTGTATATGTGTGCATATATATAATATGTATATATGCATTTGTGTATTTCTATGATGTATATATATGTGTGTATATGTATAGATATGCACTATATATGTATGTGCATATGTGCATTTGCATATATGTCTCTATGTGTATATATGTGTATATGTGCATTTGTATATGTCTCTATATATGAGTATATGTGTATATATATATATACATATAATATGTATATATGCTTTTGTGTATTTATATGATGTATATATATAATATGTGTGTATATATGTATAGATATGCACTATATGTGTGTATATATAATAAATATATGTGTATGTATGTGTATATGTACATTTATATATGTCTCTATATATGAGTATATGTATGTATACACATATAATATGTATATGTGTTTATATGTGTGTATATATATATATATATACATATGTATGTATAAAATTTAATTTATAGATCTCAATTTAAGAGTCCCTGGACATTGGGAAAACACTTCCTTCCCTCCATTTTGGTGAATTTATGGGCGGGCACGGACAAGAGTTATACAGGATGAGTCTTGGTCTATATCACTGAAGGGAGTGCCCACATGGATGAGATCCCAGAACCAGCTAAGAATGGAAGTGGCTGTATATAGGGAATGCATCTGACTATCATTATTCTCAAGTTTTAAACAGGGACTTTGAAAAGACAAATTTTCAGTACAAAATACAGTTTAGTGCAATACAGGATAACTCTAAGATTCCATATCTGCTCTCCTGGAAAATTTAGTTGAGGAAGCAAGCCATCCAGCCTTGTGCATTGTTCCTGAACTATCTCATGTGTGTATAAATGCCAAGATGAACAAAGGCCAAAATGAGTGGTACAGACAAAAATGCTATCGGAGTGAAAAGGAGGGAGAGATCAGTATGGACAAGCTGGTGTGGTTGAGGGCTGCCTTGTCCAAGAGAGAGAAGGAACATACTCTGTCCTCCAAATATGGGTAAAATTTGGATGAACAGATAGGAGTGTGAAGGGAATGCTGCATGGTAGGCAGCTCCGTGAAATGGAAAAGGAACTGCGTTTGGAGTGAGTGTCTTAATTCACCAACTTGCTATACAAACTTAAGCAAGCCATATTGACCTGGGTTCAAAAGAGAAGAGCTGAATATTCAATTTTCAGTGTAAGTATTTGTATCCTGAAAATCAGCAAGTGATATAAATCAGTTTGATTTCTTATTCTGCTGACTGTATAGATTTAAGAAAGTAAAACAGAAAATGATTAATAATTATAATTATTAATAATACAAATTAAACTTAAAAGGGTATTATGTATAAATTTTCCCCTACAAAGAACATAAAAGCAATTTACCTTGTCCATAACCCAACTCTACCCTTTGCTACCTATGAGACCATGAGCCAGTCAATCACTTTATACTCTGGACCTGTTTCCTCCTAAATAAAATAAGAGGTTTAGATTAAATCATCTCTAAAGTCCCTGGTGCAGCTAGGTGCTGAACTTGGAATGCTGAACTTAGATTCAAGAAGACTCATCTTCCAGAGTTCAAATCCTGCCACAGACACTTACTAGCTGTGACCCTGAGCTAAACAGTTTCTTCACCTGTGAAATGAGCTGGAAAAAAGAAAAAGCAAACTACTCTAGTATCTCTGCCAAAAAAATTCCAGATGGGGTCACGGAGAGTCAAATAAATGACTAAAAAACAACAAAAAGAGTCCAATCCAGCTCTGATATTGTGTGATTCTATGAACAGCATGAACAAAGGTCCCAAGTTAAGAATGAATTATTAGTATAATCTATGGGTCTAGCCTCCGACACTCAGTTTACTTGCACCTTACTTATCCAGTCCTGGGTCAGTTCTAAATTGTGACCTTTAGCTCATTATGACCCACTCATAATTTACTCTGAGAAATCTCTGAATGTAGGTTTTTAATCTAGATTTTGAAGATATAGTTGAAAGGAGACCCCAGTTCCCATACAAACACTGAAGGTAATAAATACAATTATTGGGTTCAGGATAGCCTTTATTCCACTTTATAACATGGCTCAGGAAACTCTCACTTCTCTAAGTAGGAGGCAGGAAAGAGTTCAGAAAGTCTCCTCTTGGACCATGAGGGTTAGCATCCCATGGAAAACGTGCAGAGCTTCATGGCCAGTTTCTTCATACAAGTTCAGTTCTGGAGGACAGGTGCTTTGGAATGACAAAGTAATCATTTCATTGGTTCCTTCGCCCCATGATAGTGACATGTTTAGAAAGGAAGGACAGCTCTGCCTTGCTTTCTCATTTTTGAATTCTTCATTTTGACAGATAGTTTTCTCTTCTTGAGCTTCTCATAAGAGGTAGGAGAAGAAAGCCTCCTTCCCTCACTCAGTTCTCACAGAAATGGCAAACTGCTAATTGAGCCTAAGGCTAAGTCTTGGACCTTCTGTTTTCTCTTCTCCATGTTTTTTGCTTGATCACAGGTGACTCAGTGTTGATCCTGAAATAGATGTTTTTAGCCTTGGGACAACATTGTGAGTTCAAGAAGCTTGACCTTGGGCCTCCATTTAGCTTCTCTGCTACCACTGCAGAACCTCCAGGAGTTAAACTGTAGGCCACAGAAATCTAACTTCTTGTCTGATTTGTCAAAAGTCAGGGATATGGAGGAAACTGGTCTGTGCAGAGCAAAAATGAAATATAGGACTCTTTAACATCCTCCTAAAAGCATAATCTTGATTTTTTTTTTTTAAACTCAACCTCCCAGGAGAATACAACAAAGAGCTTTTGCTCTTTGCCAATTTGAAACTGGAAGAGAATTTGTGTTTAGCAATACTTTTGTGTGGAAGAAATAAATAGCTGTCCCAAATCTGATTTATATTTTACATTCAATACCTTCCTAATCTACCCAGGAGATGATCGAAGTGACTCCAAGCTAAGTATTAAGTAATTTCTCCTAGGAGGAGAAAAAGATGTTACAAGTTCTAGGAAAGGGGAGATGTTCCAAGAGCCAAGGAAACCAAAAAGCCCTGACTCCCTTTCATTGGAGTTCAGGTTCTCTTTAGATTAAATTAAATCCCTGCATGCCTAGGTCCAAACTGAGATGGGCTTCTTAGTGGAGAGGGAAAAGTCATAATATCCCAGCTATCTTGGCTTTAGCAGTGGTTCTTAATCTTGTGGAGGGAACTTTCCTAATCAATTCCCTTCCTAGGAATACTCACTTTGGTCCAGTTTTCCCTTTCCCTATTCAGAGAGCCATGAATTTGGTGGGTGGAGGAAGAAGAGGTAGCAGTGGCAATGTAATATAAGGGAGAAGGTTAAATGTGGAGTTAGAAGAGCAGATTTTTATCTTGTCTTTGCTTCTTAATACCTCTATGACTTTGGGTTGAACTTCTGTCTGTCCCAAAGGTCTTTTCAAGATTCTTTTCAGTTCTAAAATCTATGATCTTGTTAAGTACTAGGTGTTCAGGGAACAATGATAACTTGAATGTAGGGTTTGCAGAAGGAGATAAAGAGGGAAGTAGGAAAGGTATAATATGGTCTGATGCCTTTGAATATCAGGCTATGGAATAAGGACCTATCCTATAAGGATCAGAAGCTATGGAGGATTTGAGGAGGTGCATAACATGTTGAAAGCAATATTTTAGGAAGATTAATCTGTTAGTATGTAGGTAAGATTCTAAATAGGAAGGACTGGGGGCAGGGATATTTAAGTGAAGATATTCTGTGGACAGATGGATGCTGACACTTGAACTATTGAGAAGTCAAGACATAAGTCATCACCATAAAAATGATAGCAGAAGCTGTGAGAAAGGATCACAGCTTGTGAGAAAAAGAGAAAAGCAAGAAGATAAGAAGAAGGAAGTATGAAAAAGAGAAGGGTTTAAAGAGGGAGAAGTAGAAGGAGTGCAGCACAAATGTTGCAAAGAGGTGAAAGAAAATTATATTAGGCAAAAAAAAAAAGAGGATTTTTTTTTGCAGAACCATATTTGATGGGGAAGAAATTCAGAATTAAGAGGATGTAGGGGAAGAGGCGATGAGCAAAGATAGA
This sequence comes from Myrmecobius fasciatus, assembly GCA_023553655.1. NCBI lineage: Eukaryota > Metazoa > Chordata > Mammalia > Dasyuromorphia > Myrmecobiidae > Myrmecobius > Myrmecobius fasciatus. The sequence continues at coordinate 732,360 of JAJPUD010000124.1, read as the reverse complement.
TTTTTTTTTTTTTTTTTTTGCTTTTTGCTGAGGCAATTGAGGTTAAGTGACTTGCCCAGGGTCACACAGCTAGGGAATGTTAAGTGTCTGAGACCAGATTTGAACTCAGGTCTTCCTGACTTCAGGGCTGGTGCTCTATCCACTGCACCACCTAGCTACCCCACAGATAGATTTTAAATTAAATTTATTTAGTATTTTTTCCCCAACTACATGTAAAAACAATTTTTAACATTAGTTTTTAAAACTTTGAGTTCCAACTTCCCTCCCTTCATTCCTGGCTCCAAGTCCATATTCCCCTCATTGAAAAGACAAGCAATTCCATATTATAGATAGATTTAACAGGTATATATGTAGAGGAGGAAGAAAGGGGGAACGTCTGGTCTTTGGCTGTATAAGGCTGGCAAAATCATTTACTAAGGTAATTGAAGGCTGTGTTGAGTTGAAAGCTAAATGCATCAATCTCCCCCTGTTTGAGTTCTATAAATTGATCACTTTGTATGGCCTGCCAGTAATGTTATAAATATCCAAATGGCCCTCAGCAAATAATTAAATAAAAATTTTCCCAACCTGGGAAAGGATGTGACCAGGAAGAACCTGGCCAATATTTTGGTCTTGAAGATATCTCCATACATAATGTATGAACGTTCCACAGACACCACATTTGGGACTTTAATCACCTCTTCTTGTTCTGGGTGTCATCAGGTTAAGAACTCCAGCTTTAAAGAATTTTTCAGAGGCCTGGTTTGAAGGAGCTCAGAGGCCCAAGGTTGTTGTAAACACAAATGTCAGCAATAAATGCCACCGGGGAAGGTAGCAATGACTTCATCAAGAGTTTCTCCAGCCTGAACTGCTGCCTTCTGAACATCGGATTGGCTCAGGTTGGCAGTTTGTACTGAACTGATTATCATTAAGTGATATCAGAAGTCACATTAATAAAGGATATGAGATCAAGCAATTTCTTCCTCCATGTCTGGAGAATATTTCACATACAGCTAGATTCTTCTTTGTTATTGTGTTTAAAAAAAAGGGGGGGGACACATTAAAGCCCATTTCACTCCAAGTGAAATCACTGATTTAGAGGAAGGAATGGGGAGACATTTGGAAGTAACTGGACATGCTGAAGGGCCTCTACTCAGACTGGAGTTTCTTTTTATGTTATCTTATAGAAAGAACATTGAACTGGAATTTAAGGAACCTGTGTTCAGTTCTTGGCCCTTCTGAGAGTAGACAGTCTCCAACAAATGGAGAGACTGAGCCTAAGTTTCTGGTTAGATAAATCGATAAACATTTATTAAGCAGGTATTGCGTACCAGAGAAAGGCAGCTAGGTGGTGCAGTAAACAAGAGAACTAGGTCTGAAGTTAGTAAAACTCATCTTTATGTTCAAATCCAGCCTCAGGCACTTACTAGCTATGTGACTCAATGCCTCAGTTTCTTCAATGAATGAAATAAATTACATAGGGTTATAAAAGATGGTTCACTAAATAGAGCACCAGCCCTGAAATCAGAGGAGGATCTGAATTCAAATATGGCCTTTGATATTTAATGCTTACTTAGTTGTAGGACCATCACTAGGCAATTCAACTGCCTCAAGAAAGAAAAAAGAAACGAAAGGTTAGTGAAGATAAAGATGGATGTTTTTCCCCCCTATGCAATTTCATGCTTAAATTTAAGTTGAAGAAGTCCTGGAACAGATGTCCTTTGCTCTCTATATCCTCCTGTGCTGTCATTCTGTATAAAGCTAGACCTCTTCATGGTTTTGGTGCATTAGTATGAAATAAACATTAAGGGGAATAGAAGAGGGGGAGACTTTTTTTTTTTTAAATTGTGGTTTGGGTGACTTGTTGATGTCTGGAAGAGGGGGCCGATTGAAGGGCTACAGTATCTTTACTTTGTGTGGTGTGACAGGGTGGAACTCACCTTTGTCCCTTCCGTGGAGACACCTTTCCTTATCTCTATTAATAACTAGTCTTTGAGGGGCAGCTAGATGGCTCAGTTGATAGAGCACCAGCCCTGAAGTCAGGAGGACCTGAGTTCAAATGTGACCTCATACAACTTAATACTTCCTAGCTATGTGACCCTGGGCAAGTCCCTTAAACTCAATTGCCTCAGGGGAAAAAAACACCAAAACAAAACAAAGCAGAAAAGTAAAAACAACTAGTCTTTGTTTCTAGGTCTCTCTCAGCCAGTGTCCTATGTGACTGGCACACTGTGCACACAAAAAGCCAGATCCAATCCTCTCATTGGAAACAGATTCAGAGGGGTTTAGAGATTTGCCCAAATTTATAGAGTAAGCAGTAGACAGGCTGAATTCTAACCCAGGTCTTTGATGGGTGTGCTCTTTGCTACTATACTCTGGTCAACCTTTGCCTATAGCTGCTTCTTTCCAGGTAACTTTTCTACTGCTCAGCTTTGTTTTCTTTGTGCCCACACAGTGTGGCTTTCTGTGCCTGTACACATACACACACAAAGAGTGGCAGGGACTTTGCTCCCTGTATCCCTAACACACACACACACACACACACACACACACACACACACACACACACACACACATATAGTGGCAGATACTTTGCTTCTTTGTATCCCACACACACACACACACACACACACACACACACACAGTAACAGGGACATTGCTACTTGTGTCTAACACACACACATACCCAGTGGCAGGGACTTTGCTTCCTGTGCCCCCCCCTCCACACACACAGACTGGCAGGGTGTCCCTAACACACACACAGTGGCAGAGACTTTGCTCCAGCCTTTGTGTCCCGGAGCTGCTCTTCCGAGTCTTCCAGATCCCCGAAGGCAGATCCTCCCAGGTAAAGATGCGGGCCGCGCTCAGCAGGATGGAACCGAGGAGGTCCGGGAGGAGAAAACCCTTAGCAAAAAAATGGTGTGCTGCCCTTCGACTGTTCACTTGGGGAAAAGGGGCAGGCGTAGAGCTACCTGGAGCAGGGAAGGAGGCAGGCTGGCAGCCCCGCCTCTCGCCTGCGCCCTCCCCCACCCCTCTCTCTCCTCCCCTAGGCTGCCGGGTCTTCTTCTGCTGGAAAGCTGCAGTGACATGGGAAGAGCCGGCCTCGGCGGTGGGAGGTAGCGAGGCGCTAAGCCCTGCGATCGGCGCAGGGGAAGGGGAAAGGGAAGGAGGAGGGAGGCCGATTGGCTGGCTGGCTGGCTGTGAAGGAGGTAGCCGCAGTGGAGAGAGGAGAGTCGGCGAGGTAAGGACGACCGGCGGCGGGCCGGGGACGGTGCTGGCAGGGGAGGGGAGAGGGGGGGGCCAATCCGGCCTGGGAATGGAACGACCCTGGGAATTCACACCCCACTGCCTCCCTGGAGGGGCCAAACTCAGGTCAGGTCAGCGCAGTGCAGCGCGGCTCGGGGCGGGAATAGGGGCTGGTTTGCGGCCAAGACAGAAGGGAAACAGCCCTTGAAACCGGTGGCGGGGTCCCGGCCGTCCTTCCGTCCCCGCCCGAGTGGGCAGTGGGAGGGGGAAGCGTCTTTGGCCCTAACTTGACCTGCTCCCACCCCACCAGCTCTGCAACTTCGACGTTTAACACGGCGGTTTCCGCTGTTCCCGAGTCTGAGAACAGACTCCCAGACCTGGACTTGGATCTGGGATCTCCCCCGGGGGTTCTTAATCCCTGTGGCTGTGAGGAAGCAGTTAGTTTTTCTTTACACTTTACCTCTCTCCCAAAGCAGTGATAGCTCCGCTGGGGGAAGAGCAACCGTGCATCTGCAGATTGGGATCTAGTCCCATCTCCTCTCTCCTTCCCTTTTCTGGAAGGAAAAAGCAGACGAGCGCGAATTCTTCCTGAGTCTGAACACCCTTTATTTCTGCTGCCAGACCGGGTTTAGGTTGGTTGCGTCGCGTTTGGCTTTAGAGCCTGGGGTCCCCGTTCTCTTCCGCACCCCGGCTACTTCCTACCCCCATCCTCTCTTGCATCTCTGGCCAGTCCGGGAGACTTGGGCTGGAGGGGGCTAAGGGGCAGGTGGGAGCTGCTCCCGAGCGCACGGTGCAACTTTCTGCGCAGAAATCGGCACTTCCACTTGACTCTCCCTTCTCCCTGGAGCTAACTGCAAGCCCCTCGCTCCTAGCACTGCAGAACCTCGATGACTTCCATTCTTGGAAATGGGTGCGGGAAGCGGGGGCGGGGCGCGGGAACTCTGTCCTTGGGATATCGATCAGGCAGCGCACGCTTTTCTGGATTGATTGGGCGGCGCGGAGTTAGGATCTGGAGTAGTAGCTTACGTTGGCAGAAGTTTGGGTGAGGAGAAGGGTGGGGGGGTAGGGAAGAGGGTGTGTGTGTGTGTGTACGCGCACTAAATCGCCACCCACTCCTACCCACCCAGCAGCGCTGGAGAACAAGCTTTTTATTGATTCCTCCTCCTGATTCATCCGTGGCAAGCTTCCCGCGGGTTTTGGTCCCCTGGCTTCCTTCCTTGCCCCACTCCACCGCGAGCCCCTCCATGAAGGATGCTAGAAGCGGCGTCTGCTCCTCTTGGAAGGGCGAGCCATTCTCAGTGCTCTCGGACTAATCCGAAGGGAGGCGGGGGATGCTGGAAATGGTGTCGGCTCCTCTCGATGGAACGAGACTTTCTCTGTGCTCCCAGAATAATCCGGGGGAGGGGGGAGAGGGGCGCAGGAGCGAGGGGCGGGGTAGCCGCGGCGCTTAGCTCTCTGCGGGGTCTGTGCAGCTTAGGAGCTGCAAAGCCCGAGTGTGCATTGTTAGAGAAGGCGGGGAGGGACCCTTCAACTTTCCCTCCCCCCCATATATACCTAAGAGAAAAGGAGACAGACTTTTTCCTCCGTCACCTTCACGCCCCTACTGCGCCTCACGTGGCGCTCGCTCCAGAGGTGCGTGGAATACTGCTCCCACCTGGCGCCTCCCTCCCCCCCCCCCCCGGATCTCCCCCCCCTCCCCCCCCCCCATTTTCCGCTAGCTGAAAAGCTAAATGGTGGGCCCCCTTGGGGATGGAGGAAATTAACCTGCAAGCCTGGCTCAGTTGCACTGGGAGGTGAGGCGAAAACAAGGAAGCCTGTCCCCTTCCCCACGCCACTCCCCCCTCCCTCCCTAGTGAGCAGCTCCCCTGCGGCCTTGGTGGGAGGTTGTGAAGGGGAGGAGCGAGACCATCCCTCACTCTACCCCCCATCCCCCGAGCGTGCTGGGACCCGGGAGACCCTGGCCTTGGGGAGGCCCTTGCCACTAGTAAGGGAGAGAGAGCTGGATGTGAAAGACTGGAGGCCTGGAGAGAAGAGAGAAAGCACTTTCGAAGGAGGGGCGCCCGTCTTTGATTCGGACTTTCCTCCTGCTCGTAAGCCCACTTGTGCTTCGGGGTTAGGGGCGTGGAGAGGGTTTTTATTTGGGGGGGAAGCGCTTCGCAAACATAAAAGCCCGAAAGAAATAGTGCCTCCCCTCCCCTTTTTGAAACATCTGCTCACTGGAGGTCGATCCCAGGAAGCCAGGGTTGCCAGTGGCTCCTGGCTTGATAGCCGCCCCAAATTGGCCATGCGCCTTCTTCTGAGCGTGAGTGCCTGTGTTTGTTTCTATCTCTCTGGAACAAGGACTCCCCCACCCTCTGCCACCCCACCCACGTGAGACCTTAACGCCTCTGAGAAGCGATCCAGCTCCGCCAAGATAACAAACCCTCAGAGGGAAATAGAGGGAGAAAGTTGACATCATAGGGCGAGCAGCGGCCGTGGCCCTGATCCTCCCCGCCCCCCCCCCCCCCCCATCTTAGCCGCCACTTGGCGGTTCCGAAGAGGCAGGCTCTGTCCAGTTTGGGTCACCAATTCACTTTTATGCATCTCATTCCTCTCTCTTCCCCTGATTCCGAGCGCTCTTACTCTTTCCCGTAGTTATCTGGCACCCAACTAGTTATGTATGGGTCCGGGCTTGTGCCCACCCACCAGTTGTGTGTGGGGGTTTATCTGAATGAGCTGCCGGTGTTTGTCGCTGCTGCCTCTGGGATTGGTCACGAGACGCTTCATTGATTCCTTTGTGTCGCTTTTATTGAGTTCCAGACTTAGGAAAAGCTGCTCTGCCGGGGTGGTGAGTGAGTTTGGGAGGGCAGGTAGCATGTAAAAAGCACCACTCTGGAGTGCAGGAGTTGATGTTCACTTGAATCGGAGGCGGGGAAAAGACTTGGCTGTTTGAGAGAGACCAGATAGCTAGTAAATATGGATTATCTAGGAAACTACTGTCTCTAGAGAGTGGCCTCCAAGAAATCCTCTTGGTTGCCCCTTTGATTTAGATTTCCTCCCTTGCAAAAGATCTGTTTTGCTCAGCAAGTAGCTCTCTAGTGTATTTTCTTTGGGGACCATTTAAAATTTTATTTATTTTTTATATATTTTTTCGTTTTTAAAATTTTTATTAAAGCTTTTTATTCACAAAACATATGCATGGGTAATATTTCAAAACTGACCCTTGCAAAACCTTCTGTCCCAAATTTTCTTTTCCTTCCCTCCATCCCCTTCCCTAGATGGCAGGTTGTCCAATAATTGTTAAATATGTTAAAATATATGTAAAATCCAATTATATATTTTTATTAAAGCTTTTTATTTACAAAACATGCATGGGTAATTTTTCAACATTGACCCTTGCAAAACCTTCTTTTCCAAATTTTCCCTTCCTTCTCCCCACCCCCTTCCCTAGATGGCAGGTAGGAAGACCATTTTTTATTGACAAATAGTCGGTTTTGGATTCCCTCTCTGGGAAATCCTTAGAGTTTCACTCGGTGTGCTTTATGGCATCTCTGTAAACTTGAAACAGAGAGAAATTGGAACTGTAACATTTAAAATAAAGGCATTTCTCTTTTTCTTCTTTTTTGCTCTCAAAGCATTAGGCATCTGTAAAATGTTTACGTGGTACACACAGACTTAATATGCTGACCAGGAACAGATATTGCCTGGAGTTGAGTTTTTTCCTTGCTGAGTGGAGCAGTCCAGGTTGTTGTAAATAAGCAAGAAGCTTTGTACATTGGCAGCCCTTTTGCAACTGTTGCTGCTGTTCTAGTGAATGACATTCCCTCTCTAAAAAGTTGGAGGGGAGAGGGTGGTGTCTTTTTCTGTATAAACTGGGATGGAATGGGAGCAAAAAGTTTTTGTTTTTGTTTTTTTCTTTCACTTCCTTTCTCCCTTATCTATAAAATTCAAGAACTGTATTTTCATGCACATGAATTTTATTGGATCTTTTCTTTCTTTCCTCTACTGGCTAGATTTTGTTCTTTTTTTCATTTATCTTGCAAAGCTGACCTTTTTTGACACCCTCTGAATCTGTGACTCATTTCTTGAAATGATGGCCCAAGGTTTTTGGAGAGGTTTTGCCTTTGTTCTTGATCTGCCATCTTTATTGTCAGAAGATACATGATAGTCTGAACCTATCAGACACAAACAAAACCAACCCTCTTGGAGAAAAGCCTTTGAACTAAACTGAGCAGCATTATATAATGTCTAACCCCTTTCCTAGCCTATATATTAATAGCAGAGCTTCAGAAAGCAATATTGGCCCAAAGGATAGTATTGTGTGATATCGGGTAGCTTAATAAGTATGGGAGAACATTTTTTCCTTTGGAAGATAAAGCTTAATATTCCCTGAACTCTTCTGATAGTCTTTATTATGAAGCTCTGTGTTTTTCCCCCCCTCTAACCAGAATCTAAGTAAAAATATTTTTAATGGTTTCTAAATAAAATTTGGCACAGCTGAGCACTATTAACTTGAACTCTACTTGAAGGGCACTATTGTAGAGAGGAGTGCTGGGCTTGGAGTCATGATTGCTCTTGAATCCCTGTTCAGACACTTATTAGCTGTGGGCAAGTCAGAGCTTCTCAGGGCCTCAGTTTCTTTGTCTATAAAATGGGGATAATGATACTTATGTTACCTTCTTCACAGGGTTGTTGTGAGGAAAGTGCCATGCAAACTTTTCCATATAGATGTGAATTATTATTTTTTATCACAACATGAAGGGCCACTCCTAGAAGCTGCTTCTGTTTGAACGGTGTAACTTTCAGGGTATTAGTAGAAAAATGACCATCTTGCCTTAGAAGACAATCAGTGATAGGCTGAAACTTCACCCTGTTCTGTGAGTTGCTCTGTAAACATAATAGACAAACTTGTTGAAAGTCTTCTTTTATGCTGTAAGACCCTAAACTGTAGAGGTGATATCATATACAAGTATTTCAGTGTGTCTTGAAGACATGCCTCATGTTTTCTAAACTATACAATTATTAGTATATTCCATTTTCATGATGAGCATTTCCTAGCACAGGAAAATAGGTGATGTACACTGTCTATATAGAATCTGTTCTTTATCTATTGAAGTACAGATGTGTGTCTCATCTATAGAGATGTATGTGTATGTACCTGAAGTATTCCAAGATATATAATCTTTGAAAAGTGAGTTTAGTTGATGCTTTTCGAGGAATTAGAAAAGTGTTTGCGTTTCTTTAGATTGAGAGATGTTCAAGTAAATCAGATGTTCTTTTGAAGTCAGATTGAGACTTTTGAAGGTTGGCTCTCAAGAGTGTCAGAGTGCCTGATTTTAGAGTGCTTTAGTCTGTTCTGTATAATCAAAATCCAGTTCTCCAGTTAAGGACCCTTAACAAATTAGTACCACCATAAAAGTAGCCTTCACATTTTAGTTAATCATTACAGGGGAACTGGATTCATGAGAAGTTGCTGAGCTTCATGTGGCCCAGAGAGAAAAAGAATATATGCAAGGTATTATTTCTTTTATGCTTTTAGGAGAAAAACCATGCTTTGTCAAGTATGGAATCAAGGAATGATGCCAGCCACCTGACACCTTTTATTTATCCTTTTGGTCCTTGAGAGTAGGGATTATTTTATTCTTTGTGCCAGGGCCTGGCTCATAGGATTTGCACTGGATAAATACTTACTGAACAATTGGTTGGCCAGGGGTATTATAAGTTGTATGTGTGTATACTCATATTTCTTTGTGTATTCCTTCTTGTTCTTTTCCAGACTTCTTCCACTGCATGTGCATGTATATTTTGATGTTATAGTTGTGCAAGTAGTCAAAAGTAAATGAACTTTTGATTTAGGAGTGTCAAATTTCATTATGTCTATCCTTAAGGGCAATAAACTCTACAAATGGATACACTTGGAATATATCGAATAGATGAGATAACTACAATGAATGGAATAATTTCTTTGCCAAACAATTTTAAATACATTACAAAGATGATCTGCCAAAATTGCCTGTGCTTTCTTGAAGGAAAAAAAAAAGTTCAAATATAACTATAAACTGTAATTGACAATGAGTCATTTGCTTTAGGGGTGCCAAACATGAAAATAACATAGTTATCATCTTAATGACAATTTAGAACACTTTATTAAAGAGTCAGATACATCTCGAGTGACCTATAACTATGCTTAGTATAAATATTAACAGTTTTGTTCATGTAAAAGAATTATCTTTGAATATTTGTAAGACTAACAATATTGTGATGGATAGATGTGGGAGGTGTTGGGCCACAGGCTGTCTAAGAAAAATTTTATCTTCAGATGGTCTTGTAAAAAAGAAGGCATTCATGTTTTGTGATATATAGAAAATCTAATATGTAATGTGAGTAATGAAGAAATAAATCTAACATCTTTTGACAAGTTTAAATATCAGATGCATACATCTAATTGCGGGGGGGGGGGGCGAAATTCTGTTTTATAGTTGTAAACATAATGAAGGAGCTTGGAGTAGAGGATGGGAAGCAGGTCTCAGGAATCAGAACTGAATTCAAATTCTTCCTAGATATTCAATGGCTGTGTGACACCAGCAAGTCACTAAAGGTCTTAAAGGCTTGAAGTGACAGAATATCTGTCTTGGTAGAAAGTACTTTCTCATTCATAGTTCTTTTGTTTTTGTTGTCTGAAGAGTACTGTGACATCAGAGAGGTGATGCTGATTAATCCTCCCCTCAAACCATAAAGTACATTTTAAAAGCTAGTGAAATTCTTCTTATAGAAAGTAGAGAAATGCCACATGGAATACAGCTTAAATTCAGTATTTTATAAACCTTTCTTGCTGTTTGATTAAGTGATATGATTTATCATTATGAAAATCAAAATTTAATTTATGCTACTCGAGCTTAACCAAATTATATCTGACATCCTGGATTTTGACAATTGATGCTTTAGAAATACAACTTTTTCTTATTTATTTTTCTATTTTTAACATTCATTTAAAAAAATTTTTGAGTTCCAAATTCTCTCCATGCTACCCACTCCTCCTCAACAAACAATATGATAGCAGTTCTACATGTGAAGACATTAAAAATATTTTCATATTAGCCAGAAGCCTAACTCATGAAAATTCACATGTACAGTGTGCTTTAACGGTTGCAAAGCCCTTTTCTCACTGGGCAAAAATCTAGTGTTACTAATCTCATTTTTACAGGTGAGGGGCTGAGACCTAGAGAGGTAAAGTGTCTTGTCTAAGTAAGCTAGGAAGCTAGGTGGGACTTGCACTTAGCTCACCTGAATTGTAAATCCAGTACTCTGTCCACCATAACAGATTACCTTTCTCTGTCATATTATAGGGTTGAATTTTTTTTTTTTTTTTTAAGATTGAATTTGGTTCTTGGACATGATTTATTTTGGTATCTTTTCTTAAATAGTAATGACTCCCCCAACTACACCTGACTCAAGATCTTTCCACCTATACAAGAGTTTGTTCTTCACTAGAATCTCTTTTGCTTGTATAGTTGGATTGGAAAATAGTAGTTTTTATTTTATTTTTTTTCCCCCACATCAAGGTTAATAATAATGAAAATAGAAAGCAACACTTTAAAAAAGATAATGCCAAATGGAAGTAAAGGTTAACAAGATAATTTAGAAAGTGTTTGCTATGAGTTAATATGCAGTACACTGTTTTTTGGATTTTTTAATTTTAAAACTTAAATTTAAAAAATTGTCATGCACAGCAGAACATGAAAGGATTCAAAATATGTAACAACAAATTTCCATTTCAAGAAAGTGAATATAATAGAACACATTGTATTCAGAACTGTCCATCTTTTTTTCTCCTTCCTTCTAAGTTTTCTTTTGTTCTCTGCTGTACACTTTTTATTCTTTTTTCCCCTCTTTTCTCTCCCCCTCCACCTTCCCTAAACAGGCTACAGTTAAGTATATATATACACATATATATGTATTCATAGACACTTATCAGTACACTATTTGTGATATAAGTGACTGTCCTGATTGCATGTAAACTCCTCAAAGATGAGGAAATTGAAAACTTCCTAACTAGAAAAGTTAGAGATTTATTTAGTCCTTTGCTAATTGTATCCCTGATTATATCACACCATTAATCTCAAACCTTTTCCCTTTTAATGGTTCTGAGGTCCTGCACAATCTGGTGTCCTACCAGTTTAGCCTTACTGTCCCCTTATACATTATGTATGTGTGTGTGTATATATATATATATTTAGCCATACCGGCTCCTTAAACTATTTTCAAACTTCATTCTGTCATTTTCTGTCTCCATGCTTTCTCAGAAGCCATCACATCACCTATGCCTTAGAAATATGCATTTTCCTTATCTGTCTTGTGGAATCTTTCTTTTCTTTCTTTTTTTTTTAATTAAGTCTTAAATGACAACTCTTCTGTGAAGCCTTTCCTGTTTCCCCTTAATTGAAAATATTTTGAACCTCATCAAATAGTCCTATGGAACTTTTCCTAGATATGTATATTCTTGCCCCAAAAGTCATTTCCTACCTCCTCCTCTCCCCCTGAAAGTAGATCATAAACTCTTTGAGATCAGGGTCCTGATCACTGAAAAATCTTTGGGTCATTGTTCCTTAATCATGATAGTTGCTTAATAATAGATGAGTATCTAGTATATTTCTGAGTATTGACTATCGAGGGGCAGGGATGAACATCCTTGTGGATATTAAAAGTTTATAGTAGACTAATGCCCTTGAATCACAAGAACTTCAAAATGGGAAGGGAGCTTAATCTTAGACCTAGAATATTCTAACTTCATCATTTTAAAGATGAGAGAGAGAGAGAGAGAGTGTGTGCGAGCGAGAGAGCTTAAGGTTATCAAGGGTTACTTAGTGAAAGAACCATGACCAGATATGGATTTCTTCATTCTTATAGACTTGGATGGGTGAAGGGAAGACATGAGCTCTTGAAATAAGTAAAATAAGATAGCCTATTAAACTGGGCTGTTATTTTGTAGCTTTCCAAGTAAATTTGCAAGCCAGTTAAAGGTACCCTGTTCCCCAAGAATTATTCTGGGAAAATTGCGATCTATATGAGTTGAAAAGCAAATGTTTTCTTTAGGCCCTGGCCTACATACCTTCCCTAAGATTCTAGAGCAAATGGTGAGCATAAGTAAATTATAAGTCATATGGTGAATAATAGGGGCCTCCACACAGTAGGCACTCAGTAAGTATTTGGTGATTGATTAAGATCAGGAGTAATGGATGAGTAAATGGAATTCATTACAACACCCTTGGCTGCATTCCTAGGGACAAATTCAGTTCACATATAGGGAATTACTGTTTCTATTTTATATATTTCTTTTTGCAGTTTGGGATATGTTGTTCCTCAGGGGTTTTGATGTCGATTAAGTGACAATTTAGGGAGAGCACACATTTTCTTCTAATGGTGTGGGGGGGGGGAGGGGAAGGTGGAGGCTGTCTTAAAACCTTTTCTTGCACTGACTGTGTTTTTTTTTTTTTTTTTTTTAATTGCTGCAGGTTTGGAAGATGATGGGCAGCACCTGTGCTTTTCTCATGGTTAGTTGATGAGAGTTTGGAAGAGTATGACGGGAGTGGCTATTCCATTGTTGGATGTTTCAAGCCGCTCCTTGAGAGCCAAGAAATTACTTCCCTCAGAGGCTACAGTAAAATGCATGTTATGAATTGTGTCTCCTTGGCCAGTGAAAAAGAAAATGGGGATCTCTCTGCTGCAGCTGGATTAATGATTGGGCAAACACCTCCACCTCCACCACCCCCACCACCACCACCCCCTCCACCCTTGCCATGTCCAGACAATGGGTGTCCTCTTGTTCCTCCCCCTCCACCCTTGCCAGGGGGTCCTCCTATACCCCCACCCCCTCCAGGGCTACCTCCTTCTTGTGTTAATGGACATGGCCACCTTAGTAAGAAAAAGAAAATGAGGAGTTTTTTTTGGAAAACAATTCCAGAAGAGCAAGTTCGTGGCAAGAACAACATCTGGACAATTGCTGCCAGACAGCCACAGAAATACCAGATTGATACAAAGACCATTGAAGAGCTCTTTGGACAACAAGAAGAGACCAAATCCTTGGTTTCTAGGAGAGGTGGAGCATTAAATGCTTCCTTCAAAGAACCGAAAGAAGAGGTAAGGATTGAGTCTGGAAGAATAAACTTCCACCAAACTCTCCCTTTCCTCCGTGGATGTACAAGCATGCTTTCTTCCAACAATTGCTATAATTCTCTGATTCTACTAAGGGTAGTCTAACATTTGGCCAGGTGATTGCTCTTCCTTGAGACTCCACTGGTGATATGGGCCCTAGGCATTGGTAGGAAAGTTCATTTGGTAGGTGGTGATGCTTTTGCCCTCCTACTCTGTAGCAACATCACAGAATGGAAAGAGTGTGGATTTAGAAGTTAGGAGTCCTGGTTTATTCGTCTGGGATCTGTGAGATCTTGTGGGATCATAGTTAGTAGTAAATTTGTAAAAATGAGAAGGTTTCACCAGACAGATTCCAGCGTCCCCTTTTAGAAAGAACATTCTGTGTTCCAAAAAGGCTTGTAGCCAACTTATGTAGCAGAGTGCTTTTTTTCTTGGCAGTGGGTCCCACAGCAAATTAGGATCTGAGTCTGTATCTGAACTCAGGTTTTCCTAACTCCAGAACCATTGCTCTAGTCACTGAACCACCTACCTGCCCTGAAACTGGGCTTTTCTATTGAGAATCATTGGTTGGTTGTGGTTCTTCATTCTGGAAAAGGACCAAAATGGCATCCCTATGTTAGAGTTCAATTACAGTATGTCTGTGACTGATCAGACCAATACAAGTTCAGTATATTCTGCCATAGGTCGAAGACAACCCATAAGAACATTTGAGGTGGCTTCTCTAATTATGTGCAAATCGAGTTTCTTCTGGGCTAATTCAGTTCTGCTTTGCTCATAGAGCACACCCCCTTCTCTGATGAGAGTTCTCCATGCTGGGTGGTCCAGTGCCAGTGTCTCCCGTGTCATACAGTCCAGTCTAAGGTGCTTAAGAGATACTTGAGAGAATTCTTGTATTGCTTTTTCTAACCACCTTGTGAAAAATCACAATTTAGAGCTTAAATGCACCACTTCCAGCCTGGAATGGAAATCAAAACTACTTTGATTCCATTTCAGAATTGGTTAGCCTAGCTGCTTCCACAGCCATCCTCTGAGAGGCCTTCTCTGGCATTGTCAGTAATACCCCAAATCTCCTGAGAGCAGTAAAGCACTTGGCTCACTTTTTTTATGTATCTGTCATGTACCCCTTTGTAATACGAGTTTTTGTGCATATGTCATATTCTTCTCCTTTATCACAAATTTCACAAGGACAGGGACTGTATCTTATTTAAGTTTTTTATCATTCCCAGCCCCTGACTCAGTACTCTCAAGTAGCAGCTTCTTAAATTTTGTGCCAGTAAAAGTTGGAGCAGTTCTGCAGTCTCTTCCATTCATCTCAGCATACTTAAGGATCCTCTCCCCCCCCCCACACACACTTCTTTTGCTATCTTAAAGGTGATTTTAGTAAGGTGTGGTAAAGTTATTTGAAAATAGCATGTCACAAAGGGTGAATTGCCGAAGAAAGAAGCATGATAAAGGATAAGAATTTAAGTAAGAAGTTACTACAGTAGCCTTTAGCTGCCTGTTGCAGATGCAGAATTTGGAATTGCAGGAATAAATGCAGCTAATCATAAAAAGGAATGAAGAATTCTACTTATTAAATGGAATGGTGGGGTAATTTAGAATATTGCATCTTCACTAAGGATAAAAATGGATGATGTCAAATATTTCACCTTTTATCTGTTGTAAATAAGGAAAATGGGTCAGAGATAGGATTGGCTAGATAAAGTTTGGGTAGGGCCCAGAGAATGCATCAGGAGTGATGTAGTGTGCATTATTGGATTTTTGGGCAAACAGAGTTAATCTTTTTTTCTTTCTGGCTCAGGAACTCATTAATTTACTATAGCCAAGTCCGTACTAGGCCAATAATTCACTTGGGAACTCTTGTGTGATTCTGCTGCTTGACTAAAGTTTTTAAAAAATGATTTATTACAAACAATATTGAGTATCAATATAACTCATTACACTTGCTCTGTAGCTGTTGACATTTAAATTAATTTCAAAACTTCGAATATCATAACTTCAGGCTTTTCTTTGATGATTCTCTCAGGATTCTTTGTCTATTCATTCTGATTTATTTTTCTCTTCTAGGTGTAATGTATCTACTCTTTTTTGTTTCTGCTTTTCTTTTGCATTATTTCATCAAAGTCTTTGCAGGTTTCATTAGAGATCTCATACTTGTGGCTCTTAATTACATAATAGGATTCCATTACATTAATGTACTACATTAATTTGAGCTTTCCTTTATTTTTCAACATTTAGGTTGCTTTCATTGCAAATAATTCTTTTGTGAAAACCTTTGAACGGATAGTTCTTTTTTAATTTTTTTAATAATACTTTATTGATTTATTCCTAATGATGGAACCGTTGGACCAAAAATTATTTTTAATTTTTTCTGTGGTCAAGGATTTTTTTCTTAGATTAGAAATTATAAATTCTATTAGAACTGTGACCGTTTATACTTAAGTAGACCATTATTGTTGTAAGAAGCACCCATATAGTAAAAATCTAGAGACTTTGGTTTGGGGTAATACAGGTTAATAAACCAAATTAGGCATTAGGAAATTTCTAGGAGAAATCTTGGTTTCTTTCCTAAAGTCCTTATCCTTTTTCATTTCTTTTTCTTTTTCACTAGATTGTAAACTCCTTGAGGGCAGGAACCATTATTTGCTCTTCTTTGGGTACCCTCAGCTATAGCTATGGCACATAGTAGCACTTAATGTTGATTGACTGCTTTATTATCTTTAGTTTTGCAAGAACTAGCAAGTTATTTCTTCTTCAGTTCCCTCACCTATGCTTCAACTCGGAAACAAAAATACTTTAGCATACAGGACTTCCATACTTCTAGATCCATCATTTATCATATCATTCCCTAGCTCCTCTTATCAGCCAGATCAATAGGAAAACTTAGACTATTGAATTTATGCCATGTTAAAATTAGAGTACACATCCCAGAGAAGCACATGATTGGCAGAAAGTACCAGAGAAGACACAGGGACTTCTACTCTCTCCTGTGTTTTTTCATAAGAATGTGCTTCATTGTTTCTGAAGGGTGACTGCCAGTTGAGTCAGATTGGGTGGTGGCCATTGTGGATGGGAGACTTGCCAACATTGTTACCACAAGGACCTGATTGATTCTAGCCTATGGTGACTCAGGAAAAAAGGAAGTCAAGCATTTAAATAAATAAAATCTAAGATTTCAGTAGGTCACTCTTAAATTCATTCTTGGTATCAAAGCTCTAGGAACCAGGGCTTCCATCAAAGATTAGATCCACAAATGATCTTCCAAAGGTCTATAGATTAGTTTCTTTTATAGTTGATGCTTGAGACGTGAGAGTGCCTGTGTTTTTTGTTTTTGGTGTAAATTAAAATTTGTTTGAGATATATTCAGCTCTAAAATTATGGTCCCATCAATAGCTACATTGGCATCTTAAGAACAGCAATTTTTTCCTCATTCATTTTGGGTGTTAGAATCATTAGAAGCAGCAAACAAGTGAGGAAACCTATGACCCCTTTTGTCCCTTTGTGTTCTGAGGATAGAAAAATTAGAGAACCACAGAGTTGGAAGGAAAGAAAGGAGCTTTGTCATGGATGGAAGAGTGGTATAAACACATGATATCATAGTAATAGCCAATGTAGAAGCATCCATTTTCAAGACAGAGGTTGAGGAAGAATCTCCCCTCATTTAATCTCTTTCTTCCTGACAATTGTGTCATAATTTGAGTGAATGGTGAAACTGAGTAGGATGGTAGATTAAAAAATAGCTCTTAGAGTCAGGAAGACCATTGCCTGATCTCATCTCTGACTTGTACTAGCTTTGGGAGCCCCAAAGCAAGTCATTTAACTTGTGCTGTCCAAACCACGTCAGAGAAATCTCAGGTCAGAACCTCTCTCTAACCACAAGGTTTTAAGTGAAAGCAGTACTCTGAAAAGGGAAAATGGTGCTCTGATTGTAAAGTCAAAGAACACTACAAGAAGTGACTCATCATTTGGCCAAAACTTCATTATATTATTTAGCCAGATACAAATAATTCCATTTATAGTAACTCTTTGAAGAAGTGACAAGCAGGGGCTGCTGCCAAATTATAGATCCTTTATAAAACTAGTTTCCCCATAAATATGGTCAGTAACACATACATCAAAGTTTTATGTACTTTGTTTTTTGAATAACAGAATTATAGATTTTGATCTATAAAGGACTTCAGAAATCATCAGAGCCAATACTCTTTAAAAAAAAATTTTTTTTTTGGTTATGTGTGTACATTCACTTTTTAAAAATGCATTTCTTTATGAATCATGTTGGGAGAAAAAAATCAGAACAAGAGGGGAAAGCCACAAGAGAAAAATAAAGTGAAATAGCATGTGTTGATTTACATTTAATTTCCATAGTTCTGTATCTGGATACAGGTGGTATTTTCCATCAAAAGTTTATTGCCTTGTATTCACTGAATCGCCGAGAAGAACCAAGTCTGTCATAGTTCATCATTGCACAATCTTGCTATTACTATGTACAATGTTTTATTCCTGGTTCTTCTTGTTTTACTCCGCATCGATTTATGTAAATCTTTCCAGGCCTTTCTAAAATCTTGTTCATTTTTTATAGAACAATAACATTGAATACTCTCATATACCATAACTTAATTGATGGGCATCTACTCATTTTCCAATTCTTTACAACTACAAAAAGAGCTGCTACTAACATTTTTTGCACATGTGAGACCTCTTCCCTTCTTTATGGTTTCTTTGGGATACAGACCCAGTGGTAGCACTAATGAATCTCAAAGGGTAAGCCATTTTATAGCCCTTTGGGTATAGTTCCACATTACTCTCCAGAAAGGTTGGATCATTTCACAATTCTACCAACAATGCAATAGTGTTCCGGTTTTCCCACATCCCCTCCAACATTTATCACTATCTTTTCCTGTTATCTTAGCCAATCTGAGAGATGCAAGGTGGTACTTTGGAGTTATTTTAATTTGCATTTTTCTAATCAAAAATTATTTAGAGCATCTTTTTATATGACCATAGATGGCCTTAATTTCTTCATCTGAAAATTGTCTATTCATATCCTTTGACCATTTATCAATTGGGGAATGATTTGTATTCTTATAAATTTGACACAATTCTTCATATATTTTAGAAATGAGGTCTTCATCAGAAACACTGGCTGCAAATAATTTTTCCCAGCTTTGTGCTTCCCTTTTAATCTTGGCTGTGTTTGGTTTTGTTTGTGCAAAACCTTTTTGGTTTAATGTAATCAGAGTTGTCCATTTTGCATTTCATAATCTTCTCTAGTTCTTCTTTGGCTATAAATCCCTCCCTTTTTCAGAGATCTGATAGGTAAACTATCCTCTGGTCTCCTAATTAGCATCATTTTCCTTTTACAAATGAAACTCAGATGTAGGGCAAAATGACTTGCCCAAAGTCACACAGCTAGTCAGTGGTAAGACCCAAGATTTGAACCTACTTTTGGTTGCTTCAAATCCAGTGCTTTAATAGCCATGCAGTTAGCAATTTTGGTGAAGCATTTCCTGTATTACTCTTTGTGAGAGATGTTCCATCTTTAACAGCCTTGGAAGTTGTAATCTAGCAAGATAGGGAACTAGCTGACTAGGTAAACAGAAATCACCATCCACAATAAATCTTCCTTCTCATGTGCTAGGTTATCAGGTGGAGTCCAGATGAAAAGCAATAGTTCTTAACCAATGTACTAAGGGACATGCTGAGAAAAGTGACGTATTCTAAAACTGGAAATACCATTTTGACACGTTACAACACAGCTCATCTTTACCCAGATTTGGATAGATCATCCCTCCTGAAACATAATTGCTAGCTATAGAAAATATGTGACATTAGGTGGTTAGCTTGCACTTTTAGAAGGTTATGGATTGTAACAAATAGGTTCAACTATACACACTCCAAAGAGAGAAAGGGAGATTTTTTTTTCAGTCTATTAAAACTTTGAATTTAAAGAAGCTTGATTGCTTATTGAAAGGACAGTATATCTGAAATTCAAAATTAGAAAATGTTTTGGTAGGAAAAAATGAGTGTTGAGACACTCTGTTGTGTTACAGTTGTATGTTTGAAAATTCACCAGCAAAGATGATAGATAGCCAGATGTAGTAATAATATACCATATATAGCCTACAAGAGAGGCTGAGGTTGATTGGACCACATGTACTCGGGAGCTCTAAGAGAGCTCAAGCAGATCAGGGGTCTGCACTGTTGGGCAGCAGTGTGGGCTATGTAGAGTATATGAAACCAAATGGCTTTTTGTGGAGAGGTGAACTGGGCTAGATTGGAAATGGAGCAGGTCAAACTTTTTGTGCAGAATAAGGAGTGGCCAATATATGGCTAGACATGGAAGAAATAGGGAGATGCATTCTCCAAGAATAGGAGGGAAGAAAGAGGAAAGGAGAGGAAGATCAGAGAGAGAGATTAAAAAGGGAAGGAAAGAGAAAAGATTGTAGTTGAAAACAATGGTAACAGTGAATGTAGAGCACAAAAATACCAGAACATCCCCAAACTTAGAACAATAGAGATTTATGAAAGAATAAAAACCTATTAAGATATTTTAGCTTACTTTTTTTGAAGAATAAAGTATTTTGAAACTGATCATGTAAGTAATAGCTGCAATTGTACTATTAAAAATAGCATACTGTATAAGGATTGGTTCTTGATCTGTGTGAGAATGCATTTATATTTTCCCATGTTGTATAGTGGTTAGCAATGTTGCTTGGAATCCAAGTGATCAAATTTCATTTTATACCATTCTTAGGCATAGATTCAGTCTAGAATTTTTGAACTAAGGAAAGGGAAAATTGAAACTATACTTGATCTGGATTTTCCAGTTTTTAATTACCTTTTGGAGAAATTGTACAACTGCATTTAACAGGCCGCAAAATGAAGTACTATATCAGTTTTTCAGAATCTGAGAGAAAACAGAAGAGGGCAACCATATTCCACTATTACTAGGAAGTTCATTTAGCAAATGGAAATCAGTATGTCAATAAACAATTATTTTGCTCCTACTGTGTGCCAGGTATTGTGCCAAGTGCTGGAATGGAATATATAAAAATGAAGTCTTCCTTTGGTTATAGAAGAGTGGTTAAAAATACTCTTCCATATTTCTTCTAAAGGTTTTATATCCATTTATAGAAGTAGGGCCTGAACCTGCGATTTTTCTTGTATGTGAAATTTCCAGATAAGGAAAGTCTCTCTATTAATATAGGTTGTTACCTTCTGGGCAATTTTTAGTCTTAATTGATTGAAGCACTGCAAGGTTAAGTGATTTGCCTAGTGACACACAGCTAGTGTGAGTCAGAGATGGGACTTGATCCTGTCCTTGAGCCTCTCTCCAAGCTGAATGAGGTGAAATACATCACTGTCATTTGAAATGCTTTAAGAATGAATTAAATGAGCCCGCCACTTTTCTATCTGTACTATTTCTATTGATCCAGAAGAGTTTATCTTTTGCCATTGGTAGAATTCAGGCTAAATGAAGAATTTATTCAGATAGTACTATACAGACATAGTAAACCTTTGGCTGTCACTTTGGATTATTCAAACTTGGCAACAAATAACTCTCTTAGGTTCAGGTATAGCTAAATTAAAAAGGAGACTTCAGGTACCTCCTATTCTGCTACCCATTTTCTGGGGTGATCAAATATCAGCTGCTTAGTCTGGGGCTACTTCTGTAGTGACATTTTTGCACTGGTCCGTATGTAGGTAAAAGTCCCAGAGTCATAAAGCTATTTAGAGGTCAGATTCCACTTCACAAGACAGGACTGGTTCCCACACTGCCTCTCCGGGCTGATTTCTTGGAGATTGCCAAACATTTGAAAAACGAGTTAACGCCACTGACATGGGTAGTAACATCCTCCTTTTCAAGCACTTCAACCACTTTCATAGCTTAGTTCTGGAAATAGTGACATCCATTGTAATTCAATAAGTATTTATATCTACCATGTATAAGATTCTGTGCAACAAAGACAAGCAAAGCAGTTCTCCTCAAGAAATATGTTTTCCTGAGAAAACAATATGGAAATATATTTGGAGTAAAAAAATATGTAAAAAATAATTTTAATGGAATCATGAAAGACTTCTGCCCTATCCCCATTGAGAAAAAAATTAAAACCTATTATCAACATGAACAGGTAAACAAAACAGATTCCCAAACTGGCTGTCATGCACACACCCCCTCCATATACATATATATGCCTCAATTTGTACTCTAACATACAAACACACATATATGTCACTCTGTATTCTGAGACATACATATATATTATATCTCCATCTGTTTCTATTTCTATATTTACATGTGTTTTTCTGTCTCAATCTGTATCTGAGTCCAGGACCTCTCTTTCTGAAAGTGGGTAACTTATTTCATCATGAATCCTCTGGAACTATAGTTTTCATTTTGTTGATCAGAATTCCTAAGTCTTTACCTTTACACGACTCATATTGTGTAAATTATTCTCCTGATTCTTATTTCACTTTGCATCAGTTCTCAAATTTTTCTGAAACCATCCTCTTCGTTATTCCCTACAACACAAGAGCATATTATTTGTCCAGCCATACCCTAATTGATGTGTACTCCCTCAGTTTCTAGTTCTTTGCCACCACAAAAAGAGTTGTTATAAACATTGTCTTTTTCCTTCTTTCTTTGATCTCTTTGGGATATAGACCTAATAGTAGTATCTGAGTCAAAAGATATATAGACAGTTTAATACTTTTGGGGGCATGATTCCATATTGTTTTTCAGAATGTTTGGACCAGCTTATTTATATTTCCACCATTAAGATACTTGCTTTGCCATAGTTCTTGTAGCATTATCATTTTTTTTAAATTTAAATTGAAATATTTATTTATTTATTTATTTAAAGCTTTTTATTTGTATAACATATGTATGGGTAGTTCCCCAGCATTGATCTTTACAAAGCTAGCATTATGATTTTTAAAAAATCTTCTTTGCTAATCTGATAACTGAAAAGTTATAACCAAATTTTTTTACCTTCCCTTCTCCCTCCCCAAAACAGCAAGCAATCCAATATAGGTTATACATATTCCCATATTACTTATATTGTGAGGGAAAAATCAGAACTAAAAGGAGAAACCTTGAAAAAGAAAAAAAAAACAAACAAAAGTGAAAATAGTATGTTTTGATCTTCATTGGGTCTCCATAGTTCTCTTTCTGGATATGGATGTCATTTGCCATCATAAATTTATTGGAATTATCTTGGAGTTGTTGACATTCTTAAAGCTATCATTTATATTATTCTTTTGGGTCACCTTTCTTCATTCTGCCCCATTTCAGATAAATCTTCCTGTGTCTTCCTGAATTCTTCATATTTATCATTCCTTATAGCACAGTGATATCCATCTCATCCATAGCATAGATTGTTTCACTATCCCTTGAAAACTGAGCACATTCTTTGTTTCCAACATTTGACTATCACCAATGAAGCTCCTGTTGTGAACATTTTTGTACATGAGGGTTTTTATTTGCTGTCAATAATCAGCTTTGAAGAGATCCCAGTAGCAGACTCACTGGGTAAAGGTTATGAATAGCTTAATAACTTATATATAATTTCACAATATTGTGTGGGGTTTTTTTGTTTTTTTTTGTTTTTTGGGGTTTTTTTTTTTTTTTGTTTGTTTGTTTTTAGGACAGGTGACAGAATTCATAGCTCTGGTAGTGACATGAGGTTAAGCAGTCCTGGATTAGATAATCCAAAATAATCTCTTACTTAGCCTCAAAATTTATGGTCATATGATCCTTAGTTCCCATTCTTTTCTTCCTCATAGTATGCTCTTTGTGACAGGGTATAGAAATTCTTCTTTCTTGTTCTTTCTCTCCTTCCTCCTGCCTCCTTTCTTTAACACTGAAATAAACCCAAAAGTTCTGGGTGGGAGAGCGGCTGAGGAGTCTGCCTACCACTTAGCAACTGGAGTTGCTTTTTATAAATTGTGGATGATAGTGATAAAATGAAGTTTAATCCCTTGGTGTTGTAAATCAAGAAATTGGAGTTTCAGCCTTGCAAAATATTATCATTATAAAAGAGAGTGACAAGCCATTGGTTATAGTGGTTTTGCATCTTCTTAAAGAACTACATAAGGTCACTGCCAGAGCCAGGAAACTTTAGTTTGTAATTGAATATTCTTTTGTTCAGAATGAATAACATTCATTTGGAAAGGAAAAGGGTTAAAGCAACATTCTTATTTGTAGCAAGTCTCCACTTTATTTAAAAACCAAATGGAAAAATTGCTTTCCCTTTAAGTTTATATCTTTCTTCCCTGCATCCTGAATTTTTACTTCTAGAGAAATTAAAGACTGGTCTAAAAAAAAAAAAATTCAATTCAGCCTGTTTTTCCAATCTGATTAACCCTATCTAATTAATTACTTATGGTGTTGCATTTGAATGCCAATCAGTGACCCTACCTCAAAGGAAAAATGTGTCGAAATGAAGAATTTAAGCACCCTGGAAAGCTGTAGTACTTCAAAATATTTCTGCCTGAGGGAGACATATGAAACAGGCAGCAACTGAAGTTTGCATTTTGAAAATATAGCATGGTAACTGCAGAAAGAAATCAGTGCACTTTATATCATGTAGCTTATATTATTTCCAGCTCTTTTAGAACTTCCGCGGTTACAATTGTGTTGGATTTTGAGATACTTCTCTCTCCCCTTCTTAAATATGCTATTAGACAAGTATTTATTTTTTAATAAAAGCCAATTTAATTTAGGGGGAAGGAGGGAAGGAACAGAGAATTTCATAATAGTCCTTGAAATATTTAAAGATTTTCTTGACTATCTCCCAACCAAGTTTGGGAATCACTGTGTCTTATAAACCTCCACTATTCAATTTAGCTCTCTCAGTTCAAGCCTTACTATAGCATAGACTCAAGACATCTGTTTCCGAATTGTGGCTGTTAATAGTGGGTGGGCTGTATTGTTTCAAAGAAAAGACCATTTTCCCTTCCC
Organism: Myrmecobius fasciatus; assembly: GCA_023553655.1. NCBI lineage: Eukaryota > Metazoa > Chordata > Mammalia > Dasyuromorphia > Myrmecobiidae > Myrmecobius > Myrmecobius fasciatus. The sequence continues at coordinate 708,041 of JAJPUD010000124.1, read as the reverse complement.
CCACTTTTTTTTTTTTTTTTTAAAGAAATGGATAATTCTTCATGTTGTAAAAGAAAGCTGTCTAGACTGTCAATTCTCAAACTTGTACGCTGGTTGCAAATGTCTAAAAAACTAATTTTATGTTCGATAGGTTTTAGTTTTGTTTTTTTTTTAAGTTGGTATTCTAATAATCTTGTGGGTTTTTTTCTCTCCCAGATCTCAGTCTTGGATGCAAAACGATGCATGAACATTGGAATATTTCTCAAGCAGTTCAAAAAGTAAGATCTTTGTTGGCATAGACTGGATGTTGACAGCACTGCTATTATTAAGGAAAATTTCAAACTCAGGGTGTGACAGAGGGATTAAATTTTAATGAGTGAAAATCCCTTTCCTCTCCCTCAGTTTCTTCATTCTCTTTTAGATGGGCTAGTTGATAAGGCTGCTGAGTATGTCACTCTCTGCAGGTCTAGCCCGTGAAAAAGTGACTTTAAAAGCAGTAAGCATTATCCTGGGGTTCCATTTGGATCCTGCTGTGTCAGTGGGCTGGCAGGCTTATAGTTATCCTTGTCCTTTAAGTGTATGTTGAAACTGAAGATGCAGAATTTATTAAATGCAAGACATCTTCCTAAAATGAAAAGAGGTAGTCTGGAGGCTAGTTTTCTCACCACCAGCAGCACCCTGCAAAAGCAAACAAATAAATAAATGAAGTTTGAGTAAGGAAGGCCAAAGAAGTTTTAACTTAATGTTCTTTTTCACCACAAGAAGGGAAAAAGAAAGGCCCACAACAGCTGTTGCTGCTTTGAGGTTCCCTGGGTCGCTGGTGGATTGTTTTCTGTGCAAAGGCAACATTGAGCATTGCATTAGAGAGAGTCATGCTGTTTCCCTGGCAATTGATGGGAGCATTGATAACAAAATGGGGAGGTTGCAGACTTGAAAGGGTGTATGTTTGGTTTGGGCAGGGGAGAGGGGTATTTGTCTTCTATTGCCCCTGGATTTTACCTCTTCTTGGTACTAGCAGACATGAAATGGGATTTGGTCCACTGTCTCTTCAAGGTCTCCCCAGTCCATAGTAGAAGATATCCACCAAGGAAATGGTGAACATTACGGATCAGAAACATTGCGGGAATTTCTTAAGTTTTTGCCGGAGTCAGAAGAGGTAAATTGGTTTTGGGGAGGGATGTGTTCTGGATGTGGGGAATGACTGCATTCACCCTCTCTTAGTGTGATGGATGTAGACTTGATATTTTAGGGCTGTCTTTTTTCATTTTGAAAGTTCTCTTCTGCCACAGTGAGAGCTACTGGTGCATGGTACCTGGTACATAGTAGCCATCCAACCCAACGCTTAGTGCTGATTAGAGCATATTATCGTTTGTTGTTTGTACTTTGTCTTCCAAGAGGACCATGGCATCGTGGAGGCGATACCATGAAATGCAAAGGTATTGGATTTAAGTGAGGGATGGATGGGCAGAGTTACCATCTCACTTTCCCTCTGGAACTATCTGGATCCATGGGCAAGATATAGATCAAGGTGGCTGGAGATGGCCCTGGATGCAATGGGATATCTTGGCATATGTATGCATCCTAACAGAAATTCAGATTTCTTACCAATAAAAACCCAACATATTTTAAGATCCAGTATAAATTATAGTATGATGCCTTTAGAGCTTCTCTTATAATCTCAAGACCTTTTACAAATATTAATCTTACTCCATGTAAATTACTCTTTAATTATAATGGGGAATGAGAACAATAGATTGTTAAGATGCATTTAAAGTGCCAAGTTATGCCTTAAAACATAAGAGAAACAGAGGCTAGCCTTGGTTCATCAGATTACAATTTCCTTTGCCTCATTTCTAATTTTTTTTTTCTGAAAGGAAAGCATATTTGAGAGAAGCACAGTGGAATGGTAAAAAGAGGGGTGGGCTCTGAGGCAGAAAGATGTGGGTTTGAGCCTCACAACTGACACTGACTGTGTTATTCTGGGTGAGTCACTCTTAGTGCCCTACATAACTTTCTAAAACTCTTAGCTCCATTGAAGTCTCCGCCTGAATTTATGGGTTGTCCTAAGGAATTCCCTATATAGTAAAATCATCAGCCTGTTTTCTGCTTTCCTCAAAAGAAAACATTTTGGAAACTGAAGAAAGTTTATATGAAGCTATTTGTAAATAATCCACCAATCCAAATGCTGAAAAGTGGAGGGAAAGTTCAATGTAACAGACTGTTGAGTTTGATTATTTTTCAGAGTGAATAGGGTAAGATGAGTTAATAAATTTTAGAGGATGGTTGGAATCTTGTGAGATAGACTCAAAGCAATAGAGAAAATGTTCCCTAAATTATGACACATCCTCTTCTCTGTCTTTTTGTGCAAACAACTCTCCAAGAAACTTATTAACAAGCCCATTTATGATTTCTGCTAGGATCAGTAGGTAAATGAGAGTTTAAAATGACAGTTTGGGTAACTTGGTATTTTAAATACATCTTCACAATCTATAGTTCTTTTTTACCTTAGAAGTCCTACTTGTAAATTAAAGAGCAACTTATGTGGGATAAGACAAATTCATAAATAAACCAATAAATCAGTACTTAATACAAATAATTATTAAAGTTTAATATTTGTGAAGCATTTTGAGATTGTGAAAGGACCTCTAAAGATGTCATGCTGTAAGTTATACTGGACCATAACTATTTTATAGTTTTATTATTCAGGAATGTCTGTAAATTTCTGTTATGATATGTATAAACTTGTGAATTCCCACGATATTAATTGTCCCATGCTTGTTGCAGGAACTGCTGTTACCAAAACATTCATTTCTTGGCATTCAGCCTTCTAGTGATGACTTTCTAATCTTAAGTCATCTGGTCCTTGAATGCCAGAGTCAGCCTTGGACATAGTCCCATGTCCTTGGCTGTACTTGAAGATTTTCTAATTGCTTTGGTAGGACTTGTTGAGAGATTCAGATCACTACTACCTCTCGAGGCATCCCAGTAGAATTTCAGTATAAGCATCAGTTTATACATGTTATTTTGAGCAAAAAATAAAAACCATATGATTTGATTATAATTTTAGCTCATATTTAGAGGAAATCAGAGCTTTCCATCAGCTTTTCTTCCATAGTTGTTTCTGTATATCCATCCTTACCTCAGAAGTTCCAGTAGATGCTAAATGAATGAATCACTTATTAAGTAAGGGCTTAGTGTGTTTCAAGCACTCTGATCACTGCTGGGATACCACTACAAGAGATGCCCTCCTAGAATTTCTAAGACACATGAAAAACCTGGAAGTGGGGATAACAGACTACTACCATTGTTTTGGAATTGTTGGAAAGTGGTGGGATGTAAAGATAATAAAGAGATTAAGTTATGAAGTTCTGTGTTCAAGTCCATCTCTGATACCATGTAAGTGTAGGTAGAGCTCTTAACTTTTCTGAGCCTTGACTTCCAAATCTGCAAATGAAATCATGTGTATAAAGTACTTTTAAAACTTTAAAAAAAAACCTGAACAACTGTCATTTGTTATTATTACTGGAAAGCCTGAAGGTTACAGAAATCTTAAAGGGGGGAGCAAAGGAAAATAGTCAGAAACCTTTTGTTTAAAGATGGTTTTTCTTCCCAGAACTCTCAGCATTGTCCAGAATTAATAAGCCATTGGCTCTTAGATTGAGCCGAAGGGACCTGTGAGGCGATGGAGCCCAGCTGCATTGCTTTCCATTGTGGAAAATGAGACTGGGGGCATTACCCCAAGACCACACAGGGACTGAGCCTCAGAGCCTGGGCATCTGACTCCAGTTTCTCACCTCAGCTGACCAGTTAGCCCATCTTAGGGCCTGGGAATTCTTAAATTACCTCCCAGCTCTGAAATAAACCAGCCTCCCCTTTACCTTCCCGGGTGCTGCAGGATCATCAGCCTCACCATCTGACAAGCCCTGTCACACTCTTCCGTGTTTACAGGACTTACTGTTGGTTCCAGCTCACCACACCCTCCCCTCTCAAACTGTGAGCTGCTTCCTTCATCAGGAACTCCCTGACAGTCCCTGGGCTGACTCCCCTCCCTAAAGACTCCAGCGTATCTCTGCTGGGGAAGGGAGTAGTAGCAGTGAAAGGCTGGTGACTGATGGTCTGGGCAAGAACAAGTTTTTGTGGGTGGTGTACTTACTATGGACAAGAAACTTATCATACCTCTCCTCCTCCTGAGGATTAGCCAGAAAAGTTAGAGCAGAAGGTGGATAAGGGAGATGGAGAAGGTAGGAAAGTGCCTAAAGAGAAGTACCAAGTGGAGAAGCTGAAGATGTGTAAGGGGCATGTTAGTGATGGAATGAACCATCATTTACTGGAACAATGATATCTATATTCATTTGTGGAATAAAAACTAATGAACTAACAGTTATAACTGTCCACTTGTGGAATAAAAACTAATTAACAGTGATATCTGTGTCCATTTGTAGAATAAAAACTAATGAACCAACAGGGATATCTGGGTTCATTTGTGAAATAAAAACTAATGAACTGACAGAGGCAGTGCAGTGTATTGGATAAGGGTAGTACTGAGTTCAGATCTCACCTTCCTAGCCAAATGACCCTGGGCAAGATGCTTAATCTCTCTGTGACTGGATTGTTTTATCAATAAAACAAGAAAATTGGATTTAGTGATCTCTGACATATCTTCATTCTTTAAATCTATGATTTTAAGATTGAGTAATATGGACAAAACATTTTATGTTTTATGTAAAGTATTACAGGTGTATAGTAATACTAGAGTTAGTGATTTCTGATATATCTTTATTCTTTAAATTTATGATCCTAAGATTGAGTAATATGGACAAAACATTTTATGTTTTATGTAAAGTATTACAGGTGTTTGCATTTTTAATTTGTTTTTCACATTTGTGATTTCATCTTTTCAGTGATCTTCCAGTGTGGAAACTCTATCAATGCAGATCTGCAACTGTAACTTAAACTCTGACAGAGTTGCCTAAAGGCATTGAGGGTTTAAGCTTGCCCAAGGTCATATTCATAGCTAGTATGTATCAGAGTCAGAGTTTAAAAAAAAATTTTTTTAGATTTATTTTTATTCTCAGCTTAACAAACATCCAGTAAAAAGGAGCATTTCCATGTACACAGCAGAACAAAAAAGAGATTGTACATAAAACTACAGTTCTCTATCATGATTCTTTTTAAAGTATTTAATAACACCAACCTATAATTTTCAAAATTATTCTGCCTGCCTGGCCTTTTCCCTAGCCTTCCTAATACTTTTTTTTTTTCTTCCAACTCTATTCCTTTCTTTTTCTTTGGTAATTTTAAAATTTAATACAAAATGAGAAAAGAAAAATAAAAAACATTTCCATGTATACAGCAGAGCATGAGAAGATAAATTGCAGTTTTGATAAAACTAGTCCTACTTTTTTCTATATTTCAAAAAAGAAATACTTCAGTAACTTTTTTCTACCTTATCCTCTATCTCATCCTATTCTTCTAATTGAAAAGAAAAAGAAAATGCACATCTTTGTAATAAATACGTATGGTCTAAATAAAGAAATATGAGAAGAAACTCCCAACCTCTCCCTTCATGGAGGTGGGAGGTCTTACAGGTATTAAATATTGTTAAATGTTTCCAGAGTTTTTCAGTGTATCAATCCATTATGATGACTTCTCCCCCGTACCCTCTAAAAAATATATTATTTGTCATATGGAATGGTTCACTGGAAGAGGGAAGAGAGGGTATGTAAGAAACAAATATCAATAAAAACTTATTTTAGAAAAACCAAATTTGTGCAGTCAAGCAAAATAAAGGACCATATTGGCTGTATTAGTCTCATTCTGCATCTTTGTCCATTATGGCTCTCTCAGAAGGGGATTAATATACTTCATCAGTTTTTGGAATCATGATTGTTCATTGAATTGATCAGAGTTCTCAAGTCTTTCAAAATTTTATCATCATATAAATTATTCTTCTGGTTCTCACTTCACTCTGATCAGTTCATTCAGGTCTTTTCCGTTTTCTCTGAAAACATTTTGCGATTTATTTTTCAGTACAATAATATGTCTAGCCATTCTCCAATGTATAGACATGTCTTCTTCCCCACTTAATTTCTTTTCCACTTCAGAAAGAAGCATTATAAATATTTTAGGCATATAAAACCTTTTCCTCATTCTTTGATCTCTTTGGGATATTTGCTTGATTAACAATCTAATGACTCCTAGAGCATAGTTCCAAATCGATTTCTATGATTGGACCAATTCACATCTCTATCAGCAGTTCATTTGTGTCCAAGATTGATTTTGAGCCCAGGTGTTCTAAACTCCAAGGCTGTTCCTCTAATTATTATGCTACCTTCATAGATTAGGAAACTCAATCTTAGTGAGTTTAAATCATATCCCACACAGAGACTGGCTTCAGACTCGAATCTCTTTTGACTCCTGTTACAAGGGATTAAGCCATCACTGACCTCCCTTGCTTTTCTACCACTTTTGCTATCAGAACACATTGGTATGAATAACTGTCACTTGATAATTTTCTCACTGTGCTGGAAGAATGGAATAAAAAAAAGCCCTTTTCTTTCAGTTGACGAGCTAGATTTGCTTATTTATTCTCTTCTATCCAGACTGGTTAATAATCCTCAAATAAAAACAGAGTGAGAATGTAGATGTGCCCTGTGTGGTCTTTTTCTCAAAGGACCCTATGGATTTGAAGATGTATTTTGTGGGAGCATGCACAGATTAAATTTATGGCCTAAATAAGCTCCTTGTCTTCAGCCAACATAATGCTTATTTAACGAAATTTCTTGACAAGTGGCAACACATAAATATAATGGAATATTATTATCCTATAAGAAATAATGAATATGGAGAAGCATAGGGAGATTTATATGAACAGATGCAAAGTGAAGTCAGCAAAACAAAATGATACATGTAGTATATGCAATGACATAAATGGAAAAATAAATGTATAAAATTAATGTTATAAAATTATTATCATCAAGTCTGGTCTCAAAGGAGAGATATATGGTACCTTCCCTCTTTCTTTACAGATGAGGGACTGTAGGTGTGAGACATTGCTATATTTTCAGAATTCATAACATTGATTATTTTTGCTGAACTTTTTCCTCTTTTTTTTTAATCTTTGTTATAAAGTAAGTCTGGGAGGGGATGGGAGAAGAATATATTGGAAAATGTATAAATATATTGTGAAATGTATAAACAAGAGTAATAAAGTGTATTTTTAAAGAAGATCCTTGTTAAGAGTGATAAAAATTAATCATAATTATAGGCTTGTTCCCTTTAAATCTGGTTCACTCTGATTCACATGCTTCTTCTATTGCGGTGGTACCTTTTCTTTAGCTGTTCCTTGGATTTTCCTAATATAGAGAACTTCCAATGATTGAACTCCTTCTACCAGCACCTGTTTTGCAGTTATACCCTCAGAGTGTGAGGTTAAGTGATTTGCTTAGTGTTTCTGACTAGTTACAAGATGCTGTGTTTCATCCAGCAAAGATGAAATACTAGTTGTGTCTTATGTTTTCGATATGGGAGTAGGCTAGTAAATGAGATTGAGAAAGGAAAAAAGGGAGTGGTTAGGAGAAAAGCAGATATGGAAGACATGTCCCTTTGCCTTAGTAGGACCAGAGATGGGTTACATATTGAAAGGATTGAAAAATAGAAATGTACAGAAAATTATTCTGTATTCTCTATTCTTGGCAATTGAGTGCTTAGGAGGAAATTTAACTTTTAACCCATTGGAGAAAAAGTTGTTCTTTTCTTTTCCATCTTAAAAAAATCAACACGCATCTGGCCCAACTTATGGTGTAAATTTGGCCTATTATTTCAGAGAAATAGTTGACTTGATTTTTTTTCCAAAATATGCTTTATATTATATTGGGTTTTATTTCAAACCTTTAGAAGACAAATATATTGATTCTCCCCCAAATATATTGATAGCTCCTAAATGCATTGGTGGGAAGTAAGAAAAAATAAGAATTTGTAAAATAAATGAAAAAGTGATTTTTAAAAAAAGAAGCAATGCTTTTTTAGGACATAGCACTGATGAATTATACTTTCTAGTTTTATTAAATTATTTTATACACAAGTAATAATTTTTTTTTTATATTGGATTATATTTCTGTATAGTGTAAATATTCTTCAACTGGTTTTGCTAATAAACTTCTGAGTATGTGTTGGGGAATGGCTAGGAGCTCTTCTGTGAAACCCAGGGGCTCATCCTAAGCTGTTGGTCTTTATGTTTACCAGAACTGTTTTTTTGCTTTTTGTTTTTCTTCTTCTTCAGTTTGCCCTGGGAGGAAAGTTTTGAAGATCTTTTCAATTATTAGATAGAATATTCCTTTTTTTTTCTTATCTTATGAGTGAACTTCAGATTATACCAGTCCCTTTCCATAAAACTGTTTATTACAGGAATTTGGTACAGTGCAGATGTTATATCACCCAAGAGTGTTTTGTTCCTAATGTGTAAAAAGTCGAAGAGTAAAAATTTTCTGGAAGGCAGGGACTCAGGGAAGTATTAGAATAATGTTCTAATCTACTATTTCTTCCTTAAATGTTGCCTTTCACTTTCAAAATATTCCCTTAGATTTAATTCATCCTTTTTCACTTCAAATCATTAATTTTTTTAACTAAAAAATTTTCAAATCAGTTACATTTCACAATTATCAAATGACTGCCATGTGCCAGGCACCATGGGAGGTGTTGAGATACAAAGACAAAACCAATAATCCCGGTCCTCAAGTAGCGTATATTCCATTTAGTATATCCTAATGGTGCCAGATCAGGATGTTTTGTAGTTCATATATTTATTCCAAGTATTTCTATTTCAAATCTATTATCATGTGGGGGAAAAAAAAAAAGAAAAGAAAATCTGTAGACTACAAGCCTGTATGTGATCACAAAAACTTATTGTCTGTACTCAACTCTACTTTTTGTAATGATTTTACTTAATTCTTTAAATTAAAAAAAATTCAGGCAGTGCTAAAGTTTTGATCATAAACTGTTATTTCTCTATTCTCCTCTCATTTGTCTTTTAGGTAAAGAAATTAAAAACATTTAGTGGAGATGCAGCCAAGCTGTCTCTGGCAGATTCCTTTATATACTTCCTAATTCAGGTGCCAAAGTAAGGATGTACTAGTTATTCTTTTCAGAGTGAGTTCTTTAATTATTGATGTTTTGATGTAAAGATTTTTTTTTTCCTTTCTTTCTCTTTTCTTTTTGTCTCTTAGCTATTCACTTCGGATTGAAGCCATGGTGCTAAAGAAGGAATTTTTACCTTCATGTTCTTCTCTCTGGGATGACATGGCCAGATTAAGAGTGGCTACAAAAGGTAAGTAACACATTCTGAGGTTATTCCTCCTTCTTGTGCTTTTGTTTACTTAATTTATTTTAAGAAGCTCTTTTCAAGAGCTTTGTGCCAGGAACAGAGACAAAAATGAAACAGCTCCTGCCTGCAGAGAATCTATACTTTATGGCAGCATTTTAATTATTATTGTTTTAGCAGTGTCAGTCTTTCCTCCCATCAGAAAATGCGGACCCTCTGCCCTGATAGATTGTTTCATGAAATGTTAATGCCAGCAAAATTCATAGCATGGTGCCTCACATTCTGGTGATAAGCTTCTGTATCTTAGCTTAGGTGATTGTTGGTTGGATGAAAAGGGCATTGCCTATTGCCAGGTCAGTACTTGAAACTCTTCCAGATTGTTTAGGCCAGTTAGAACTTGAGCATAATCTTGGGAGCCCAGGGTCACCTTCAAGCCAAGGTGAAGAATTGAACTTGAGTGGAAATTGGATGAAATCCAATTGTTGATAATACCCTAAATGTGAAATGGAAAGGTTATAGGATATTCTCATTAGAAAGGACCTTAGGGATCAAATAGTCCAGGAGTTCCTGAACTTGGTCTCTGTGAGCTTTTTTTTAATATTTTGAAAACTGTACTTCAATAATTTTTTCAATAATATCTGTAATCTTGTGCATTTTATTTTATGCATTTAAAAATATAATTCTGAGAAGAGGGCCATAGAGGGGCCATTACAATAATAATAATAATAAAAGATCTAGTCTAATCCCCTCATTTTGCAGGAACTTAAAATTAAATTAAAATGAAGTGATTTGTCTCAATTTCAAGAAGCATCTTTTTTTTTTTTTTTTAAGGTCCTGTTTTTAGAAGTTTTGATGTTTTTTTTTTAAAATAGGTACAAAATAATTTCTCTTTGTATCCTCCTTCCCTCACTGAATCTGAATTCTTCCTGTTAACAGAAAAACAGCAGTAAAGTATACCATTAGCCCTCCTCCACCTTTCACAGTCTGTGTACCTTGACCAAAGAGAACTCATTTCCATCCCAGTTCAATTGCCCTTCAGTCATTATATAGACATTATCTAGAGAATTCTTCACTTCTTATTAGCTTATCTGTTTCAGTTTCCATGTTTCTTTGGATGACACATATTTGGATTTATAGAGTGCAGTTGACTTCCATTACAGAATGGAGGTTCCTTTCAGATATGGGTTGGACTAGAGAAGCACTGAGATCCTTTTTAGATGGATCCCACAAAACTCGGTGATTCTGTTAATTCATTAGCTTATCTAAATCTAGGACCAAAGAGGGCTCCAGAGCCCATTTAATCTACTTCTTCAGGTGAGGAAACTTGATGTTCATACAGGTCAAAATTAAACAGGTTAGCAACTATCAGGATGGAAGTTGAACCCATGTCCTAGTAACTCTAGAGTTAGTGCTCTTATCACACTGTCCCAAGGTGTAGGGCATTTTGGTTCCAATTTTTGTGATCCCCAAAAGTCCTGCTTGCTGGGAATATTTAATCTTGCTTCTCAGAACCAATAGAGTGGCAGAATCTCTCCTGGTCTTTTTATTATGTTGCACTGAGTCTTGAGTTGGAAACCATATGGTAGTATGGATTGACTATTGAACTCAGAGTCAGGAATCTTAAGTTCAGATCCTGCCTTGGGCACTTACTAGCTGTGTGACCCTGAGCATTCTCTCAACTTCAGTTTTCTCATCTGTAAAATGAAGAAAATACTGGCTCCCAGGGAGGATCAAACAAGATAATATACTGTTTTGAAAACACTTTTCAAACCTTAAAATGCTATATGAATATTAGTTATTATTATTTTGTTGTCCATGAACTTCTCTACAATTCATCAATGCCAGCTAGATTTCCTCTTTGTCACCCATGAGGATTCTGGTTATTGTTTTATTTGAATTTGGATTTCCTGTTTGTTCACTATTCCCTGGTGTTGAGAAAATGTCCTTTTAGACCATTCATTTTACTTCATATTAGAAAATTTAAAAATTGACTTTCTCTCCTCAAACTATCCTTTTCTTCTCCCCTTGACACATGTAAACGTTTTTGAAGGATTTTATGATTTTTATTTTGCTTTAGTTAGAAAAGGTATTTTTTCCCCTTTCTAATAGGAATGTAGTTGAATATTATTTGCAAATTAGTGGGCATGGTAGAAATAGCCCTTATCTGTTTTTTTTTTCTCAGAGAACTGGCCTACTTAGATAATATAACGTAGGCTGGGATCCAAGTATAATTTAATTGAAAGTAATTGCAGTAATACCAGGCATAGGAAGATGAATGTCAAAATATTATAGGTGATATATAACACCTAAAATCAGAGTTTTTCTGGCTGCCTAGGTATATTCAGATAAGTTTAAGAGAGTGGCTAATTTACAATTCTTATGGTTCTATTCCCCTAACATTTACAGTCATTTTATAGAGATAAACACCAAATGGGTTATATGGAAAAAAATGGTCACTTTCTCACAGACCTGAAATACTTTTTTTTTTGTTGTTGTTTTGAAAGACATCAATTTGAAATGAAGGCAGCGTTGGCAAGATGACCACATTGTAAGCACACTACTTTGCAAATTATTTGCATGCTTTCTTGGTATGGTTAGGAAAGAAGAAAAGCTTTTTTGGATCTCATTGGAAAAACAAAATACCACCTGCTTTTGAATCTTTCCTATCCTTTTAACTTAGTCATAAAGTAAATTTGAGAAAGAGAATTGAAGGAATAAGACCTAAAAAGGAAAGTTTATTTCTTGGACATATAGCCTTTATTCTCAGAGCTAAAATCTTAAATGTAGAACAAAAAGGGAGCTAGCCAATTGCTTTACAATTGAGGAAAACAATTTCTCTAGAAATGGCTCAATTTTTTAAAATTCTGAACTTAAATATGCATTGAGCACATAGTAACACAGAAAAAAAAAGAATTGTATATAAAACTATGAATCTGTGCATAATTTTCTTTTAAAGTACATAATATTTTCGGCATTTATTTTTCAAAGGTGTCTTGTTTGTGCTTCTGACCTTTGTTCTCCTCTGTACACAAAATTATTTCAGTGACTCTTTTTCTTTCTTTTTGGGGGGTTAGAGGTGGAGAATGCTATCTCTGGCTGTTCTCTGTCTTTGAAAAAAAAAGGAAAAATAAAATCTTATAACAAATATACATAATCAAGCAAAATAAAATTCCACATGGAAGGTATATATATGTATTATTTATGCATCCAGAACTCATCATCTCTCTTAAGATGTGGATAGTATTCTTTGTCAGTAGTCCTTTGAAATTGTGACTGGTTTTGACATTATACTGAATTTGTTGTTACTGTATAATTCTCCTGATTCTGCTCATTTCACTCTGCATTCATTATGCAAATTATTCCCAAGTTTTCTGATAAATTGTGTCTTCATTATTTACCAGTAATACTACTTTACATTCATAGATCATAACTTGTTCATCTATTTCCCTTTTGATAGGCAGGCATCTCCTTAATTTCCAGTTTTTTGCTATACCTAAAAGAAATACTACTTATTTTATTTTATTTCTTTGAGATATAGACCTTGTATCATTGATATATGCTGTTTAGTGATTGGGCTGGAGAGAGCAGAGTTCCAAATTGATTTCTGGCCCCACTAATAGTGTAATACAACAGTGCCCATTTCCCCATACCCCTTCTAACTCTTGTTGTTTTCTTTCTTTGGGGTCATTTTTGCTGATCTTATGAGTGTGTCATCAATGTTCTTTCAATTTGCATTTCCTTAATGAGTAGGAATATTTTTAAAAACATGGTTGATTATTTTTTAAAATATGAAGTAATTATAGTTATTGATACTTTGAAAACTGCTGAGTCCCCAAGGACTTGCCTAAATCTCTGAGATATATTCATGCAGCAGGACTGTATTAGAACCTATAGCCTATTCTTGTTGGATACTCCTTCAGCCAAGGTGGATCAAAATCTCTGTGGTGTTGATAAGGGGCAGAGCTATTTTACCCATTATTTCCCCATCTGGTGGCTAGTCTCCTGGTATTGACCCCATCTGTATTTAACTGAATGGGCCCTTGAGATAAAAAAAAAAATGTATAGACTGTCTGTCATGTACCTGAATCTTGGCAGGACCTGTCAGAACTTGTGCAGCACTGGCACAAGCTTTTGAGAACCCAGTGTTACCTTGAAACCATGGCGAGGAATATGAGTGGGACTCTGGCTGAGAAAAACACAGAGCATTTGTCTTTTGCTTGATTTTACCTTGTTTTCTCATATTTGCAAACTTTGTAAAGTTATTAATAGTGGTCTCAAATAAATCCTGTTACATTTATAATCTAAACCAAAAGGCCTGATGGATTACTAGTAGTGGTTGAAGAGATGAATTTGTAAAACACAAAATTACATTGTTTTATATATTTTATGTGCTTTAATCCCCTCCTGGTTGTGTGTATGCAAGTATAGTTTAGATACTGGACTGACTGGAAAAGGGATCAAGATTTAAGCTTGATTAAGCTTCCTTATCTTCCTTTTTCCAGAGCTCATGTCCTGTGAAGAGTTACATTCTATACTGCACTTGGTCCTCCAGGCTGGAAATATTATGAATGCAGTAAGTCCAATTCTAAATGGAAATGGGGCTTTTCCATTTTGATGTGACAATCTCCAGAAGGTACATATCATTTCTTTTGAATTTTTCTCTCTTTAGGGAGGTTATGCTGGCAATGCAGTGGGTTTCAAGTTGTCATCATTGCTCAAATTAGCAGACACGAAGGCAAATAAACCAGGGATGAATCTGCTCCATTTTGTGGCTCTGGTAGGTAAAATGATTGTTGTTGGCTCTCTGAAGCCAGAATGAGATGGACCAGCTAGATGATTGATTGGTTAGAGAAGCTATTGTTTTTATGGGAGGAGTACTTCCCTGCAGAGATTTTTTTATTAAGGAGCAATACTACTAACTGGTTGCAAATACACATTAGGATTTCAGTGCTCCTCCTACTCCAGAACACCTGGGTCCTCCCTACTCTTCACCCAAGATAAAAATACCTTAAAAATGAATCTAAGAGAGGGACATTTTCTGGTTTTAATGATAAACAAACATTGCTCAGTTGTCTCTGATCTCATTTGGGTTTTTTTGGTAGAAGTATTGGAGTGGTTTGCCATTTCTTTCTCCAAGTCATTTTGTAGATGAGTAATTGAGGTAGACAGTGTAAGTGACTTGTCCAGAGGCACACAAGCCAATAAGAAGTGTCTGAATCTGGATTTGAACTCAGCAGATGAGTCTTCCTGATTTCAGGCTTGGCACTCTATCCACCTAGTAAATAGAGTCATCATGCCTTTGGATTACCTCTGCTCAGATAGGGCTAAGATGGAACACAATACTCTTTTAAAATAAAGTTTTATTCTTGCCTTTTATTTTTAAATCAGCTTTATTTCTTCCCTTGCTTCTCATAAGGAATAGGTCCTCATTAACAGAGAAAAACATTCACTAAAAACAACCTCTCAGAGTGGTAGGATGTAGCCAGGGGCTTTTATTGTTTGTCTCTTGGATGCCAAATAGGCCACTTTGTCCCACTGACTTGAACTAGTTTTGATGTCACAAACACAACTTTCATTTTCAGAGGACAGTAATTTATTTTAGCAGCATTTTTAGTTGAAAAGCTCATTTCCAAACCCTCTGAGATATGTTCTTCTTTTAACCACAAATGGGTTGCACATGGAGGTTTCTGTCAGCATTGCCTTGTTTCTGTTTTCCATTGACATACCCGGGGTGGGTCTCTGCCCATGTAGGGTGAAGTTTCATTAGTCAGAAGTTGTTCCCCTCCCACCTCCCATCCTCCAAATAGGCACAGAATCCAAACACCTCCGTGGTGTGCACCTTCTGATTAAACTCAGCCTGCAAACTGGTTTAACGGCTGCCAGATATCTTGATCATTTCAAGGCAAACACTCAGGTATGGGTGGCATTCAGGCAGGAAATATTGGATTCTCTTAGAAACAATGGACCCTGCTCCACTGTTCCCTCCTCCTCCCATTCAGCTGTAGGGCCCAGGGATTGTATCCCATGGCAGGATAAGGTGCTGATTGCTCTGGGAAGTGACAATTTATTTTGAAACTTGAGGTGTTCTGGTAAATCCTCCAAAGAACATCATAGTTCACTTTCTCAGCAGAGTAACAGGGTATAAAAAGCAAGAAGAGGACCATACTAGTGAATTTTAAGGTCCTTTCAGATATTGAGAGAAAATTCCACTAAATGATCCCAATATGCTTTGGCTATTGTGTCTTTTGTTCTAGGAAGCCCAAAAGAAAGATGTTTTTCTTCTGAACTTTTCTGAAAAATTACGTCACGTTCAGCATGCTGCCAGGTAAGCAAAGAAAGGATCTTAGAAAAATTAGAGAATTTCACTGTTTTTTTGTGAGATACTGAAGCATTTCCCGATTTTTAGCATGAAGTTCAAAGTCTTATAGAACATTTATCTTGTTTAGCTTTTAAATCTTTGATTGGCCTGTGAAGGTATATTTCTTTGGCTTTTTTTTTTTTTTTTTTTTAGTGAATTAATGTTAAAATGTTTGAAGGTTTTTTGTTGAGTTTTTTGTGTGTTTTGGGTTTTGGGTTTTTTTTTTTTCTTTTTCTTTTTTTTTTTTTCTTTTTTTGAGAGTAAGCTATATTTTAAAAGAGGAAAAAAACCTTGATAAGTTTTAAAATCGGATTAAGGGGGGAAAAGTGGATTAAGAACTTCAAATCCCTTCACACCCAAAAGAGAGCTCAGACTACATCATTCTATTCTTGTTTATACCCTAATGAGGGTAGCTGCTTGGTGTAGCACAGGGTTTGAAGTCAATAAAATGTAGGGTAAAATCCCTTTCCACTATGCTGCAGCTATTTAAAACATTACATGAAAAATGTGAATTTCTGAAAGAAACTTATGAGGAATTTTTTCCCTCTGCTTAATAAGGAAATGTTACAAAGAACATTTGTAACAAGAACAATGAACCAGTAGCAAATTCATGAATTAGTTTTAAGTTATAGCTCTAGGGTAAAGGTTCCTAGCAAATTAGTTTATTAAAGATCCACTACTTGGATTGTGGGAAGAAATATATGAAAATATTTACTTAAAGTTGGTCTGTTAGAAAAGCAAAGCTTCTAATGAGTGGAGCAGTATTATTAGCAAAATTGTGAAACTTTAAAAGGTTAGTGTTGACTAATAAGCACAAATGATTAAAATGAAGGCAGAATGCTTGAGTTCAAACACAATTAGAGTTGACAGTAGTAAGGAAAATAGCCCTGTAATGAATCAGCTACGTTAGTCTCCTTGTTAGCATGTTAGCCTTCCTCAGTTAACTTGTAGATAGCTAAAAGTCACCTCATCCATTTATATTAAAACATATGAATGGTTTTGAATACTTATGAATTAGTGATTAATTTGCTACAAACTGGAACTCTGAAATGAGTTCGAATGTAGACATTTCCATTTAATAGCTGTGTGATCCTTGGGAGAAATTATACCTTTTTAAGCCTTTTTTTATCTGGAAAATGAGCACAATTTATATTAACTACTTCACAGAGCTGTTATGAGCAGGAAAGTGCTTTCTAGTCCTTAAAGTGCTATGAAAATATGAATTGTCAACACTTGTTACCTCTTATTGGAACCAGCATGTGACTCCTTTCTCTTTAGAGAATCATTATTGGTACATGGACTACTAGACTACCTTGTCTCTTATTTCTTAGGATTGTTTTTCTATTGTTTGCTTTTAATGAATAGAAGAAAGCACAAATATTTCTCTATCTCCCCCTATTTCTCCTCTCGGTTCTCCCTTTATCTCTCTCTTCATCTTTCTGTCTCTCTGTCTCAGTCTCTTTCTCACCCCAGTCCCCCATCCTGACCCAGTTTTGGAAAGTTTCAGATCTCTCTGTGAGAAATCATACCAGAAAATCAATGCATTAGGTTCCTGAGTTCCCTGTTTCTGATTGTCAGAATAATCAGAAGGATAGAGCAATGATAGGATCTTTTTGAAACAATTATCACTGTTTTGGATTTGTAAAGGAGTCATCCTCTTTTCTTTCTTTCAAAAATAAAACACAAAAAGCCCCACAATAAAGCGTGAAAGGAAACACTCAGAGTTCTAACCATAGGGAAGGCAATTGTAATAACTCACCTTCTGTTTTGATAATGTGGACCAAGGGGGAAAGGCCTTGTTTGATGTCCTTCTGGGACACATGATAATTCCCAAAACATGTTATTTTAGAGTCATTTCCTTATCCTAAATGCTCACTTCTGCCTTTCTTCTTTCAGATTATCTCTTGATAACACAGAGTCAGAGCTTCACTCACTGTCTGTACGGACAAGATCCCTAAAGGAAAATATCCAGCGGGATCCTGAGCTTTGTCAACAGATGAAAGCCTTTATTAAGGTTTGTTGTTAGTGGCTCAAAATTATACTTCCAACACTTCAAAAGGCTTGTGATTTCACTGACATGGCTACTCCCTGAGCTAGTACCGGTCACAGTCCTTTAAGCCTTTCCTGACTTGCTGGAGCTAAAATTACTTTATCAGTTGGTGTGTGACTCTTTGGGTGAAAAGCTGAATCAGGTGATTCTGAGATTCAGGCTGTGGTAATCTCTTCCCAGGCCCGTGTCCAAAGGTGAACCAGAGCTGGAAGGCAAGGATCTGGGTTCAAATTCCATCTCTAGCACATAATAGCTGGGTGACCTTTGGGTAGATTATTTGACAGCTCCCTCAGTTCCCTCATCTTTTAAATTGAGGGAGATTTGTCTTTTGAGCTCCTCCCATCTCTAAATCTCTGCAGGATTTTCCAGAATTCACACTCTGCTGGCATATTTTTTGAGAATCCGTATTTGGATGAAGCATTGGAGTAGGCTTTAGTGGAGGATTCACAATTAGATGTCTGAACTTCAGAGTCCTTGAGCCTGCTCCAAATTGTATGGGTGTGTTGGTGGAAGCAGGAAGGTTTCCATTAACATTTCTTTTCATGGGCGGGTAAGAGAATGCTTATTCCAGTGCCTATTGACCTTAGAAAATAAGTTCCACCCACCCCCAACCTAGGAATTTTACTCTCTTCTCAGTAAGTCACAAAAATAATAGTTCACATTTATTTAGTGTTTTAAAGTTTTCAAAATGCTTTACCCACATCATCTCATTTGATCCTGAAAAAGCCTGAGAGGTCAAGTCATTTTTTTTTTTTTTTTCTGAGGCAATTGGGGTTAAGTGACTTGCCCAGGGTCACACAGCTAGGGAATGTTAAATGTCTGAGATCAGATTTG
Organism: Myrmecobius fasciatus; assembly: GCA_023553655.1. Taxonomy (NCBI): domain Eukaryota; kingdom Metazoa; phylum Chordata; class Mammalia; order Dasyuromorphia; family Myrmecobiidae; genus Myrmecobius; species Myrmecobius fasciatus. The sequence goes on along the minus strand of JAJPUD010000124.1, from coordinate 689,501 downwards.
AACTCAGGTCCTCCTGACTAAAGGGCTGGTGCTCTATCCACTGCGCCACCTAGCTGCCCCAAGGTCAAGTCATTTTAAGAAAGATTTATCAGAGGATTGGATTTGGATATCATTATTTGCATGAATCTACCGCTTTGAAGAGTGGTCATATTTCAGTACTCCTGCTACATCTGTGTTTGGATCTTTTCTTCCTGGTTTGGTTTGTCAGTTTTTAGATTAAATCACAGATCATAGAATTTATTTTTTTCCCTCATCTCCTTTTTAAAATTCAGAACTTTATGAAGAGCAAATAAAATTAGCATTTCCATATGTATTGTAAAACAGAGAGAGAAGGTTAAAACTGCAAAGCTCTGTGGTGAGATACAGGATTTGGAGCTGGAAAAGGGATATCAGAGAGCATCCTCACTATACAAGAAAGAAACTTGGGCCCAGAGCGATAAATTAGAAGTGGAAGCTTATGCCCAGAAGTGGAGGTCATTCAGGTCTTGAGTAGAAAAGCCAAGAGGAACCATATCCAGTATTCTTTGTCCCTAATACTGGCCGGAGGCTAAGGCTTTGGACCATAGAGAAGAACTAATGAGATCTTAGAGAGAGTTCAACTACTCTTGATTGAATGGATGAGCAAACTAAGGCTTAAGAAAGTTGGTTAAATTGTTTAGTTACCAAGTATAAAGTAAGGGATTTGAGGCTAGTCTACAGAGAAATGAGTCATCATAATGGATAGAGAATGGTAAAATTGGAAGGAAAGTTTGAGATGATCTAGTTCAGTCCAGATGAGGAAATCATAGAGAAGGAAAGTCACTTGTGTGTTTTTCTCTGTGGTTGTTTGTAAGATAAAAAAGGGAGAGATGGATGGTTTGGTGATACTGAATGCAGTGGGATAGCTGTGCTTGTTCACACCCTCAGTACAATAGCCTAATTGGGTGTGTCGGATGAGCTGATCAGAATAACATAAACAAAAAAATAGCCGAGTGGACGTGTTTGTGACAGCTCACAGTGACTCATTAATTATAGAGTCTGACATATACCTTTTATCTCCCTAGTGAAAAACAAAAGTGGCAACTTTTCACACTTGTGGGCTAGAATAAGACTCTAAAGCTACTTACTCATGGGCTGTTAGCTCTGGGAGATATGGGGAGATTGGGAGAGGATCCATAGCCCTGCTCTGCTTCATATGGCGGGGCATATATATGCCTCTGTTCCTAGCTCAGGTTGATTGTGACAGCCAGTGCAAATCAGAATTTCACTTTTTATGTGATTCTCATCCACATCCTTCCGTAGATGTGTTTTGTGTGTTAGAATCTGGCCCCTTATTTTTTTAATATCCTAAAATAATAGTAACTATAATTGACATTTACAGAGTGCTTCAGGGTTTGCAAGACTTTTTTTTTTTTTTTAAATACATTTCATTATTTTATTCTTAGGACAATCTTGGAGGCTGATATTCTCCTAAGTTGTAGAGGAGGTATTACAATTGGTACTGGTAGAGGGAATTTCTTCAGAGTCCCCTATTCCAGTGAAATTACAAGCCAATTCTTTATTTCATAAAGATAATAAATGTCTTAAATGCTATTTGAACCCAGCTACACTTGGTTTCAAGTTCAGACCTCTGTTCATAATTGCTGCCCGTCAGATATTTCTTTCACTCTCTTTATATAACCATTCTCCACCTTTTTTTTTTTTTTTGTCATAGACATCTTTAGTGAAAGCTTTTTATGTTATTTTTTTTTTCAAATGCAAGTAATGGGCAATAGTAACCAATTTTTTTTTAGATTTGAATTTTCTTTTTAAAATTATTTTTGGCTTTCATTTTTTAGGTAGAATTATCATTTTTTTCATATTGATTCAGCTTATCCATGAACAATTGATTTTTTTTTTGTACGTTTGTTTGCTTAGATTTGACTTTATGTGAAAAGTGCTTTGTAATTGTGTTTATATAGTTCCTGGATTTGTCTTGGTAGGTAGATACCTAAGTATTTTTAATGGTCTAAAGTTAATCTAAAATGGAATTTCTATTTCTGTCTCTTGCTTCTGGGCTTTATTGGTAATATGTAAGAAAGCTGATGATTTATGTGACTTTATATATTCTGCAGCTTTGCTAAAGTTAATTATTTCAAGTATCCTTTAGTGGATTCTCTATTTAGATTGTGATATCATCTGCCAAATGATAGTTTTGTTTCCTCATTGCTATTCCAATTCCTTTGATTTCTTTTTCTACTTTTATTGCTATAACTAACACTTTTAGTACAATATCAAGTAATAGTGCTAACATTGGGCATCTTTGCTTCACACCTGATGTTATTGGGAAGGCTTCTAATTTATCACCATTACAGATAATGCTTACTGATAGTTCTATATAGCATTTTAAAGAAAGCTTCATTATTTCTATTTAATGTTAATTTAAGAAATTTTTTTTTGAATTTTAAATTCTCTCCTATTTCTCTACTGCCATTAATGTGATCAGTTATGCATATGAAATCATGTAAAATATTTCCATATTAATCATTTTGCAATTCACATAATTTTTTCAAGGTTTTTCTGCAACCACCTCCCTTATCATATATAAGAAGCACAGTAGTATTCCATCACGACCCTGTACCACAATTTGCTCAATCATTTCCCCATGGATGGGCATCTCTTCAGTTTCCGGTTCTTTGCCATCACTTATATCTTTCCTTTGTTCTCTGTGTTAGATCTAGTTTCTATTATTTGACTTAAGCAGTCAAATTAGGGATTTAATATTTATCTGATGAAAGTCTTTATTACCATGAATATTTCCAAACCAGTGTCAGTCCAAGAAGCTTGATTAGTGAAGTCTGTAGGTAGTGAAGTCTGTTTGGTGTCCCTGGAAATTAAAGAGCTAATGTGGTCATTCAGATGTTGATTTGTTAGAATTTATATCAATAAACATATCTCTCCTGGGTTTTTTCATTTGTTTTTTTGTTTTGGTTTGGTTTTTTGGTGAAAGGAATTGCCTTTAAAATTTGTACTATTTATGACATTAAATACAGCTCAGAAAATAAGCTTTGGTAAGATAAAGGATTACTCCAATCTTAGATTATATTTTTCTTAGGCAATTGAGGTTAAGTAACTTGCCCAGGGTCACACAGCTAGGGAATGTTAAGTGTCTGAGACCAGATTTGAACTCAGGTCCTCCTGACTTCAGGGCTGGTGCTCTATCCACTGCGCCACCTAGCTGCCCCTATATTTTTCTTCTATCAATATTTTCTACAGAATTTCTTCCCTAACAGGGGGAATAACCTTGGCTGGTACTGTCTTCCTCCTTATAGTCCCAGGAACTAGAGAACGGACCAACAAGGCAGAATTAACCCGCCATGTACAGTCTTGTCAGAAAACCTATTTTTCTTCGATGGAGTTATTTTTTTTTTTTTGGCACTGGTCCATTTTTATCCCCAGTTGGGAAAATGACACAGAAAGATTTATTCCCTCATATTCATACTTTCTCTCCCTAAAGATACCCTGTAAGCACACACCCTCAAACTCCATTGCCTTGGGCAGGGTTCAGATGCATACTTTCTCCAGTATTTTGGTTTACCAAATAGTTTTCATTTTTTCTGTTTCTTTTCTGACATTTTTTCACAAAAGCAGCAAAAAAGAAAGCCATCATTCATGGTCAGGCACAAAAAGGATATAATCAAGAACATAAATTAGGAGATGGTGAATGTTATTTTGGTGTGGGTTTTTTGTTGTTGTTCTACTCCTTGCCTTGTGTTTATTTTTGTTTTTTGTGTTTATTTTTGTTTTTTGTTTATTTTGTTTTAAGGGCAAAGGTGATAGCTTCTTTAAGGATATTTAAGCAGTAGTTCATCTTAGGGTCATCAGTTATAACTTGATTGTTTTCTACTTTCGAAATCTCAGCAGAAAGAGAAACCCACAGAATTTGAAATTAATTTTTTTTTCTTCTAGAAAGGTGCCATGGTGTGTGTGGGGGAAATCAATCTTGAAGTCAGAAGGATTTGGCTTCAAGTCCTTCCCTTAAGTTCTCTTTTTAAAGAGCTCTCAATCTTTATCAGAGAAAGCATTTCCACACTGGGAGGATAATGTACTGATGAAATCATAGGGCCAGACACCCCCCACCCAATCTTTTTGTTGTTGTTGTTTTCTGTATCAAGTTGAAGGAGAGATAACATGCAGTGAGCAGAGGGGATAAAAGAAGGCTGCAAAAACAACAGATAAAATACTGGATTTCATATCAAGAAGATCAGGCTTAACCACTGAATACCTTTGTGACCTGGGCAAGTAAGTCACTTTCCTGGGTCTCAGGTTTCTCATTTGTAAAATAAGAAGGTTGGACAAGCTGACGTCTAAGTCCATCCCAGTTGGAAGTCAGTTCCATTGTTCTTCACCATAGTTGGCCATTGGTAATACTTCAGAGCTACAGGGAGCAGAACATGCTGGCAACTTCTCACTAGGTTTCTCTCCTTTTGGCTAGAAGAAAGTCCCTTCTTTCCAACTCCCTACCTCCCTGGCTTGCTCCAAGGAATGCTGCAACTTGCAGGGAGTGAAAAGTAAAATCTTCCTCAGAAAAACATGGGGACTCTCCAAGTAGAAACTGATGAATCCACGTTCTTTATCAGTAGGCAGTATCAGAACCTGCTAAGGGTTTGGGATCTTATCCTGGAAAAAACAAACATTTCAGAAAGAAGATTAGCAGAGACCCTAATCAATCATTTGGAACTGAGCTGCTGTGCTTCATGAGGGAATTTACTAGCTCAACACTCTTGGTTGAGAGACTCTCCAAGTCACTTGGAACTGAGATTAAAATTTTCCCAATATCTGGATTATTTCATTACTTTTTATAATTTGGTTAGCAGTGTATGGCAAAGTAATAATAATAATAATACCTCACTGGGATTTGGCTTACTGAGAATTGCCTCTGCTATCTTGATCTGGAGCAATTTGGACATTTGTGATAAATGTTTATGAGCAGCAAGGCAGGACTGGTGATAATATAGATCTTGATAGATATGTCCTAGGAGAAAGCAACCCAGTAATTTGGAGTGAATCCAGATAGGATTTATGTAATTAAAATATAAAAAGCGTCATTAACTATGAGCCTGAGTGATATTCTTCCAAGACATGAAAATAGAATAATTGTGCTATATGAAGTGTAAAAGTTCTTTTAAATCTGTTCAGTTCTTTCTTATTCTTGTTCCCTTCTCCTTTTCCTCTTCCCTCTAAGATTCAGCTTAAACCATAGGGATCCCATTTGAGATAATATTTTTCCCCTTCCTTAAAATTTTCCAAACCAGCAATAAACCTGACCTCTTCCTGGCCTTGAACTTCATTTGGGGGCACAAGTGTCATACAGAATCAAGAAATATAAAATTAAAAGGAACCTTGGGGTCATTTCTTCTAGATTTTCCTTTTACAGATGAGGAAACTGAGGTCCCCAGAAGGGAAAAGGATGTGGCTGAAGATACGTAGCCACTAATTGACAAAGCTAAGACTCACACCTAGTTATTGTGTACTTTGATGAGTTTACTGTCTGCTACAGTGGGATTCCAAGATGATGTGACTCCCAGACGTGAGCATCTAACCAGTTCGTCTTATTTGCTTAAGCCTTTTAATGTTTCCTTTTCCTTTAGTTTGCTCTACAAAAGTTGGAAGAATTAGAGAATTGGAGAAAAGACCTTCAGAAAGAAGCCCATGCCCTCATAGATTTTTTCTGTGAAGACAAAGAAACGATGAAGTTGGACGAATGCCTTCAGATCTTTAGAGACTTTTGTACCAAATTTGACAAAGCTGTTAAGGTAAGTAAAACTGGAAGTCATCCTGACATTGAACGGCATGTTTTCTCCCTCAATTTGATTTTTTTTTTCTTTCATTTTCCTAACATGATCTCTTGCTGGAGGCAGAAGTCCACTCAGCATTTTCAATTTCAGGAATTTTTGAATTTAGTTGACAGTATATGGCAAAGAATAACCAGCTCTCTAGCTAGGATTTGGCTTACCAAGAACTGTGAGATCCATACAGCCAGAGGCCATTTGCATCCTTGGGACGCCAGTGTCCTGTCACCATTTTTATTTAAATAAATATCTCAAGCCCATTTTTTGCTGTTGATAAAACTCATGCCAACAGGGATCATTGGCAAAAGTCACCTTCAGAATGGGTCCTTAAGGCCCATCCCATGAGAACACAAGCATTCCTCCTGCCCCCACCAAGAGGGGCTTATTGTAGTGACTGTGCTCCTAGGCTTCTCTTTCTCATCTCCATAATGGGGATCTGGAGTCCTCAAAGTCGGACCCATTTTGTCCTTTGGCTATACACTGGTCTTGTATTTTTATTAAGCATGCAGAGACCACATTGACTGTCCTAAAGAAAAAGTCCCATTCCCTGCCCTCTGTTCTCATGATGAGAAGCCAGGCCCTGGAGCAAATTCAGGAGTGATTCAAAACAAAACCAGCCAGACATCCTGTTTAAAAAAAAAAAAAAATCATCATATTTTTTACTTTCATTCCCTTTAGAGAAGATCAGAAATTATTAGCCTTTATTTTTTCCTTCCATTTAACTTGGAAAACCTAATAACTCCCAGTTTCTAGGACTGATCCAGTTCTCTCAGGCCAAGAAGAGCCTCTTTGAATGCACAGACTTCCCCTTATTACACCTTCTCTGCCTCCTTCCAGCTCGGAGAGCACACCCAGCTTGGGGCCACGTTGACTCTCTCTTGTCCAAGCAGTGAGCTCAGCAGTAGGACAGAAGAGGAAGCCCCGATTCGGCCTTTTCAAAGGCCTCTTCTTCCCAGCTGGGTTCCAATAGCTTTTTTTTCCCCCCCTTAAATGAGGCCACCTGCTTAATAGTCTTAGTACAGCTGTCCTGGGAGTAGGGAGCTTTTCTCCACCCTGTCACAGCTGGTCCAGGAGGAGGGAAGATGGAGCCAGAGCTAGAGCCTCTGCAGGAAACACCCGGACACCTAAGGGGAGGGCCTAGGAGGACTGGGGAAGTTCAGCCAGAGGGCCCTACGCTGGAGGGGAAGGGAGATTCCAATCATTGTCATAGTTGGTTTTTAAGGGTGAATGATTAGTTTTTCTTGGTTAGCAAGAGCCATGGCAGAAATTCACTAAAGCTCATCACCCTTTAGCTAATGTATAGAGGCAGGGAATGTGTGCAGGTGTTCTTGCTTGGTGGGTTCCCTTGGGGATTTTGATTGGGAAGGGTACAGTAGTTTGCAAAGGCTGGTGAGTGGTTCACCCTCCTAGTGAGATGATGTCAGATGGGGAAGGGCAAGTGTTAGGGGGCACGTTTTTGCAGAAGCAGAAGAACTGGCCCAAGGAGAAGGACTTTGGTTGTTTTTTTTTTGGGGGGGGTGGTATTTATTGCATTCCATGAAGACTATTACTTTTATTTATTTTTATTTTTTTATTAAAAGTTTTATTTTCAAAACATATGCACGGACACTTTTTCATCATTGACCCTTGCAAAACTTTGTCTTCCCAATTTCCCCCCTTTTCCCCTACCTACCTATATGTTAAATCTTATATATATATATATATATATGTGTGTGTGTGTATATATACATATATGTGTGTGTGTGTGTATATATACATATGTGTGTGTATGTGTATATATATACACATACACACACATATACACACAGTGATGTTGCTGCACAAGAAAAATCAAATCAAAAAGAAAAAAAAGGAGAAAGAAAACAAAATGCAAGCAAACAACAACAAAAAGAGTGAAAATGCTGTGTTGTGATCGACAAGGAGTATTTCTTTTAAAAGGAACTTAAAAAAAATGAAAACAATGCACATTTTTAAAAAAACCTAATTTTTATAAGCATTTATCTCTCCTGCATCGAACATTTTTTTTAAAGAAGCCCAACAAATATTCATAATCCAACAAAACAGATTCAGAAGTGGCTGTCTTATTTTTCATTTTAAGGCTTATCACCTCAGTGGCAGGAGGTGGGAAGCATACTGCATCTTTAGTTTTTTGAGCCATGATATAGGAAGTGCTGTACAAACCTAAGCTTAATACAAACATCGGCTGTGTAGAAGGAACACAGGGTTAGAATATGTGGGAGTCCAATTGGTTGGCACTTAATTCAAGCAGGAATAAATGAATTTCATTTTAAGATTTTAGGTCCTGGAAACTATAAACATGTCAATAATAGCGGGTAGAGCTCTGGATTTGGAATGAAGACCTGAATTCAAATCCTGCTTTAGACATTTATGGGAAAGTCATTTGCTTCTCTTAATTTCAGTTACCTTGTCTGTAAATGGGAATGATAATCCCTACTTAATAGGATTATTGGGAGGATAAAACAAGATGATATTATTGATGTTGTTGTTCTGTTATATCATCATGGGCTTTCTCTCCATTCTGTAGGATAACAGGGACCGGGAAATGCAAGAACAACGTCAACTACAGAAACTGAAGGGGCTGGAAGAGAAAAGACGCTCCTGGGCTGCTGGCGAGATGGGGAGCTTTGGAAGGAGCAGCAGTGAGAATGATGTGGAGCTGTTGACAAAGAAGAGCCCGGAAGAGGTGTTCCCCTTCCTTCATCAGAGGCCCTTTAGTCCTTCCCACCGCCCCCCCAACTCCCGCCGCTCCCGGCTCTCCCTGGGTACCTCGGCGGATCGAGAGCTGCTCACCTTCCTGGAGACCTCCACAGGGGAGGACCTAGCCAAGTTCAACAGTCTTCCTCGGACCAGCATGAGGCAGGCCAGGCCTTTGGTGGCCTGGATGGAAGCCACGGGGTCGAAGGATGTGAACTCCAACGACTTGAGTTTCCATCCGGCCCCGGCATCTGAGGACGGCCATAAAACCCTGCGGATTCAGCCCGGGCAGCTTCCCAGTCAGTGCCCAGAGAACTCCAACACCATCCTGTGTCGTCCTCAGAACCATGGCAATAATGACTTACAAAGAGACCCGGGGCCGGGTGGGCCTCCCTTGTCCACCTTGACCATGGGCATTGAGGAACGAGAACTGGTTCATGGCTTGATCCAGTTTGAGCTCCAGGAGCCAAAGAACCAAGAGGCACCACCAAGGTTTATCTCAGAGGACTCTAGCCCGGTGGAACCGGAATCCCTGGAAGACGTGAGCTTGCCATCCCTTACTGCTGCTGATGACATCCCGGTGCCTATTGGCCAAGACTCTAGGGAAGGGACCGAAAGGAGAAATGGTGATTCGGCCCTGAAGGACGCGGTGGCTGACGTGCTAGCCCCGACCAGTGCGGTCTCTGTATCCACAGACACAAGCCAGTCTGAAAATAAAGAGCCTGAGGTTATTTTCTACATCTCGGACACCACCGACTGTTCCTTGACTTTGGATTGCTCAGAAGGAAATGACCCCAAAACAGGAAGCAGCGAGTCCAAAGAAGGGAAAACAGTGAACAGCTCTGTGTCTCCTGGTAGTGGGGACACGGAGGGAGACCCCAGCAGGAGCAGAGTTCCCTGCACCCCAAATTTCAGTCCCATGGGGGAAGACTGTGCCTTTGTTGGGAAGAATGAGCCTAGCTACAAATGTGGGCCTCCCAAGGATAAAGGAGGCAAAGGGAAAGAGTTAGCTCCCAAGCGAAATTCCCTCAAAGACACTCCTTCCACTGCCTCCAAACCCGGGAGTGTGCGGCGGAGCCTGGGGCCTTCTTCCAAGACGGGGGTGCGGACCCTGAATGCCTCTGAGAATGAGAGTATGCGGAAGGTGGTTCCCATCAACAAATCCACTCGAGGCTCGGGAAGCTGGAAGAAGCCTGAAGGAACAGTGTCCCGTCGGAGCTCCGTCCGGGGCACCGCGGACACGTCGCCTCGGAGGCTTTCCGGGCTGGCCCTCTCAGCAGCCGTGGCAGCCGAGGAGCAGAGGCTGCAGAGGGGAAGCGTTTCCTCCAGCAGCACCCGTTTGGGGAAGGACTCCTCCTTGCAACCCAAGCCCTCCCTCAAGAAACCCAGCGCCAAACCTATCAGAAACCTCCCCAAGCCAAAGGTGGATGAAACCAAGATCTGCCGGACCAATCCTGAGGAGGCCGAGGAAGCGCCCAAGCCCCCTCCGCCCGTCAGCACCCCCCGGGTGCCGCCTCCCACCCCCAGCTTCGCCAGGAACACCGTGGCTTCCTTGTCCAGGCGCTTGAAAACGGACTCATCTCCTACTTCCAAGGTACCCAGCATTACCCGCGCAGCCTCCCAGAAGCAGCTGAGGATAAAGACAACTTGGGAAGATACCCAGGCCAGGAATGGTGGTACTCTGAGGAGAATCAGCAGTGCAAGAAATGCCCCCAAGTGCCCAGGACCTGGTGAGAACACGGGTGGCAAGGAGGAAGGCTCTTTGAAAGGGAGAGGCCCGGTGGAGAAATCTCTTAAGCGAAGGGATTCCAACAGGACCACCCTGGGGAAAATTCTCAATCCGCTCTGGAAATGAGGGGGGGTCTGTTCTCCCCTTGAGACTCCCAGTCCGGCCTTGGAGGATGTGTGAGCAGATTTGGGCAGTGGGATGGCAACACTGGACGTCTTCCTTCCACGTGGCCCAGGAAGTCTGTTCCCTTTACAGTTCCTAAAGGTTCAGCCTCCTCCGAGGACCAAGCACCGTGTCGCTTCTCCGCTCTCCGTCCCGTGGTAAAAGAACAATATGAATGTATGGATTTGATGCTGCTGTGATGGAGCCGAGGGCCTGGCACCCTACTGAACCATGGTGTGGGTGCATGTAATCAAATGCTCCACCTCCAAAAAAAAGAACTTTGAACTATAAGGTGAACTTCTTCTATAAAGAATTAAAAACTTTTGGCCAGTTTTTATATGACAAAGACTTGTTTTATAAGGTGACATAAGTTAACTATTCCCAGTTTCCTTTTCTGAGTGAAATGCCTCCCAAGGAACCATGCAGGGAAAAAAATGACCTTGATATGAAAATCTTTACTGTCTTCCTTTAATTCTGTGCCTCTCAGAGTCCTTTTGCTGGCAATAGGACCTTTTGGCTTGCAAACCCCAAAGCTGATGCTTTTTGGTTGGCTTCCTGACATTCACAGCATGGGGACAGTTCCATGTGCATGGGCCCAGGCGTGGTTCTGGTGCATGTATGTTTTATGTATGTATGTGTGAGAAAGAAAGATCATATGGTAGGGAAAAGGGAGAGAACCTCTGCTGGGCAGAAAGCCATTCCTCCCTGGGGGCTACAGTATCTTCTATTTAAAACACGAGGTTGGTGGAAAAACAGATGCTTGAGTGTTGGGCAGGCCTGGCCTCTCTGGGGTAAAGTCCGAGGCTAGTGTTTGGGTGAGTGGCAGTCCTGGGCCCAATCACCACCTGGCTTTCTAAAAGTGCCCTGGGTTTCACACATTCATAGATCCAAACCTGGCAGGAGTTAGTAACTCAGTGCTAAGGACCAATTTGTTACTCTTCTACTCTCCTTTCCCCTCCCCAGTTTGTCCATCTGCTGTAAAATTATGTGAATGCTGCTATAGTTTGGATAAACTTTGATTAGAGAGACGGGAAAATCTTTTGTTGTCCAGTCTTCCATTTTTCTGTGTTCACATGGAAAGAGATTGCTTTATGAGTTAAGCATTTTTCTTTTGGTGTGGTTTTTGAAAGAGGCCAAATCTGGATTAAAAAAAAAAAAAACAAAAACCAACTTTTTGATAGGTGAACAGTGCTTTAAATAGAATTTTTATCAGCAGGGACAAAAAAGGAAGGGAATAAAAATCAGGCTTCATACATCATGAAAGATTTGGGCCTTCTCCAGCTTTACCAAATGCTCTTTTGCTATTTCCCTTTGAGAGTGATTTATGTCAGTAGAGACCTAAAGAGTAATTCTTATTTTTAATTTTATTTTTTAAAAGTTGTCTTTTTATTTACTTACTAGTGACATCTTATTTTCTCTCCAACAGTGGTGAATGCTGAGCAGTTATTAACTTCACGACATTGTTACTCATTCCCTCTTCCAGGAAGGGATGAATGTGTTATCGGCCAAAATGAATTTTATTACCTTTTATACTTCCATAAACCAGCCAAGTGGGACAGAATGAACTTTGTGAATTAAGTTAGGCGACTGACCACCAGACTTAAAGAAAAAAAAAAAAGACAGTCCCTTGAAATCCCTTTATCCCCTGGGGCCTGCTTTTAAGAATCAACTCAGAGCATCTGAAAGGATGGGTCTTAAAGAAAAAAAGCTAAATAGAAAGAATACACTTCTAAAAGGCAGATTTTTCTTGAAAATCTTAGAAACTTTTTGGGACTTCCCATGCTTGGACTTCCTGTGTAATGGGGTCTTATTCAGTCTTGTTTATCTTCTATGTGTTCATCTGCAGGAGCAGGTGGTTGATTTTTATTACCTTTTATTGGTAGTAAGCTTGGAAAAAAATAATTTAAGTGAGTTTCAGAACATGTAAATAAGTTTCTATATAAATTTGTGTAAGATGAACTGAATGTATTTAATGGACCCATTTATATGTTCTTCAGCATCATGTAGTTTAATAAAGTCCCTGTTTATGGGAGTTGTATCTCATCCTCAGCCTTTTAATTACATGTGAATGGACCACAGTATACTCAGTTAGTTTTGGCAGAAAGCAGAGCAGAAGATGAGTTAGATGGAGCTGATTGTCATGGTTTCCCAAAAGGTGATGACGTAGTAGCACTAACGCAGAGCCCCCTAAGTACTTGAGTAGCACTGGGGGTGGGAGCTGGGCCAGACCTGGGGGAATGCAGGCACTCATCTGAAATGAAAGACAGCGGAATCCTCAGCATCCCTTCCCTGTTCACGCAATTCTGCGTTTTGGGGTCAAGCTCTGTAATCTCCGTGGGGCCAGTGAGTCTGGATCTGCTACTGGGCGTCCTCCTGTGTTCTGGCTTAGCTCCACGCCGGAGACACTGCAGCTCACCTCAGTCTGGCTCAAGAAGGAAGTGCAGCTCAGTTTTCATTTGTCTCCTCTCCTAGGCGGGGAGTGGTCTTGAGGTCAGAGTTTAGTTCCTACTTACACCTTTAGCTTTGAAAACTGAACTTAGGTGATGCAGTGGATAGAGCACTAGGGCTGAAGTCAGGAGGACCTGAGTTCAAATCTGGTCTCAGACACTTAACATTCCCTAGCTGTGTGACCCTGGGCAAGTCACTTAACCCCAATTGCCTGAGGAGGGGGGAAATGAAAATTTAACAAAGGTGCCTAAATAGGGAATCAGAAGGAAAATGTCACAGAAGTTTGAAGTCATCTGGTGCAACTCTTTACAAATGGAAAGACTCAGATCCAGACTGGCTAAATAGCTTGCCTGATGTCCCATGGGTAACAAATGGCCAAAGCCAGCATGAAAACTTGCTCCTGGGCCCTTCATTTATATGCCCTCCTCAGCCTCTGGTCCCAATGCTCAAGGAAATGGGATCTGCTGCTGCAATATTCCTCTGAAAATTCAAGACCCCAACATGGAGAACAACTTTGGGAAGTAGGTGCTATTATTATCGCCATTTTATCATTGAGGAAACTGAGGCAGATTTAAACACAAAAACGGTGCTTCCCAGTGGATAATAATTCATTTCTCTAAAGTTTGTAAAGCACTTCCCCAACAGCAATTCAAAGGTAGACCATTTTACAAATAGGGAAAATGTTTGAGAAGTCAGCTAACTTGCCCTTGGACACTGGCTGTGTCAGGGAAGATTCAAACCTAGATCTCCCGACTCCCAGACTCGGTGTTTTTTCTACTCCAAGGAGTTTATGCCAGCCACCAGTATGTGATCCAAACACCACTGACCATGCACATGAGCAAAGTTAGATACCACCAGTATACCAGATCCACCCAATTGTACTTGCTCCTCCTTAGGGAAGGTGCAATGATGGGTGGGTCTTAGTGTTACCAAGTGGTAGAGTTGGAGATAAAACAAAGACTATTCTTTCCTTTGAAGTTGAGACCATTACATTTGAAATTTTTTCCTAGTGGTAGAAGCCTATGATATGCCTGACATTGTACTAATATATATATTTAAACCATCACATTTGATCTTCACAATAGCTATTATTTTCATTTTATAATTGGGGAAACTGAGGCAGAAACTAAGTGACTTGCCCAGAATGACACAATTAGTAAGTTTCTGAGGCCAAATTTGTATTCAGATCTTCCTGACTCTAGGGTCAAGACTCTATTCCACTGTGCTATCAGCTGCTTCACTGGGGAGGCTCATTGGATTACTTTCTTTCCTTTTTTTTTTTCTTTTGAAAATATTTTTAAATTTTTAGTGATGCCTTTTGTTTTTAGCCTCACTACTTCCCCATAAATTATAGTCTCTCTTATTCAAATGTCTTTGTGACAAAGAGCATTATGCAAAATAAATATTCCAGTGACCATGCCATGTTGTGTCTGACAGCATTTAGCATATTTTCCACTTCCCTACTAAAAAGAGAACATTGTAGTTTATTTTTTTTTCCGACTGAGATTGGTCATTACAATTAATCTGAGTTCATTTTTGTTTTAATCTTTTCATTTTGCGTTTTTGCGGTCAATGTGTATATTGTTCTCATGTCAATTCACATAAGTCTTTCCTATTTTTTTTTCTGAATTCTTCACATTTACTATTTTTTAAGGCCACAATAACATTCCATTATCTTCATATACCACAATTAGTTTAGCCTTCCCTTATTGACAAGAAACTACTTGCTTCTATTTCTTTGCTCATTCAGAAAATGCTCAATAGTTCAGTATACAGTGGACCTTTCTTTCTGCCTATGACCACTTTTAATTATGTGGTCAATAATTTTTCTCACTTAATTCCATTTTCTTGTCCAGAATAGTCAAACCAATTTTCAAATCCACCAACGGTGGATTAGTCTGCTTGTCTTCCCATTTTTTATTGTTTCCCCTCCCATCCCTTATCTAAGTCAATTTACTGTATATGAGGTGAAAACCCAAGACCTTTTGGCTTTGTCTTCAGAAGCTATGAAATTCATGAGAACTATAGTTTTGAGATAGGATGCACAAAAACATCTAAATATAGGCTCCTTTGGGTTCCTTTTTTATAGACTGGAAAAGGAGTCATGTCCCAGAACAATATTCACAATTTTCCCATCACTAGCCATTCACTGAGTACTCGCCAGTTGGTTGGCACTGTGAAATGTGGATGGTGGAGATGATGGCATACAATTCTTTCTATCCAGGGCATTCATCTGAAATTCTCATTATTGTGATACATCCCTTGGATATAGTTCTTGTGGTTTTGCTCCCATCTTTATCTCCACAGAAACTGCCAATGTTCTGGACTAGAATAGACAGGTCTCCATAGGGAAAGGAAGCTCTAGTTAACAGAAACCAAGTTAAAAGGCAAACAATAATTCAGGGAGTCTACACTACATGAGCCAGGTATGTTTCAAGAGTTTGTTAATATCTTGGGTAAGATAAGTTTTAGAACCAAAATTGCATTTCCCCATAGAGACACTCGTAGAATCAGTCAACAAATCAAGCATTTATTATATGACTGTGTACCAGGTACTATGCAAAGTCCTGGAATGCAAAGAAAGTTAAAAAACATTTCCTGCCCTCAGAGAGTACCCATTTTAAAGGAGATACTCATACACAATCATATCTAAAGTTGAAAGATCACAGAGCTCATCTAGTCCAATTTCTGGTCAATACTGGATTTTCATCCATTTCCTGACCTGGTAGCTGCAGGCATCCCTGTCTCTAATAGTTTTCTATGGATTCTCTTCTTTTCTCTCTACCTTCTCTCTTTTGGTGACCTCATACATCTCATGATTATAATTATCATCTTTATGCAGTTGACTTTGACTGTATGTCCACTGGGAACCCTAATCAACACAATGACCTATTCTTTATTTTTTATTATTTTTTTTATTTTAAAGCTTTTTATTTGCAAAACATATGTATGGGTAATTTTTCAACATTGACTCTTACAAAGCTTTCTGTTACAAATTTCTCCCCTCTAATCCCCACCCCTCCCCTAGATGGCAGGAAGTCTAATACATGTTAATTATGTTAAAATACTTGACAAATTGAATATGTGTATACATATTTTTACAGTTATCTTGCTGAGCAAGAAAAGAATGACCTATACTTTTAAAGGTCATCCCAGACATAAGATGCTGCTCATCCTATGGAGAGGTAATGAACTCAGAGTGAAAGATATTTTGTTGGACATGACCAGTGAAAGAATTTATTTTGTTTGACTACGCATGTTTGTAACAGGACTTTACTTTTTACTTATTTTCTCATGGATGGGGAGGGAGAAAAGATAGAAAGGGAAAAAAGGCAGATCTTTATTTGAAAATGAAATAAAATTTAATTTTAAAAAAGACTATATATCTATTCTCTTCTCTAATATGTGCAACCACCAGTCTTTTTGAATGTCATTAGCACTTCAAATTTAACCCTGCCAAGACTCAGTTCATCATCTTCCCCATTTTACTGATTGTCTCTTTTAAACTTCCCTATTTTTTTTTTCTCTTTTCCCCTCTTATTTCTTTCAATGATAACATAATTTTTCTCTTCACCTTGATGACCTTAGAGTCATTCTCAATTTTCTCTCTCCCTCATCTAATATATCCAGTCACTTGCTACATTCAGTTTTCTAACTTCATACAACTTTTTGACTCTATTTCTTTTTCTCATTTCATAGTCACTGCCTGATTCAGATCTTCATCACCTTTTTCCTGTACAACTGTAATGATCTCCTAATTTGTCTCCTTAGCTATAAAGGGAGCTATCAAGAAAATTATAAAAACATATAAAAACTATCTAAAAGACTAATGGATAAGAGAAGAATTTATGAATAAATAAGAAAGTGTATTGAAAGATAAAATGAGTACTATTTATTGCATTAAATTAAAAAAGGTTTTGTACAAATAAAACCAAAGTATCCAAGATTGGAAGGAAAGCAGAAAATTGGAAGGGGGGGGATTATATAGGCAGTTTCTCAGATGAAGGTTGCATCTCAAATAGACAGAGAACTTTATCAAATTTATAAGAATGTGAGCCATTCTCTAATTGATAGTCAAAATATATGAACAGGCAGTTTTTCTTTTTTTTCCATTTTATTAAAGCTTTTTATTTGCAAAACGTGTATGGGTAATTTTTCAACATTGACCCTTGCAAAGCCTTCTGTTACAAATTTTTCCCCACTAGCCCCCACCACTCCCCTAGATGACAGGAAGTCTACTACATGTTAATTATATTAAAATACTTGAGAAATCAAATATGTGTATACATATTTTTACAGTTATCTTGCTGTGCATGAAAAATCGGATCTACAAGAAAAAAAAATCTGAGAAGGGAAACATAATGTAAGCAAACAATAGAAAGCGTGAAAATGTTATGTTGTGGTCCACATTTATATCCCTCTCTTTGGGTGTATATGGCTTTCCTCATCACTAAACAATTGGAACTGGTTTGAAACATTTCATTGTTGAAGAGAGCCACACCCTTCAGAATTGATCATCATATAGTCTTGTTGTTGCTGTGTATAATGATCTCCTGGTTCTGCTCATTTCATTCAGCATCAGTTGATACAAGTCTCTCTAGGCCTCTCTGAAATCGTCCTGCTGGTCGTTTCTTACAGAGCAGTAATATTCCATAACATTCATATATCATAATTTATTCAGCCACTCTCCAATTGATGGGCATCCATTCAGTTTCCAGTTTCCTGCCACTACAGAAAGGGCTGCCACAAACATTCTTGCACATGTGGGTCCCTTTCCCTCCTCTAAGATCTCTTTGGGATATAGGCCCAATAGAAACACTGCTGGGCTAAAGGGTATGCACAGTTTGATAACTTTTTGAGCATAGTTCCAAATTGCTCTCCAGAATGGTTGGATCTGTTCACAGTTCCACCAACAATGTATCAGTGTCCCAGTTTTCCCACATACCCTCCAACATTCGTCACTATCTTTTCCTGTTATTTTAGCCAATCTGACAGGTGTGTAGTGGTACCTCAGAGTTGTCTTAATTTGAATTTCTCTGATCAATAATGATTTGGAGCACCTTTTCATATAACTAGAAATAGTTTTAATTTCATCATCTGAAAATTGTTCATATCCTTTGACCATTTATCGATTGGAGAATGGCTTGAATTCTTATAAATATGAACCAATTCTCTATATGTTTTAGAAATGAGGCCTTTATCAGAACCCTTAAATATAAAGATGATTTCCCAGTTTATTGCTCCCCTCCTAATCTTGTCTGCATTAGTTTTGTTTGTACAAAAACTTTTTAACTTCATATAATCAAAATTATCTATCTGGTTTTCAATTCTGAGTTCCACTTCTTCTTTGGACATAAATTCCTTCCTTCTCCACAGGTCTGAGAGGTAAACTATCCTATCTTCCTCTAATTTGCTTATAATATCACTCTTTATATCTAAATCATGAACCTATTTAGAGCTTATCTTGGTATATGTTGTTAGGTGTGGGTCAAGCCCTAATTTCTTCCATACTAGTTTCCAATTTTCCCAGCAGTTTTTGTCAAATAGTGAGTACTTATCCCAAAAGCTGGGGTCTTTGGGTTTATCAAACACTAAATTGCTATAGTTATTGCCTAGTTTGTCCTGTGATCCTGTCCTATTCCACTGATCGACCCACTCTATTTCTTAGCCAGTACCAAATGGTTTTGATGACTGCTGTTTTATAAGAATAGGCAGTTTTTCAATGAAGAAATCAAAACTATATAATACCAAAATACTCTAAGTCATTAATTAGAGAAACGGAAATTTCATCAACTTTGAAATATCTCACACCTATCAAATTGGCTTAAAAAAAAAGAGAGAAAACTAGACAGGAAAAACTGGAGTACTAATAGATTATTGATGAAACTATGAAATGATCCAGTTTTGGAGACCAATGTGAAATTATACTCAAAGAGTTATCAAAATGTGTACTATTTGACCCAGCAATACCACTATTAGTTCTGTTTCCCAAGATGAACAGGGAAAAAGAGCTGAACTGTTGTAAAAATTTTATAGCCATCCTCTTTATAAGAGCAAAGAACTGGAAAATGAGGGGATGCCCATCAACTGGGGAATGGCTAGACAAGTTTCGGTATATTGTGATGGAAAAATACTTCCTATGATATAAGAAATGATGAGCTTATTGATCTTAGAAAAACATGGAAAGACTTGCATGAAATAATGGAGAATGAAATGAGCAGAATCAAGAAAACATTAGTAACAGCGAAGAACTATTGTGAATGACTAAGTTGTTTTGAGTATTACAAATAGTAAATCAACTACAAAGGACTTAAGAAGAAAGATGCTATGATAATTGTGAAATATGCATAGAAGAATTGCACATGTTGTACATATATTGAATTACTTGCCATCTAGGGAAGGGGGTAGGAGGAAGAGAGAGAGAAAAAAAATTGGGACACAAAGTTTTGCAGGGGTGAATGTTGAAAATTATACATATGTTTTGAAAATAACAAAGTTTTTGAAAAAAGAAGGAAGATGCTATTTATCTCTAGAGAAAGAATTAATAAATAGAAGTATGCATAGTATGTTTTTACATCTGTATGTATGTTTGGCCTTCTCTAGTGCAGGGTAGAGAGGGAGGAATTAGTTTATAACTTAAAATGTAACAAGAAATTAATTTAAAGAAAAGAGAATTATAAGAGAGGAAGGGTGGTAGACAGAATGGATAAAGAACATTCTGAGTCAGAAAGGCTAGTTCATATTCTGCCTCTGAGACAGCACTTGTGTGACCTTGAGCACATCACCTAACCTATCAATGCTTCCAGGTAGCTGACTAAAACTATAAACTATAGAAAAAAGTGCTGATCTACATTAACAGAGGGAATTTCTTCAATGAGAGTCTCATATCTTAAAAAAAAAAATGAGTCATATCCCAATGAAATCACATAATCAACATGAAAAGAAATCAAACCTCTGAAAAATAATAAATTGGTCAAGATCTTTGTGAAATAGTGACTAGCAAGAGCAAAGGCACCGAAGTGAAAAGTTGCAGATTGCATTAGATAAAGCATTTGTTAAGTGTTTATTATTTTCCAGGCACTGTAACAAAGAATAGCCCAACTTGGTGGGACCATTGAATATGGAGAGGGATTAGAATGAACTAAACCTAAAGGGGGTAGACTGACTACATAGTGGAGACCTTTAAGTGGCAGGCAGAAGCAGTGATCAAATACTTCTTTTGGTTGCTGGGTATTATAAAATCATTATAAGTACCACCCGATGAGGAAGGGCTGCTAGTTAAAGATCCTAAGGAGGTGGACCCAGTGCTGCTCTTAGACCAGGTCACATAATCAAACTTCTGCTCAGTCAACTCATGCTCTATTTCTCCCCTGAAGAACCTGACAAACATTTTGAAGGCAGCTGCTAGTTCCATGCTGAGGCAGCTGCTATTTAGGTCACATCCTTATTAGAGAGAGAATTGCCAGCCCCTCATCCGGACTGAGGAATTGGTCTAATTTGTACCTTTTCGGAAAGAATGGCATTGCCAATCATACAGGTGACTGATCAAAGGATCTGACATGTTTCATAACACTGCCATGTCATCAGAGATTCTGGAACTAGAGCCTGGGGAAGGGAGGAAGCAACACTTACCTAAAGCCCTGTCATAAGAGGTGTTCATTGGAGAAGCTATAATTTAGGGATCATGGTGCTCTTAGGGAAGTAACCACTAAACAATGCTGGCTGCTGCCCCTTGATGGGCTGAAGATCATGCTGATTTCTTCCCCATATGCCTTCTTTCAGGGGATCTTACTCTGGGGTCTGTGAAATTTTTTTAAAATTGTATAACTAGTTCAATATAATTAATTTCCTTTGTAAATGTATGGATTTGATTTTTATGCACTTAAAAACGTTATTCTGATGTAAGTCTGTAGGCTTCACCAAAATGCTAAAAATTCCTGGATGAAACTTCAGGCCCTTGTCCCTGACATTTCTTGTAACTTAGATAGGACCCTCTTTCTCACTATGTGCTAGAGCCAAGAAGGCCAGATGTTGGGGCTGACCTCATCATTTAGGAAGTGGATAGGATGAAGTTCTTTAGCATGCTGCTTTTTCATTTGCAGGATAGAGACATGCACCCAGGTGTATTAAGGAAAGATGAAGTGTAAAAAGCCTGAGTAAATAATTTAATTTCTCAATTTTCTTGTCTACAAAATGGAGACAGTAATAATACCATGAAAGATTGTTATGAG
Organism: Myrmecobius fasciatus; assembly: GCA_023553655.1. NCBI lineage: Eukaryota > Metazoa > Chordata > Mammalia > Dasyuromorphia > Myrmecobiidae > Myrmecobius > Myrmecobius fasciatus. The sequence goes on along the minus strand of JAJPUD010000124.1, from coordinate 668,406 downwards.
AACCAAGTGAGATATTGTACATAAAATGTTCTGTAAACCTTAAGATGCTATATAAATATGAATCGCTGTTATTATTGTTATTATGAATGTAACTCAGCTTTAAGTCTGGAACATTTATGTAAGACTTTCCTCACTGGTGGAAAGAATGATGAAGTGGCATTACACATCTGCATGAGGGGCAGAGATACTGTAAAAATTTGGGAGATATCTTTTTTTTCCTTTCTTCTTTCCTTCCTTCCTTTCTTTTTTTCTTCCTTCCTTTCTTCCTTTTTTCTTTCTTTCCTTCTTTCTTTCTTTCTTCCTTCCTTCCTTCTTTCCTTTTCTCTTTCTTTCTTTCTTTCTTTCTTTTTCTTTCTTTCTTTCTTTCTTTCTTTCTTTCTTTCTTTCTTTCTTTCTTTCTTTCTTTCTTTCTTTCTTATAGAATATCTATGATTACAGACTTATTCTGTGAAGAAACCTATGGAAAGACTTAAAAGGCAGACATACTGTGACCAGTTCCTTAACTTATCCTTATTTTGCAGCTTATTTCTCTAGAAACTTTGAGTTATTTCCTCTTAGGTTAGACTGAGTCCCCTCTCTCAGTTAAACTGAGATACCTCATTTCCAATGGGACAATTCATTCTGTGTGGAGCCTAATCTATATAACTTCTCTGACATCTCTTTACTATCTCCTTGGATAGAGGGGTTTATTCATTATTCACTACTTGTGATGATCTTTTGTATAACTAGCATTTGGTGAGAAAGAATCAAGGCTTCAGATACAAGCTTGGAGTAAGCCTTTCTTCTTTAAGAGATAGAGACCAGGAAAACATGTTGAACCTAAGATAAATGTCATTTCTTTAGACCAGTAATATTTAAGTGTATGTTTTAGAAATTAGACATAACTAATCTGTTATCCCTCTCTCAGAGGAAAGCAGCACAGCCATTTCCCTATCCCTTCCATGCAAAAATCAGTCTCACTTAGAGAGCTATGGGCAAGATTCCAGGGAAATTCATTCATGCTCTACAAGAGCCACAATTAGATAACCCATGTACATTTTATGTATATATATATGTATATATAAACTCATGGCCAACAAGCACTCCTTCCTTATTAATAAGGAATCTAGAAGACTATCTCTGTCTGTTCTTTAGCTCCAAAAATAGTCTTATCAAGTATAAAGAGCCCAATGGATTGGAGTCAGAAGACATGGGTCTGCTCCTTATTCCTTATATGACTCTGGTCACTTCATTCAACCCAACAAGCAATTGTTTCTCCTCTTGAAATCTCTGTTTCCTCTTCTATAAAATGAAAGGATTGAACAAGATGATCTCTAAAGTTCCTCCCAGATCTAAAAGGCAACAGAACCCCTTCTAGACCACCCTGTTTCTTTTGAGGGCATCTCCATTCTGCTAGTCTTTCAAAGTAGAACTTTGGAGTCATCCTCAACTCCCTCCTCTCCTTTACCATACATAGTTAGTTGCTAAGTGGTATCAGTTCTCTCTTTACAACATCTTTTGCATTAATCTCTTTCTATTCAGATAATCACCACCCTTGTTCAAGCCCCCATCATTTCTTACTTGGATTTTTGCATTGCCCTATTAGTCTCAATACCCAATTAGTATTGCTATGCCCTAACTAGTCTCTATCTACAAATTCTCCCTTTCTCCAATTCATATTCTATACACCTTTCAAAGTAATATTCCTAAAACACAAAGTTTATTGTATTACTTCTCATATCAAGAAGTTATAATGGCTCCCTATGGCCTCTAGGATAAAATGCAATCTTTTCTCTTGTCAAGGAAGAGAATTAAATTAGCATTTATATAGACCTTATTATGTGCCAGGCCGGTGCTTTACAAATATTATTTAATTTGATCCTGACAATAACCCTAGTTATAAGTGCTCTTGTATCGCCATTCTACAGATGAAGAAATCGAGGCAAATAAAGATTACTTACCTGAAAATATACAATATTATATACATAATTAGGTTATGCAAAAAATAAGTTTCTGAGTCCAGATTTGAATTCAGGTATTCCTGACTCCAAGTTTTAGGACTTAGTCTGCTACACTACTTTGTTGCCTCAAAACAAACAAACAAACAAACACAACTCTTTAGCACTTAAAACACTTTACTATCTGTCTTCCATGTACTTTTCTAGATACACTCTATCGTCTAGTCAGAGCTTTCTTCTTCTCTTTCATACAGAAGTTTTCATCACTATGCTATTATATTGGATATTCTCTCCATATCAGGATTATTCTCCCTTCTCACCTTTTAGAATCTTTAGCTTCTACCAAATTTCATCTTACATACCAACTCTTAAGTGAGATCTTTCTTAATCCTCATAGCTTCTACTGTTCCCTCTTTCTCCAGTAATTTCCTTCCTTTGGATTCAATCCTTGCAAATATAGTATATTTCTGTGAGTGCATAGAAAACAAGCTCAGGTCATGGATTATTTTACATCTTTGTATCTCAGTACCTAGTGCCTTGTGCATAGCACATAGTAAGTCCTTAATAAATGCAAAATTGATTGGATGGTTAGGTCCCCTATTGCATGTATTATGGTATTACTGACTCAGTGCTTATCTAGATCTGAGACATTAGTCGTCTTAGAAAGTTACTTCTAGAGAATCCAAGTGTGGAGAGAATCTATTTCAAATCCTTTCTGTGTTCAAAAATATTCATTTTTTCCTGGGTAGGACTAGTAGATCAAAGAGGTTAGGTTTATTTTTATTTTGATCAGTTTGGAAACTTTAAAAATAAACTGTGAATGAAGGTGTATAAATGGAGGGATAGAATGACAAAACTATTCATTATGATTCTTAAAACACATACAGGTTACTTTTTTCTGAAATCATGTTGGCAACATAAAAATTGAGGATGTCAAGAAAGATAAATAGGAACATTACATTATGCTTAAAAGCATCATATACAATAGAAGAATTCTGTGTCTATGTGTGTGCACTAGATACTATAATAAGACAAAAAATAAAATTAAAATAATAAACACTGTTAGAGAAAATATTAAAAATATCTTTTTTAATAGATGACATAATGACAATTAGAAAACCACAACGAATTAGTCAAAAAAATGAATTGAAATGATTAATAGTAGCAGACACAGCATGCAAAATAAATCTTCAAAAATCACCACTATTTCTATTTATTACTAACAAAAATCAGAAAGAAATGCTAAAAAAAAGAAATTCCATTTAAAATAACTACAAAATATATAGAACACCTAGAAGTTATCTATGAAGACATAAAATTTATGTTGATTCAACTAAAAATATTCCTTATGGAAATAAAGGATAACAAATAATTGGAGAGACATTTATTATTCATTGTAGGATCAGGCCAATATAACAAAAAATGATGATAGTGCCTAATTTGATTACAGATTAATATAAAATTACACAGGGGATAGATCTTGAAAAAATTAATTTGGAGCAGCAAAAAATTTAAAATGAGAAAAAGTATTAATAAAGAACACATAGAATAAAGGGCACATTTTAGATAATATTATAAATCAGGAATTATTAAAGCTATTTGATACTGGGTTGTGAGGGATGGGGTAGTGGTCTAAGAATTACAATTTCTTAAAGAAAATTCCCTCTATGAATACAATTTATTTTTTTAATTTATTTTTTTTATTAAAGCTTTTTATTTGCATAACATGTATGGGTAGTTTCTCAACACTGATCCTTACAAAGCTTTCCATTACAAATTTTCCCCCTAATCCCCTCCCCTCCCTTAGATGGCAGGAAGTCCACTACATGTTAATTATATTAAAATACTTGACAAGTCGAATATATGTATACATATTTCCACACTTATCTTGCTGTGCAAGAACAATCGTATCTACATGAACAAAAAAATCTCTGAGAAAGGAAACACAATGCAAGTAAACATCGATAGAGAGCATGAAAATGTTATGTTATGGTCCACATTTCATATCCCTCTCTCTGGGTGTATATGGCTTTCTTCACTGAACAATTAGAACTGGTTTGAGACATTTCTTTGTTGCAGAAAGCCATGTCCGTCAGAGTTGATCATCATGTAATATTGTTGTTGCTGTGTATAATGATCTCTTGGTTCTGCTCGTTTCACTCAGTATCAATTCATGCAAGTCTCTCCAGGCCTCTCTGAAATTGTCCTGCTGGTCGTTTCTTACAGAGCAATAATATTCCATAACATTCATGTACCATAATTTATTCAGCCACTCTCCAATTGATGAGCATCCATTCAGCTTCCAGTTTCTAGCCACTACAAAAAGGGCTGCCACAAACATTCTTGCACATGTGGGTCCCTTTCCCTCCTCTAAGATCTCTTTGGGATAGAAGCCCAGTAGAAACACTGCTGGGTCAAAGGGTATGCACAGTTTGATAACTTTTTGAGCATAGTTCCAAATTGCTCTCCAGAATGGCTGGATCCATTCATAGTTCCACCAACAATGTATTAGTGTCCCAGTCTTCCCACATCCCCTCCAACATTCATCGTTATCTTTTCCTGTCATTTTAGCCAATCTGACAGATGTGTAGTGGTACCTCAGAGTTGTCTTAATTTGCATTTCTCTGATCAATAGTGATTTGGAGCACCTTTTCATATGACTAGAAATGGTTTTAATTTCATCCTCTGAAAATTATCTGTTCATATCCCTTGACCATTTATCTATTGAAGAGTGGCTTGAATTCTTATAAATATGAAACAATTCTCTATATAATTTAGAAATGAGGCCTTTATCTGAACCTTTAAATGTAAAGATGATTTCCCAATTTGATGCTTCCCTCCTAATCTTGTTTGCATGAGTTTTGTTTGTACAGAAACTTTTTAACTTAATATAATCAAAATTATCTATTTGGTGTTCAATTAAGAGTTCAGATCTTCTTTGGACATAAATTTATTCCATCTCCACAGATTGAAAGGTAAACTATCCTATCTTCCTCTAATTTGCTTACAATATCACTCTTTATAGCTAGATCATGAACCCATTTAGATCTTATCTTGGTATGTGGTGTTAGGTGTGGGTCAAGCCCTAATTTCTTCCATTCTAGTTTCCAATTTTCCCAGCAGTTTTTGCTGAATAGTGAGTACTTACCCCAAAAGCTGGGGTCTTTGGGTTTATCAAACACTAAATTGCTAAAGTTATTGCCTAGTTTGTCCTGATATCCTATCCTATGCCACTGATCAACTGCTCTATTTCTCAGCCAGTACCAAATGGTTTTGATGACTGCTGCTTTATAATATAGTTTTAGGCTTGGTACAGCAAGGTCACCTTCATCTGCCTTTTTTTATGAATACAATTTATAAATTATTCAATAATTCAGAGCCTTAAAGAGTTACTTAGACACTAAGAAGATAAGTGATATGTCCAGGGTCACAAAGCCAGTATATATCAAAGGCAAGACTTGTACCCAGATCTTTCTGAATCCCTGGCTGGCTTTTTATTATTGGACCCTGATGCATCTCCTTGGTGATAGTTTTTTGTTTTAATTGTTTTCTTTATTTTTCTAGTTGTACATGTATATTAATTGTTTTTCAAACATTTTTTTTGTGAATCACATTGGGAGAGAAAAATCAGAACAAAAAGAAAAAAACGAGAGAGAGAGGGAAAAACAAAAACAAAAACAAAACAAGTGATGATAGTCTGTGTTGAGTTCTCAGATAGCATTTTCTATCCAAAGTTTTTTGGGATTGCCTTGGATCACTGAACTGCTAAGAACTAAGTCTTTTATAGCTGATCATTGCACATTCTTGCTGTTGCTGTATACAATGTATTCTTGGTTCTGCTTGTTTCACTCAACATCAGTTGGAGTATATCTTTTTAGGCTTTTCTAAACTTTGTAACTTTTTTTTTTTTAGGAAGATACATCAGCAGAGCAGACTAGATAGAAAACAGAGGCAATCAGAGATAGTCTAGTATTTGCTAAGCCCCAAAACATAAAATACTTGGAGAAGGACTACATTTTTGACAAGAATTACTGGGAAAAGCACTAAACAATTTGGTAGAAATTAGCTTTAAATCAGTATCTTAAATAACATCACAATAAGCTAAAAATTGATAAATTAACTGGATATAAAAGATTACATTATAAAGTAGTAGAGGTGGTAGAGAAGGTACTTTTTAACAACTATGGCAAGAGGCAGGATTTTTGACCAAATAAGTGATAGAACTCATAAAAATTAAAATAGGCCACTTAAACTGCACAAAATTTAAAAGGTTTTTCACAATAAAACAAAACCAATGAAGAAATATATATATAACACCAAAAATCATTCCCCAATAGTTCAATGGAATAGGGATGTGAGTCACATTTTAAAAAAGAAGAATTGCAAACTACCAATGCTACATAAAAATATTTTCCAAATCACTAATAGTAAGAGAAATACAAGTCAAAACAACTCTGAGGTTTCACTTCGCACCTTTCAAAGTTCTACAATTTCTGTTTTTTGTTTTGCTTAGATAAATAGGTTTACTCACTATTCACTATTTGCAATGATTTTTTGTGTAACTAAGTTGTTGGTGGGAAAAAAAGTTAAGCTGGTGAGAGTGAGGTAAGGACTAGAAACCAGCAAAGTAGCTTTATTTTGACTTTATACTTTATCTGGCAATTTTTTTGGGAGAGATACTAGTCAACTAGCATTTTAAAAAATTTTCTAATAGTGAAGATGGAAATTTTTCTCTTTTTCATTTAATGGTATTTTGTTTTTCTAATTATATGTAAAATAGTTTTCAACATTAATTTTTAAAAGGTTTTTTTTTGAAATATATGCATAGATAGTTTTCAACATTCACCCTTTCAAAATCTTGTGTTCCAAGTTTTTTCACCCTCCCTTCCCCCCAACCCTTCCCCTAGATGACAATCATCCAGTATGTGTTATACATGTGCAATTCTTCTATACATATTTCCACAATTATCATGCTGCACACACACACACACACACAAAAATCAGATCAAAAAGAAGAAAAAAAAGAGAAAGAAAACAAAAAGCAAGCAAACAACAACAAAAAGTGAAAATGCTATGTTGTGATCCACACTTAGTCTTTCTCTGGGTGCAGATGGCTCTCTCCATCACAAGACCATTGGAACTGGCCTAAATCACCTCCCTTCAATTTGCTTTTAAAAAGTTTCTAATAGAGATGATGGAATTTTTTTTTCTTTTTTCACTTAATGGTATTTTATTTTTATAATTATATATAAAATAGTTTTCAACATTAAGTTCTGTAAGATTTTTGAGTTCCAAATTTTTCTCTCTCTCTTCCCTCTCCCCTCCCCAAGACAGTAATAGGTTATACATATAATCATTCTAAATAAATTTCCATATTAGTCATAGTCAACTACCATTTAGTAAGGACCTACTATGTATCAGGCATTAGAACTCTTCTTGGATACTGGAGGAAAGGGTGCCCAGTATCAAAGTGGACCTAGGAAATGCCATCCCAAATATTGTGTGGAGGGTAGAATAGATACCACTCTAGAGCCTAGCTAAACCTCAGATCATCTCTTTTTCTTTAATTTTACTTTGGGTTCCAAATTCTCTCCCTCTTTTTACCCTCTGTCTCATTCATTGTCTCAGATTATCCAACTATACTCTCCAACTACATCTGTCCAACTGGACAATCCACATGGATGCACTTCTTTCCCAAGCATCCCTATTTTATAGTTACAAGAGAAAGAGCAATCAAGGTGATCAGGGAGGGTTCCTCCACCAAAAATGGGGAGAAGAGGTCAAAAGACATTGAATAAACTTAACAAAAACAACAAGAACAAGAAATAGAAGGAAAGAAAGTTGGTTTCTGTCTTCAAAATGAATGGTCTACCAGAAGCCAGTGGGTGGTGATCATGTTTATCTTTTTTAAACCCCAATTGTGTCAGGGTTCCCACTGGCTACTGTATTCATCTCAAATAAGGAATGAGGAGTTGGCTGGGTGCCGACTGAGCAGGGGGGTCTGCACCTGCTGAGAGGTCTCACAGAGCACCCTGCCAAGCCCTCTGGGGCCTTCCACTGAAATACAAAGGATTCAGGCATAAAACAAATCACAGCCTCCTTGGTTAAAAACTAGATGAGGTAGGCTTAATTGCTTAGCTCTTTCCTTCAGTCTTATTTTTCTAGGCTTCTAGGAATTCTACTTTGAACCTCACTGGATGCTTGCCCCCCATCACTTTGCACACCCTTTACTCATCCATATTCACACCCTCTGGGAGCACAATGAATTGTGGGCTTTGTCATCTCTATCTGATTGACAGAGGAAATGAGGGTGAGTGGTTAAAAGGCTGACCCAGGACATCCCAACCTCCTTGATCTATTGAATAGCCACTTAAGTAGGCCCTTATCCTTCGAGGCAGGGCAAGTTTGGGGCCTCCTTTGCTGCATTCCCATGGTGTAAAGAGGTTTCTATCTTCCTTAGGAAATTTTGGACCATCCAATGTTGGTAAAGAGCATTTATCAATCATTTGCTCTTTATCCTCAGATCAAATACTTAATACATCTGAATAAAAAAATAACAAATTCCTAATAAGTAAAATAAAAAGCAAAAAAAAAAAAGTAAATAAAAATCAGATTGTCTGTTTAGTCAATGTCAGAGCACATTTCCTCTAAGAGTCCTTTGTGAACTTAGAAGGGGCAAAGTGCTAGGATACAAGGGATCTTTTAGAGCAATTTTGGCTTAGAGAGAGTTGTTGAGTGTGCTTCTGGAAAGTCTCAGCCTTGAGAGAATTAACAGTCTAATGATCAAGACCTGCTGCCTGGGATGGAATATAATATATATATATTTTTTTTTAATTAATAGTACTTTATTTTTCCAAATATATGCAAAGATAGTTTTCAAATTTTCACCTTTGCAAAATCTTGTGTTCCACCCCCTTCTTCCCCTTCCCCAAGACAGCAAGTAATCTGACATAGGTTAACCGTGCAATTTTTCTTAATGTGTTGGAATAAAATATTCTTGAAGACAAGGACTGCTTTTGTCTTTGTATCTCCAGTCTCCAGCACAATTCCTAGCACACAAAAGGTACTTAATAAATGCGTATTGTTTGATTGATGGAAGAGACAAATTATGGCTCACTTCAGTGCCCAAAGAATGAACTCTCCCTAGAAGCTGGTTTTATGATTCTCCTTATCTCCTTACTCAATTAACTCCAATGACTCAATATACTTTAAGATTAAATAGACAATCCTCTCTCTGGCTTTTAAAGTCCTTTCCAACCTGGACCTTTCTTACTTTTGTAGGTTCTTACTGTTCACTGCTTCTTTTTTTATAGGACAGTGACCCAGGCCTCCTTGTTCTTCCTCAGATAACTGACTTTTCACTAGTGGTCTCCTCTTTACTGACTTGCCGAGCTTCCTTAGAGATTGGGTTTAAACCCCTACCTTCTGCAAGAGGTTCTTCAAATTCTCCCCATGCCTCTGAGATCACCTTCCACTTACACTGTGTATGTATTTTTTTTTTTTTTTGCTGAGGCAATTGGGGTTAAGTGACTTGCCCAGGGTCACACAGTTAGGAAGTGTTAAGTGTCTGAGACCAGATTTGAACTCAGGTCCTCCTGACTTCAGGACTGGTGCTCTATCCACTGTGCTATCTAGCTGCCCCTGTGTATGTATTTTTTAATTAATGGTATTTCATTTTTCCAAATACATGCAAAGATAGTTTTCAAAATTCACCTATGCAAAATTTTTTGTTTCCAATTTTTCTCCCTCCCTCCCCAAGACAGCAAGCAATCTGATATAGGTTAAATGTGTGCAATTCTTCTAAAGATATGTTTGTCATGCTGAGGAAAAAAAAATCAGATCGAAAGGACTTAAAAAAACAATCAAACAACAACCCCCCAAAAAGGTGAAAATACTATGCTTTGGTCCACTTCAGTCTCCATAGTTCTTTACCTGGATGTGACTGACATCACAAATTTATTGCAACTGTTTTGAGTCATCTCATTGTTAGAAAGAGCCTAGTCCATCACTTACTGTGTATGTCTTGTATAAACATAGACATTTGCATGGGGTCTCCCCTTACCTCTTTTAAGGCAGGAGTCTTACCTTGTTTGTGGGGGCGATGCTAGCCAGGTGCACTGAACTTCCTCTTGTTCACCTGCTAGAAACTATCATGCTTTGATGGAATGGGCACTGGATCTAGGGTCAAGGGTCTTGAGTCTAAATCCTGCTCTTGTGTGACTTTGGCCAAGTCATTGTACACATAAAGAGGAAAGTATTTTGTAAATACCTATGAACAACATTGCCAATTATACCTGTTTTATTTATATTGAATTGCTTGCTTTTGCAAAGAGGAGAGAAGTGATAAGAGAGAATATGGAACTAAAATGTTAAATGAATGTTAAAAATTGTTTTTATATGTAATTTGAAAAATAATTTTCTGATTAAAAAAAAAAAAGCAAACACTGCTATTTGTAAATGAATGTTGCCCATTCAGTGAAATGACTTATGGGAAAAGGTGTGCCTCCAACTGATCAACCCATATATATATATATATTTTTATTAAAGCTTTTTATTTTTATAACATATGTATGGGTAGTTCCCCAACATTGATCTTTACAAAGCTTTCCATTACAAATTTTACCCCCAGTCCCATCCCCTTCCCTAGATGGCAGGAAGTCCACTACATGCTAATAATGTTGAAATGCTTGAGAAGTTATGCAAGAAAAATCCTATCTACAAGAAAAAAAAAAGAATCAGAGAAAGGCAACACAATGCAAACAAATGTCAGTAGAGATCATGAAAATGTTACGTTGTGGTCCATATTTCATTTCCCTCTCTCTGGGTGTATATGGTTTTCTTCAGTGAACAATTGGAACTGGTTTGAGACAATTCTTTGTTGCAGAGAGCCATGTCCATCAGAATTGATCATCATGTAATACTGTTGTTGCTGTATATGATGATCTCCTGGTTCTGCTCGTTTCACTCAGCATCAGTTCATGCAACTCTCTCCAGGCCTCTCTGAAATCGTCCTTCTTGATCAACCCATATTTAAAAAGATACATAATCCTTTTAGGGGAGAGGGAGAGGACTAAAGGGAATCCAGAGCTGTGATTTCATAGTATAAGGCATGGAAGAGGGAATAGAAATTCCCTCTAACAATGAAAATCAGCAACCCTTTTTCCTTGTTTAGTCTTAGAGAATTGTCTGAGGGGGTACAGAGAGCTCAGATGATTTATCTAGGATCATGCAGCCAGTGGGTTCAGAGTTGCAATTAGGATCCAGATTTTCCCATGTCCCTCTCCCGTGAAGAAGAGTCAGATGGCAGCTGTGCGGTTAGTTCTCCTTCTGTCCACTCAGGGAAATGACATATACAGGGCTTAGAATATGATTTACACTCAGTTGGTTCAGAGCTAAATAGCCATGTTGTCCAGGTGATATACACTGGACTCTGGAAAAAGCCTTGGATTTGGAGTCAGCTGAAATCTCAGCTTTGCCCCTTGTTACCATTATGACTTGGCTCAGATTACTTTCCCTTTCTGCCTCAGTTTCCTCCCCTGTGAAATGAGAAGGGGAGACAGTTTTTGGACTATCTTCTGGTTCCAGGGCTAGGAATATGATCCTATAATCTACCTTTCCTTCCAACTCTAGATCCTCCCAGTCTGGGACTGTACCTGCTTATCTACACATTATCCCAATTTGGCTAGGTGACCTTGACAATGGGTTATACTCGGCTGGTTAAGCACTCCACTATTTAGTCCCTTGAGATATCATTTGTCAGATCCATAAAATGCTTTTTTCTTTCAAGGCCTCCAAGATCACCTGTTTGACCAAAGTCTGAAACTATATTTATTTCCCTGCCCTAGCAAGACTGGGAGTCATCTGAGATGAAGTAATGATTGTTGAACACTTATATAGGAGAAAGGTGCTATATACACACACACCCCAGCATTCAGGAAAGATCAAAGTTATATCATGCATGTAGGGTCCTGGCACAGGGCCTGCAGTTTGTTCAAGGGTCAAGTCTGTTCTGAGCCCAAAGCTTGGATTGCCATTGAAGTAGAGTGGTGTTCAGGGGTTTTATAGCAGTAGGAGTTTGGGGGATCCTTTGAAGTTCAGCTACCTCCCCCAGGAAGCCTTCCCCGATTCCCCCAGTTTGTAATTATCTTACTCCCCTAATGTATTTATCATGAGCTATATTAGAGTTTATATATATATGTATATATACAGAGAGAGAGAGAGAGAGAGAGAGAGAGAGAGAAAGAGAGAGTGACATCCCCCTGGAAGCTCTTTTTTACAGTTTTTACTTTTTACAGTTGAGAAGACTGAGGGCTAGAGAGAACTAACGTATCTGGGGTAGCAGATGTAGATGAAGCAGGATTTGAATCTGGGTTCTCAGGCTCCATTTCCAGTTCTCTTTCTGCAACTTCATGTTGCTTCATTTTCAAAGGCTGGATTTGAATTCAGGTCCTCCTGTCTCCAGGGCTAGCACTCTTTCCATCCATTGTGTTAAATATTAAGGTTGCAAAGGTAAACCATGAAACAATCTGTGTCCTCCGGTAGCTTACATTCTATCAGGCAAGGCAATATGTATACATGTATATGCATTTCAATAAAAAAAAGATGTGCAAAGCTGGTAAGGACCTAAAGGTAAAGGTAAAGGTACCTTTAATTGGTAAGGAGGCACAAGAAGCTGGGAGAATCAGGAAGTATTTCCTGGGAAAGATTATGCTTGAGTGAAATTTGGAAGGAAATTAAAGAGTCCAGAGGGAAGAGATGAGGTGGGAGGACTTCCCTGAACCCCCTTCTTGCTGGAAGGATGGTTTAGTCACAGAGGGGACATGAGCAAAGCTGGCCATGGTGGAGGTCAGACCATGGAGGAGGAGGCTGGACTTAGCCAGGAGCCTTGGCTCCTGTTCCCAGCCTTTCCCCTGACTCACTTTGTGACCTTGAGCTTATCGTGGAATTCCCTTTATGCTCCCAGGGTGGGAAATTTGCCCATCGTCTGCCCAAATCACTGGGGAATTAGGAAGGCGAATGAGTTCACCTTGGAAAAGAGCTTTGATCTCCAGTGGCAAGAGCTAGGTTAGAGAGGAGCAGCTTTTCTAACCACATAAATGCACTTGTCTGGAACCGACTCAAAATTATACTTGGCTCCAGATTCACCCAAAGCCAGCACCTCCTCCCTCCTAATTTTCTCAGCAACATTGCTTTCCTTTCTCCTTTGCCTTTCAGCCAAACTGACAGCTCTGGGAATAAATGCTTTCCCATAGTTTGGTGGCAGGGGTTGGATTTCAGTTTAGTACCAAAGATGATTTTGCCAGAAAAGCAAGTTGCCTTCACCAAAGTCCTTGGACCAGCATCAGAAATGTCTTTTTCCCCTCCAGTGGAAAGAACACTAAAGAAGCATTGCCTTCTGTTCTACTGCTGTGCCCTCAGGACCATTGGGCCTTTGTTTGTGACTTGTGGCTGAAATCTATATCTTTTTGTTTTTTTTTTTCTATTAGGATGAGCATTCTGTTTGAGAGCAGAAACCCTTTTGACTTTCTATTTGTATTCCCACAGAGAAGGAAGGAAGGAAGGCAGGAAGGAAGGAAGGGAGGAAGGAAAGAAGGAAGAAAGGGAGAGAGGAAATAAGGAAGGAATGAGGGGTGAGGAAAGGAGGAAAGAGAGAGAAATAGGAAGGAGAAAAGGAAGGCAGGGAGAGAGAAAGGATCATTTATTAAGTATCTACCATGTGCCAGGCACTGTGCTTGTAATTTTGCAGACATTTCTTCTTTACAATAATCCTGGGAAATAGGCGCTATTATTATCCTCATTTTGCAGTTGAGAACACTGAGGTAGAAAGAGATTAAGTTACTTGCCCAGAATCACACTGCCAGTCATTGTTCAAGGCCAAAACTGAACTCTGAACTCAGTTCTTCCTGACTCTGTGATTAGTGTTCTGGCTACCACCCCATCTAACTACTTAACACAACGTTTTGTATGATAAGCATTTAATAAATGCTTTTTTCCCCCTATTCATTTCCCTTCATTTATTGTGGGCTATAGCAGCTAAGAAAAAAACTCAATAATCTAGAGGTCACATTACTGGTGATGAATATTAGAAAAATCTAACTTATCACAACCAAAAGGTCAATGGAAATACACATGGGTGGATTTTCATCCAACTTTCCCAGTTTTACAAATCAAGAAACTAAGGCCCATTCTAATAGACTTGGGATAGAAAGTGTCACCTGCATCCAAAAAGAGAACTATGGTGACTGAATGTGGATCAAAGCATAGTATTTCCACTTTTCTTGTTGTTTGTTTGTTTTTTTTTTTCTTTCTCATTTTTCCCCTTTTAATCAGATCTTTCTTGTGTAGCATGATGAATATGGAAATATGTTTAGAGGAATTATATATGTTTAACCTGTAAAAGTCTTGCTTGTTGTCTTGGGAGGAGAAAAATTTGGAGCACATGGTTTTGCAAAGGTGAATGTTGAAAACTATCTTTGCTTGCATTTGGAAAAATAAAATACTATTAAAAAATTTAAAAAAGAAAAAAGAAACAAAGCCCAAGAGATTAAGTGAATTATTCAGTGACACACAGTTAGCAAGCATTAGAGTTGATATTTGAGCTACAAATTTCTGACTCTAGAGACAGTGATTGTTCTTTTCAATACATTGAGCAAGCATTTATTATACATTTAGTGTATATAAGGTAAAGTTAGGTTGGAGCCATTTAGAAAAGAAGGGCTTATTCCTGCTTCTCTCAAGTGCATATAAAATAAAAATGGTGAGGGGCTCTCATTTCCTCACACGTCCCTGCTTCTCAAAAATGCTATTCCTGTTTTGTTTTTGTTTTTTTGGGTTTTTTTGCCAAGCAAACCCACCACCTATAGGAATGTTCATAGATTGTTTAGCTGGTTTGATATTTTTTTGATGGGGGGTAAGATTTATTTTTGACTTTTGTTTCTATAACCCAATTATTTCCCTGTATTGGACTCTGACCCCACTGAATCCTTCCTTGTGATGAAAAAAAAAAAAAAAAAAAAAAAAACACATCTGAGTCAGTGACCACATCTGAGAGTGAGAACAATATTCCTCAGCCATGGGGCTGCCCCTCTCACCTCTGTACAGAGCAGAGGGAGGAGTGCTTCCCAAACCCTTCTGACTTCTTTTAATTTGATTTTCTTTTACATTATCATAGTCATTGCCAAAGTGCTCTCCTGATTCTGTTTATGTCACTCTGTTACAAATTTTTGCGAATTTTTCATATTCATTTGTTACTATACGATAATATTCATGTATACACATATAACTTCATTTGGTTATTTTACATTTCTTGTATTTGTTCTCTTTACTATCTTTGTTGTCTTCAGTCTGTTTTCAGTTGAGCCTGACTCTTTGTGACCTCATTGGGATTTTCTTGGCAAAGATACTGGAGTGGTTTGCCCATTTCCTTCTCCAGTTTATTTTACAGCTGAGGAAACTGAGGCAGACAGGGTGACTTGCTTAGATTTGAACTTGTCAAAATGAGTGTTCCTGCCTCCAGGTCTGGCACTCTATCCACCTTGAAGCCTAACTGCATTCTGTTACTATCTTTCCCAATATTGGCCATCTCTGATCTATATCTGGCCACTGGATTCAGATGACCCTGGAGGAGAGAGGGAGGCTGATGACTTTGCACAGCCCTCCCTCACTTAAACCCACTTCATTCAAAAGTCAAGATATCATCCTCATGATGTCATTCATTGAAGACAATATCCCAGTTTTGTTTTGTTTCTGCTCATGCTCAAAGTACTTTTGCAAATATTTTGGTGTCTCTGGGACTTCTCTCTTTTTCATCTACTTGGGAAACATGCTCAGTAGTTAAAAATACATCCTCAGATAAATCTAGCTGTGTAACCCTGGAGTCACATACCCACTCTGTGCCTTGGTTTCCCCACCTGTAAAATAAGGAATATAATAGTCCCTACTTCCCAGAGTTATTGTAAGGATCTGTATGTGATAATATTTGTAAAGCACTTTGTAAAATAAGAAGTGCCATATAAATGCTAGCTTTTATTAATTATTATTAATTAATTATAAATAATGTTATATTGTCATTATTAGGACTGCTAACTTAAAAGTGTAGGTAGTTTAGTGACTTTTCATATATATATATATATATATATGTATATATATATATATATAAAAATTGTTTTCTAGATTGGATCAGTGCACAGCTTTACCATGCATTGTTAGCGTTTCTGTTTTCCTACATCCCCTCTTTCCTACTTGGCTTTATTGACAAGATTTCTGGGCGAGGGTCCCAGCGTTTGCGTGGCATTCTTTAAGCATGCCATTTGAGGGGTGTGGAAGCTGAGTGATGAGTGATTACATATGAGATAAACTAGACCTCTCCTGGAACATGGTGGGGATGAGTTCAGGCCTTGGAAAGACTTCCCTCTTCATAACCATTTCCAGTGACTGGCAGCCTGGGTTTTGCTTCCATGAAAACCCTGTCCAGGTTCTGTGCCTACCTGCCCAGGTAATTTAATGAGCTCATTTCAGGTCTGAAGTGGTTGCCCTGGAAGGAGGAACAATACATAGCAACAGAGAGAAAGTAAACTGAACTCCCTTCCACCTGACCTCCTCCCACGTGGCCTTCAGCTCAAACTCTGTTGGTAGAACATTTAATGCCCTTGTACTTTGCCAGCCCTGACTTTTGAGTGTGAAAGTAAACATGACAGTGCCCTTTAAATCAACATTAAATAAACAGCTGTTAGAAGTTTACTTCAAGGAAACTAGTCTGGGCCCCCACAGCTGAAATGCCCCTTGAGGTGGGATTTGGGCAGCAGAAAGACATGGGATCACATAATCATGGATTTAGAAATGGGAAGGACTTTACAATCATCTAGTGACCAACCCCCTCTTTTTAGAGAGAGAGAAACTGAGGTTCCTTAGAAATGAAGTGATCTGACTAAAGTCACATAAATAGTAAGTGACAGAGAGTTCTGTCTTAAAGGCTTGATCTAAGAAGCTATGATCTTGGGAATCTCATCTCTGGATTTCAACTTTGTCATCTGTAAAATGGGGCCCCTTCTTGCTCAATAAAGATTTGTAGGTTCCTAAAATGTATCTGGCTTCTTCTCACTAGTAGATTGTTGGGAACAGCAAAGCTGTGCTGAAAAATCCAAGCATGGTGTTTGGGAGAGCAACTTAATCAAAAATAAAATTGAATCTGACCAAGTGTTTTTTCAGTTTTCTCTTTCTATCCCTTCCTTGCCTGTTAAAGCTTGACCAGTCCAATTCAGCCAATCTTTATTGAGCATTTTCCTAGGGCAAAGCGCTATAAACATTCACAGATTGACCACCCTTTGGTGAGAGATGTGTATTTGGCTTGAGGGAAAGAGCAGTAAAGCAAGAGACAGTTCTTGCTTCAGCAAAGTTTATAATATCCAAAGAAAAGCTTTTATTCTCTGAAGATTGTGATCTTCCATGACCTGTAGTCATCCTGTGCTACTGGAAGAATATTGGTGCCAAGAAATAGCCTTTGTTTTAGAGAGAAATGGGGACTTTAAAAGCAATTAGGCAAGTCTTTTTTACTTTATAGGATCACTATTAAGAGTTTAGAAGGAACCTAAAGCCTTCAGTTTACAGAGAAGGAAACTGAGGTCAAGAGAGTGACTGACTTGGTCACATAGATAGTAGAAGAAGTAAACTAAACTCCCTTCCACCCATGTCCTCTGACTCTAGAGTTAATATTCTTTCTTCTGCACCATGATGCTTGCTTCTCTTTGACTCTTAGTTTCCTCACCTATAAAATGATAGAGAATGGACTAGATGTTGGGTGGCTCACTAGAAAGAGCTCAAGGTCTGGAATCAGGAAGATTCAAATTTGGCCCCAGATACTCCCTAGCTGTGTGCCCCTAGGCAAGTTACTTAATCTCAGTTCCCTCAACTTTAAAATGGGGATGATAATAGCACCCTTCTTTGTAGTTTTTAAAAATTAATTTTTGTAATATTTTATTTTTCCAATCACATGTAAAGTTTTTAACTTTTGTAAGATTTTGAGTTCCATTTTTTTTCTCTCCCTCTTTCTCCTCCCCCCTCCCCAAGATGGCAAGTAATCTGATATAGGCTTTACATGCACAATCATAATAAACACAATTCCATATTAGTCATGTTGAGAAAGAAGAATCAGAACAAAAGGGAAAAACCATAGAGGAAAAAAAAAAACCAACCCCCCCCAAAAAGTGAAAATAGTATGCTACAATCTGCATTCAGACTCCATAGTTCTTTCTCTGGATGCAGATAGCACTATCCCTCATGAATCCTCTGGAATTCTCTTAGATCACTAATGTTGAAAAGAGCTAAGTCCATCAAAGACAATGATCATTCACACAATCTTCTTGTTACTGTATACCATGTTCTCCTGGTTCTACTCACTTCACTCAGCGTCAGTTCATGTAAATCTTTCTAGGTTTTCTAGGAATCATTTCCTATAGAACAATAATATTCCATTATATTCATATACCACAATTTGTTCAACCATTCCTCAATTGATGGGCATCTCCTCAATTTCCAGTTCTTTACTAACCACAAAAAGAGGTGCTGTAAATATTTTGTACATGTGGGTCCTTTCCCCTTTTTTGTGATCTCTTTGGGGCACAGACCTAATAGCAGTATTGCTGCTCAAAGGGTATTTTGCAGGGTTGTTGTAGGAATCAGGTGGGATAATATTTGTAAATTGCTTAGCGCAGTGCCTAGCACATGTCATTTTTCAGTCATTTCAGACTTTTTGAGACTCCATTTGTTTTTTGTTTGTTTTTTGGGCAGAGATACTGGAGTGGTTTGCAATTTGCTTTTGTAGCTCATTTTACAGATAAGGAAACTGAGGCAAGCAGGGTTAAATGACTTGCTCAGGGTCATATAGCTAGCATGCTCCTGGAGCTGGATTTGAATTCAGGTTTTCCTGACTCCAGGCCTGGCCCTCTGGCATGGTGTCACCTAGCTGCCCTGACTGGCACATAATAGGTATTTAATTAAGTACTTATTACCTTACCTTGGGCCGATGACTTCTAAATTCCTTAATTTTAAATCTATGATCCCGTAATCCAAGTAGCTCTCCTATTTTCTCCTGGCCTAGGCCCAGATCATAATTCTTTCCTGGTGTTTGTTCAGGATTTGTGGATACTTGGATGAGCTCTATTGATCCATTTTTATATATCTGCCAAGAGTTCTTAATCTTATTTATGCTGTTGACTCCTTGGGAAGACTATGAACTCTAGCTCAGAATGTCTTTAAAAGTATAAAATGAAACACACAAGCTTACAAAGGAAGCCAAGTACATTGAAATGTAATTATAAAAATATTCAAAACAATACAAGTGACTAGATCCCAGATTAAGAACCCCTCATCTAGACAATAGGTTTTCTTCATGTGCTTGATTTTTCTATGTGGCCAAACTTTGGAATAATTATGGCACTCACTTAGGCAGAATTGCCACATCCTTTGTGCTTGATGCTACCAGCATACCACCAACAGAAAATGGGTACATCTGAACAACCTCAAGATTCATCTGGAATCACTTCTCAATTTAGATTTTGTGATTGGTAAATCCAGTCCCATAATGATGACATTATCGTCTCACTGGTGGAATCCATACTGCTGGCAAACACCTTCAACCAGCATATATGTCCCTGAGCTGGCAGGAACCTTGGAGCTATATATGTGCCCCTTAAATTTAGAACGAGGAAACTCCAGAGGTTAGTTAATTGTTCAAGATCACACAGCTATTTCTCTAAAGAGCTGGAATTAGAATTCAGGGATTCTGATTCTCCTCCTCCACAATTGAATGCTCTTTCCAGACTCCCAAATATACATAGGATAGATATTTCACTATTGCTTGTTGAACAAATGAATGAATATTCAGTGACCCTCTCCCCTTGCATCCAAGGCCATCTCCAGTCATCCTGATCTATATTTGGCCACTGGACCCAGATGGCTCTGGAGGGGAAAGTGAGACAGGTGATCTTGTACAGCCCTTCCTCATTTAAATCCAATTCACATGAGCAGAACCAGGAGATCATTATACACAGCAACAGTAAGATTTTACGATGATCAATTCTGATGGCTCTCTTCAACAATGAGATGATTCAAACCAGTTCTAATTGTTCAGTGATGAAGAGAGCCATTTACACCCAGAGAAAGGATTGTGGGAACTAAGTGTGGTTCACAACATAGCATTTTCACTCTTTGTTGTTGTTTACTTGTATTTTATTTTGCTTCTCTTTTTTTCTTGTTTGGCACAATAATTGTATAAATATGTATACATATATTGGATTTAACATATATTTTACCATGTTTAACATATATTGGACTACTTGCCACCTAAGGGAGGGTGGGGGGTGAAGGGGAAAAAATGGAACTCAAGATTTTGCAAGGGCTAATATTGAAGAATTGTCCATGCAGATGTTTTGAAAAAATTAAAAGCTTTAATTAAAAAAAAATCAAATTCACTTGCAAGTTATGAACTCACCTTCTTGAGGTCAGGATCTCTTGGAGAACAAAGGAAAAACAATGGCGTTCAGTGACCCAGAGCCCCATGCTGTCAAGGTGGAAGGAGTCCAAATATGGAACGCAAAGAGTATTCTTTAGGATCTCTGAGTTGGAAGGAGCTCCAAGCTTGTCTAATCCAGCCTACTCATTTTCTAGCTAACAATACTAAAATCCAGAGGAGTCACACAGTTATTAAACGCATAGAGACCGAGATCTGCCCATTCTAAATCCTTTTTTCCTATTCTTATTTACATCTTTCCAAGAAGGAGACCTTTTATCCCTCTGCCCTCTTTTGTCCTCTTCCATTTTCTAGCAGAAGAGATGTTTCTTCAAGCCAACAACTGTTTTCAGAAATAAAAATGGATAACTGGGCAAATCTGGGGGCCTCGAAGATGAAAGACATGTTTCAGCCTTAATCTGATGCAAGGAAATGTTACCCTGTCTTCCCAGAAGACCATGTGTCCAGGATGGGAATCCATGCACTCAGTCTAAGTAAGGCAAGACCTGCCTCCTATGGCCCATCTATGGCAAACCCCTGGAGATCTGTATAATAGAAGAGCTCTGCTGGGTCACTCCTTAGACATCTCTACATTTTCCTTTCTTTGCCCACAGATGCTCACAGAGTGACATTAAGGATCTCACTACCTTCAAATCCAGAAACTGAAATCTAACAGGCTATCCTAAAAACTCCATGTGGAAACTTCCTCACCCAAGGGAGAAATAATTATCTTTCTGCTTACTTCAATTTTCAGTTTGCCAAAAAGAAAGTTTCCTCCTTTCTCCACCCATTGCCAAACTGGACTTTCAGGCTACTCTGCCTTTTGGGTGAAGAGAAAGAGGGTTTCTATTCTTTATCTTTGCCATTCTCACCACTCTCTTGCCCAACTGGTGGGAGTTTGTTTTAATCCTTTTACCTCCTGACCTTAGATTGATTGTCAGATGGAAGAGAAGAAGTTCAGGTATAACCTTAGGGCAGGACCCCAAGCTCAGCAGGAGTGACTAAAAGTCAATAGAACTTAGTCATTTAGCATTTGTTGGGATCCAGTAAGGAGACAAGATTCCCCAGTAGGAGTTTCAAGCCATAGAGAGGAGTAAGATACACACAAAATAATAGCAATATATATGAATAAATCTAGTACATAAGAAAGGTACAAAGAAAGTGCTATGAGAAATCTTGAAAAGGAAAGATTACTTCTTGTAGGGACATCAGGGAAGGCTTCATGGAGGAGGAAGCACCTTGAGTGGGATGGAAAACATTTCAAGAGGTAGGGTTGGAGCAAGACAGATGAGAGAATGCATTAAAGGTACTGGGAGGGGGAGGGGGGAATGTGAGCATTGGCTTGGAGGTAGGACAATTTTGGGGAACTGTGAGTTATCCATTTGGGGCTGAAAATACAGTATATGAAGGGGAATAAGGTGAACAGCTCTTTTTCTTCCCTTCCTTAAAATATGATTGTTCAACATTTTGAATGAACAAAAGACAGCAGAGTTTTTACATTTTAAAAATGATTGATTTTAAACTATCTTTGGAAGATGAGGAAAATGTATTATTTTA
Organism: Myrmecobius fasciatus; assembly: GCA_023553655.1. Classification (NCBI taxonomy): domain Eukaryota; kingdom Metazoa; phylum Chordata; class Mammalia; order Dasyuromorphia; family Myrmecobiidae; genus Myrmecobius; species Myrmecobius fasciatus. The sequence continues at coordinate 646,407 of JAJPUD010000124.1, read as the reverse complement.
TGGTTTAAAATTATTACATAATACTTGATAAAATGTAATGGATGGTGTGTTGGACTTGGAATCAAGAAGGAAGATGGGTTCAAATCTCAATTCAGAGACCCTATCTGTAAAATTAAGGGATAAAATTAGATTCAGATTTCTTAACTTGGGTCTGTGAATTTTCTTTGTAAGCATTTTTGATGACATTTCAATATAAGTGACTTCTATGCATTTTAAAACATTATCCTGAGGAGAGGTCCATAGTCTTTACCAGACTTCCTGAATGGTCCATGGCACAGAAACAGTTAGGACAGTCAGAACTAGAAAGTCCCTGATACTTTCTACCTCAACATCCATGATCTTATGAATGTGCAACATTACATCATTGAACTTGGATGAACTCCTGGACTGATTTGAAATTGCTTGTCTTTGAAAGAAATTTGTTGTGCTAAGAATTGTGAAAGACAACGTCAAGGGAAGGAGGATGCATGTCTGAGCCTGATGAAGGATGCTGTCCTCTGTTTTTTCAGAATTGAGTTTAGCTTCAAGGCAGATAAATATAAGGTACAAACAGGTGGATGTGTGCCTTTGGACAAGTTTGATTGTTTACCATTGAGAGGCTAGAGCAAAGAAGGAAAAGCCTGTGAGATAAGGTTGAAAAACTTAAGTTGGAGTCAGATTGTAGAGAGACTTAAAGGTCAAGCAAACTTTTGAGTAGCAAAGGAATTCTCAGACCAGGAAAACTTGGGTCACCTAACCAGCTTGCCTGGTAAGCACAGTTCCTTGAACTTTTAGAAATAGCATTGACAATTGACCTATATAAAAGCCAGCTGGAATTGTTCCCACCTGTCCCCACCATCATAAGTCCAGATATTATAATCAATCATCAACAAAGATTTATCTAGTGCTTATTACAGACCAGGAACTTTCTTTCCTTCTTTCCTTTCTTCTTTTTCTTCTTCTTCTTCTTCTTTTTTTTTTTTGAAAATGTATTTTATTTTCAATTCAAAATAAACATTTCCATAACAATACAACAAAAAATTGATTGACCATGAAACTGCCCAGGCACTTTCATAGCTTTACTTCAAGTACTCGATCATTACAGAGAGACAGAGACAGACAGACAGACAGACAGACACACACACACACACACACACAGAAAGAGAGATGGGGAGGGGGGGGAGAGAGAGACAGAGACAGAGACAGAGAGAGACAGAGAGAAAGAGAGAGGGGGTGGAGAGAGTGAGAAAGAAAGAGAGAGAGAAAGAGAGAGAGACAGAGAGACAAAGAGGGAGAGGGAGAGACAGAGAAGGGAGGGAAGAAGGGAGAGAAAGGGAGAGGGAAGGAGAGGAAGGGAAGAAGAGAGACACAGAGAGACAGGCACAGAGACAAAAAGATACACACATATCAAGAGAGACAGAGACAGAAATAGGGGTTAGGGAAGAGGATAGAGGGGGAGAAAGATAGAGAGATGCCTATAGAGCTGGAAAAAAATGAATGGAGAAAAGAGAAGAAATTAGTTCATTAATTTCTACCAAAGTAGACAAAACATTTTTGAATTATTTATTCCAGAAATTAAAATTAAAGTTATCTGTAAAGATAAAATATGGAAATGATTCTGTTGACCCTCCCTTCCCACACCTCCCAAAGTAATAAAACATGTATTTTGAGTTATGTTTCCTGGAGAGGTAAGGGGTTTAATAATGTACTTTGGAAATCAAAGAATGCTATATAAAAGCTTTTATTCTTATTATTATTGCCATTGTTATCTTTCTATATCCTTCCTGGTAGCTCCCTATTATCTTTAGGATAGAATATAAACTCTATCATTTCAAGTTATTCACACACTGACTCTATGCTGCTTTTCTAGCCTTATCAAATCTATTTCCTGCCTAATACCAACCAATTCTTGCTGTTCCTCATTCAGGAAACCCCACCCCCCATTTTCATTTCTTTCTATTGGTTGCCTCATCATACATGAAATGCTTCCCCCCATACCCTTTTGGTTCTCTTCATCTCTCTCTTTTCTATCTCTGTCTCCCCCACCCTCAGCCTCTGAGCATGTGACCCTGTTGTTGTTTCTGTCTATGTTGTGTCTATTCTTTCCTTATCTTAAACTGAGGATTATTGGTGGGTGGATCTTGCGAATTTGAAGTCTGAAGTCCATACTAGAGTTTGCCAAGCCTGAACCAAGTTTGTGGTGGTATAAGTGCCTTGAAAAATAAGCCATCTAAAGTCTAGAAATAGGAATCCACACCACAGTTTTCTGGCAGCCAAGCCTGGTAAGGAAGAGTGCACTAGTCCTAGATTAGCAGTGAATTGGGTCTGGCAGCCAAAATGCCATTTTGTGGGGTCCAAATTCAGAACTTGTTTGAAGCTAATACTTATTTTAGATCCTACTTTCCCAAGGGACCACAATGGTAGAGGAGAGAGTGAGTTCCTGCTTTGGGAGATGTGCTTTTTAGCCACTGTTCTTACTATACTTAATTAAATACCCCTTGCTAAAAGCTAATTAACTCTGGTTGGTTTATTAATATCGACTGATAATAATGGTGAGGAATGTGAGTTTTATGTGTATGTGTGTGTGTGTTATATTTAGTTCATAGATGTTTATTGTATTTTTAAAATTTCAATAGTATTTTATTTTTTCAATTATATGTAAAGATGGTTTTCAACATTCATTTTTGTAAGATTTTGAGTTCCAATTTTCTCTTTCTCCCTCCTTTACTTTCTTCCTCCCCATGACAGCAAACAATCTGATACAGGTTATACATGTATAATCATTTAAAGCATATTTCCATATTAGTCATGTTATGAAAGAAAAATCAGAACAAAAGAGAAAAACTATGAGGAAAAAAAGCAAACAAATAAAAGGTGAAAATACTATACTTTGTCTTGGATTATTGAGAACTAAGACTCAGGTTTGTTGTCATATAATCTTGCTGTTATTGTGTACAGTGTTCTCTTGGTTCTGCTCACTTCATTCACCATGTGAGTTATATTATTAAAAAAGCAACCCCAATCTCCTTGGGGCTAAACCTCAAATCCTGAAGGGATATAGTAGTCACATTCTGGGGAACCTAGAATGATACAAGAGCATAGATTTACAGCTAGAAGGGACCTTCAAGACCATTGAATCCAACCTTTTCATTTTACAGATGGAGAAACAGAGGTTGAAAGATAAAATGATTTTGCACAGGGTCACACAGCTATTGAGGGTAGGATTTGTTTCACTTTTGTCCCTTTATTCCTAGTGTCAGCACTGAGCCTGACACAGAGCAGGTGTGTAATAAATGTTTTCTTTCAGATTGATTGAATAATTCCCCTTTCCTCCTCCCTTTTTTCCTAGAAATCATGTAGGACCTAAATCAGGAGACCTCATTGATCCTTGTCTCTTGACCTTTGGAGCCTTAGTTCTCTTATCTGTAAGAAAAAAAAAAAAAGGAGATAATAGAAATTGTTTTATTTATATCTCAAGGTGATAGGGGTTAGAGAATAACTTTGTTAGAAAGAATAAAAGAAAAAAACATAGAAAAATGAGTTATCACATTGGTAATGACATGCATTTATGAGGTGGCTGGTCCAGGTTTATTTATCAGTGCTCTCTCCAGTCACATCAAATTATAATGTATATACTTGTTGACATGTAGACCTCCTAGTAGAATTGAGGGAAGGACTTTGTTTCACTTTTATTTCTCTCTTTATATCCCATTGGGCCTAGTACACAGTCTGGTGCACAGACCCTTGAAAGTTATATAATGACTTCTCCAAATCAGAATCCAATCATTTTGTTAGAGTAATTAAACAGGGTTTTTGTTGTTGTTGTTGTTGTTTTTTTTTTTTTTTTTTTTTTGTAGGGTTTTTGCTCTATCTAGTCTAATCCACAACTCAGGCAGATTAAGACAAGAGAGAAGAAAAGAGGAGGAAGTGAAAAAGGAGACAACTCTAGTGGAGCCACCATTGAATTCTCAGAGAGAATTTTTTGCACACAGACATCCTACCTCTCTCATGAGATGAGTAATCCTGCAACTTTTCCTGCCTTGAGGTAGAGTGAGGTAATTTCTCTCTATTCCAACTTCTGGAGTCTGGGAGAATGAGTCATACCCTCTGTTTTCCTTAATTGTCCAATTTGAGAGTAGCTCAGTCCTTTTAAATAAAAGGGCCTTCTGATGATAATTTCCCCATCTTTTTAATTTCATCACTAATTTGAATTTATGTTTTCTGCTCTAAGACTTCATTCTTACTTAGATCATTGACCTAGAGTTGAAAGTGACTTTAGAGATTATGCAGAGATAGACACCCTAAACAGGTTAAATGATTTGTTTAAGATCACAGGTATTAAATAGCAGATCTGGGACTTGAATGTAGGTCCGCTGACTCAGAGAGAGTGTCAGGTCTGGAGTCAGGAAAACCAGGATTTGAATCTCACCTCTTACACATACTAATGGTGTGACCCTGGGCATTCACTTAACCCTGCCTCAGTTTCCTCATCTGTAAAATAATCTGGAGAAGGAAATGGCAAACCATTCTAATATCTTTGCCAAGATAACCCAACGGGGGTCACAAAGAATCAGAGAAGATTGAAGGTGACTGAACAATAAAAACTTCTGACTCCAGATCCCATACCCTTTCCACTGCACTAGTGAAAAGAGGGTTAAATAAGATGGTCTTTAAAGTCTTCTTCACCACTATGATTTCCAGTAATAAATGGGAAGAATGCACATGTTGGAGATGTGTTTATAAGATGTGCTTTAAAAAATGTGGAACTCTGCATTCTTGCTAGGAAAAAAGCTCTTTATACTTATGTAACTTCCAATTTCTACAGCACTCTGTAGTTGCAAAGTGTTTGATATACATTATCTCATGCTGAGAAATAGGTAGCTCAGACATTATTATCCCTATTTTATAGATGAGAAAATGAGAGATTAAGCAACTTGTGCTAGTTATATACTAATAAGCAGCAGAGCCCGGGACTCTGTTCTGAGTGAAGTGTCATTTTCCCAGACCTGTAAGAAATCTCTATATGTGTTTCAAAGGGTCAAAGGAGTAACCTTTGGTACAGGTTGAAAGATCACTTTTCCAGTGTGGTCCGAGCATAGAAGCAGCAAAGTTATGACTGAGTACAAAATAATAGTTTGGGAAGCATGTAGCCTTTATAAGGGAAAAGCCCTGCTAAGGAGAGAAAGTCAAAACAACAGTATTGAAGCCCAGTTTGAATCAGAGGACTTGAGTTCAAATCTCAGCTGTTATTTCCCATCAATGGAGCTTCAGGCAAGTGAGTTCACTGAATGACACCAGATGAATGACTGAACTGTGACAAGATGAATTAGCTTGGTGGAGCTGTGGTTATGACAGATGACCAAACAAGCCTCTAGAACTGGTTGGGTGATTATTGAACCCCTGTTGTGGGCCAGTTTAAGAGCAGCAGTGTTTGTAGGGTAGCCTATGGATATAGGATATAGGTTAAAAGGTCTTCCGATACACACTAGCTATATGACTCTGGGCAAGTCACCTAACTAACCTGTTGGTTCTCTCAGGAAAATTGGAATCCACACATTTCAGAGCACTGGTAGAAGAAATTGTCTCACTGGGAATTCCCTCTAATGATGAGATTCCCATGTCCTGTTCACCCCTCTTTTGTCCCTTACATCCAAAAGGCTGTCAATCCAGTATTTTAGCTAGGAAGACAAGAACCAAACAGTCCTTGTCTTCAAGCAGCTTACATTTTGCAGGGGAGAAAGTTGCATAAGGTGTGCCCAAGGAAGTAGGTAGAAGGGAATTTCCAGATGGGAGAGCACCAGAACATGAAAAATCAGGAAAATCTTGTAGGAAATGGGACCTGAGTTGAGACTTGAGGGGAAGTTTGGATTCCAAGATGGAGAGTTGAAGAGAGAGACTATACAGGCACCAGGGAGAGATAGCTGCTGCTATGGCATTGGAGATGGAGGCGTAGGGTGTTGTAAATAAAGAAACATTAGATAGACCAATCCAGCTGCTTAGAGTGTGAATATATGTTGTACTTTGGATCTCTTTTCTATGAATCTGGAGTCTAGAATCCAGCCTCAGACACTTTGTGAACCTGGGTAAGTCACTTAACCCCCATCTGCCAAAGTTTCCTTAACTCTAAAATAGGGATTATAATAGCATTATTTCCCCAATTTATGAGATTCAAATGAGGTAATGCTTGTAAAGCTCCTAGCACATGTGCTTGACACATAGTAGGTGCTTAAATAAATGCTTATTCCCCTGCTTCTTCTTCCTCACCTCTTCTCATTTTCAAAGTCTTTCCTCATCCCCTTGCTATTAGTGGTAGCCTTTTCTTGAAATTATTTACTTGTATCTAGATAGAAAGTTAGCTCTCTGAAGGCAAAGACTTGGAGGATCAAAAAATATGAATAAGACATTGTTAGCAGAGCCCTGGACATGGGGTCAGGAAATTGCAAGATTCAATTCTGCCTTAAATGCATAATGGTTTTGTGATTTTTGCCTCAGTTTCCTCATCTGCAATTTAACTCACAGATTTCTTTTCTTTTTTTTTTTTTTTTGCTTTTTGCTGAGGCAATTGGGGTTAAGTGACTTGCCCAGGGTCACACAGCCAGGAATTGTCTGAGACCAGATTTGAACTCAGGTCTTCCTGACTTCAGGGCTGGTGCTCTAACCACTGCGCCACCTAGCTGCCCCAACTCACAGATTTCTAAAGTCCCTTACAGCTGCAAATCTATGATCCATCCTAACGGGGTAATGTGAAGCCTTTGGGAAGGAAGGTGGTTTCTGAGGGGCAGGGGCTCTGATAAGATTGTTTAGTGAAGTTTTTCCACCTAAATGGGACACAGAGCCTTATTCACCACACCCAGCCAATTCTAGAGGCTTCTTTGGTCATCTGTCATAATCACAACTCCACCAAGCTAATTCCTCTTGTCACAATTCAGTCATATACTGGGTGTGAGAATCTTGTTCACTGAACTCACTTGCCTGAAGCTCCATTGATGGGAAATAACAGCTGAGATTTGAACTCAAGTCCTCTGACTCAAATTTAGACCTCATCATATTACCTTAGAATTGTCCTCCCTCCAATGAACCTGGGAATAAGAGGTAGCCACTTGGGGGGGTGAGAAAAAAGAAGAAAAGAAGGAACCAGATCATTAAATCAGGGGAAGGACAAGCCACGTATTACCCCACTGGAAACTCAAAGAATCCAGGATGTAAAGGCAGAAAGAAGCTTAGAGATCATTTAGTCCAACTTCCTTGGTTTACAAAGACCCAAATGACCTCTCTATAGAACAGGAGCTTGGGGAAGTGGAGAGAATGTTGGCCAGGGATCAGAAACACCTAAGTTTACATTCTAACTCTGATACGTGATCCTAAATAGGTCCTTTCAATTCTCTCAGCCTCCTTTTCCTCATCTCTAAAAGATAATAATGGCGCCTACCTTAAAGAGCTATGACCTTGTGAGAATCAAATGAGATCAGTTGTATAAAGCACAATAATAAAAATGTGAATTGTTAATATTAGATAGTTGAGCCAGAAATTTGAACCCAAGTCTTCTATTTCCAAATCCAGTATGTTTTTATGTATATATTTTTAAAAATACATTTTTATTGCTAACTTTTTAAAATAGCATCTACATTTTCTAATATATCTAATATATCCCTCCAAATCTAGCACTTTTAAGACTTCTCCAAGGACCCTAAAGTATATTTGTGGGACAACGGCACCTCAATTTTTAGCTTCTCTCATTTAGTCTACTCTGTAACATTCCAGGGAGAAGAAAGCAAAAAGCAAATAAGATATTTGTACAATACTTAACATAGCATCTAACACATAGTAGGTATTTATACTCTTCTCCTTCCCTCCCTCCCTTCCTTCTTTCTTTCCTCCCCTTTTTCCTTCCTTCTTTCCTTTCTTCTTTCTATCTTTCCTTCCTTCCTTGTTTTTCTCTTTCTCTTTTTCTTCCTTCCTTCTTTCCTTTTCTCTCTTTCTCTCTTTTTCTTTTTTTCTCCCTTCCTCCCTTCCAAATGCCCTGCCAACCATGACATAGAGCAGTGTTGTCAAACCCAAATAGAAATATGGTCACTAAACTATACATAAAGGTCACTTCTGGCACCGATTTACCTAGAAAATCACATATTAGTGTTTAATGTAGTCTCTTCTGTTTTTATTAATTTTGTCAAACATTTCCCAATTACATTTTATTATTATTATTATTTGCTTTTTGCTGAGGCAATTGGGGTTAAGTGACTTGCCCAGGATCACACAGCTAGGGAATGTTAAGTGAGACCAGATTTGAACTCAGGTCCTCCTGACTTCAGGGCTGGTGCTCTATCCACTGTGCCACCTAGCTGCACCCCCCAATTACATTTTAATATGATTCTTGGGCACCCAGGAGTGTTGTGGATTGCAATGCAGCTTCAGGCCTCATATTTGATACCTCTGGATAGGGGGGCTTTAAAAATTGACTGTTTAGGTCCTTATCAGAGATAGGACCTGCAATAAGTTACTGACTCTCAAAATCCTTGTGTGAAAAGTGACCATACTGAGATAATTCTCAAATCATCTTTCATACAAGATGCTGTGGGAGAAAAGTACATGTAAACTCTGAAGTGCCTTATAAATATGAGTTGGTATCATTACCCTGCCCAGTCAGTGTGCCAACATCCGGGGAACTTGCCTAACCTGTTCCATTAAGGTAGCCCAACCCTCTCTTGGGTAACAAATCTCTGACTGGTTAGCCCTTGGAATGTGTTAACTATTTTTGCCATGAAAGGACTTGTCCACCTCTGTCTATCTCTCTGTCTATCTCTGTCTCTGTCATTCCTCAAGTGGGCTTCAGAGGTTCTGGAAATAAGAAAGAGTTGGGAATTTGTGTTTTTCCCAGAGTAGCCACCAAGCGGAGATGCTATGGGCAAATCTTCAGCTCAGATGGGATTGTGTTGCCCAAGGCTATCATTGACTGACTGTCACCTCCAGGTCTTCTAATATACCATAGGATTACATCATATGCACCTTGTGCCAGGTAGAAATATGGAAGAGTAGAAAAAATTTTACAGTGACCTGGGTTCAAATCCCACCTCAGATATTTCCTCAATTTGTAGCATCTTTCTTAATGTGATATAATATCTCAAATGTTGTAATTACAGCCAGGAAGAGTGTCTCTGTGACCTTGGACAATAAAAACTAATATTTATATAACTCTGATAAAATTTATGTGTTATTTTATTTGGTTACCTTAACAACTCTGTGAGGTAAGTGCTGTTATTATCCCTATTTTATGAATGAGAATACTGAGGTAGTCAGAGGTTAAGTGACTTGTACAGAACTAGTAAGTATCTGACTGACGCAAGATGTGAGTTCATATCTTTCTGACAATATCTACTGGGCTAGCTAGCTAATTTACTTCTCCTGGTCTTGGTTCTTCATTTTTAAACTGAGAGGCTTTCACTAGCTGATTCTGGAGTCCTTTCTAAATCTGTGATCCTTTAATCTATAATATATAAGCAAGTCACTCATCCTCAGTTTTCTTGTCTGTATAATAAAAGAATAATTCCTTGTTGGATCTGTTTTACAGATTTTTTTCTTTCTGGGCCTCACTGTGAAAATTGAGATCAAGTGTATTGCAAAACTAAATGTATTAAGTATAAGTGCTAGTTGATATTATTACTCAGGGTTGTCCAGTTGACTTGAGTGAGTATAGCCAACAGCTTCATCAACCCTTCCTCTTTATTTTAATTGATTGTTATTCAATTGTTTTCCATTGCATCCAAATCTTTGTGACTTCATTTGGGATTTTCTCGTCAAAGATACTGGAATAGTTTGCCCTTTCCTTCTCCTGTTTATTGTACAGATGAAGAAACTGGGGCAAACAGGGTTATGTGACTTGCCTAGGATCACACAGCTAATAAGAGTCTAAGGCTGTATTTGAACTAGGAAGAGGAATCATTCTGACTCCAGGTCTGGCACTCTATCCACTGTACCATTTAATTGCCCCTCAAATTCATTAGAATTGTAGGATTCCACAGAAAATGTCTCAATTCTGTTTGCTTGCATTGTGTTTCCTTTCTCTGATTTTTTTTTCTTGTAGATACGATTTTTCTCGCACAACAATGATAAGTGTGGAAATAAGTATACATATATTCGATTTGTCAAGTATTTTAACATAATTAACATGTAGTGGACTTCCTGCCATCTAGGGGAGGGGTGGGGGGGTGGGGACTAGGGGGGGAAATTTGTAACAGAAAGCTTTGTAAGGGTCAATATTGAAGAATTACCCATACATATGTTTTTTGTTTTTGTTTTTGTTTTTGTTTTTTTTGCTTTTTGCTGAGGCAATTGGGATTAAGTAACTTGCCCAGGGTCACACAGCTAGGGAATGTTAAGTATCTGAGACCAGATTTGAACTCAGGTCCTCCTGACTTCAGGGCTGGTGCTCTAGCCACTGTACCACCTAGCTGCCCCCATACATACATTTTGCAAATAAAAAGTTTTAATAAAAAAAAAAAAGAAAGAAAGAAAATGTCTCAATTCTCTTTTTGATAGAGAGCAAGGGGTCAGGAGGTGGGACAGCTGCCTTGGGGACTTAACAACTACAAAGTAAGATATATTCTACATATACATACATACATACGTACATACATACATTTTATGGTGGGGAGGGAAAACATGGAAGAGGAAGTGTCCTTTCAGCTTAAAGGACAAGTATATTCATGTCCTAAAACCCTAATCACTTTGGAGTGGTGGGCTCAGGTAAAGGGGGAGATTGTGAGGAAGGAGTTTGGCTTTGGCAAGTCATATCATCCAAACTCAGGAGCAGAAAGGGTTCTAAGACAACAGGGGGGGAAGGGAAGTGGTTCTTCATTTACTCCCTGGGGTTGTTAGATCATCTCAATATATTTCTAGAATTGGCAGAAAATTTCTCAAAATACTGCTCTGTCCTCCAATACACATCTTGATATCCTTCTAACTTGGAGGAACCTCATTGTACTTGAAGGGTCAGCAACTTAGCAAAATGAGAATTAATTATTCCCCTCACTCTGAGCTGCATAGGGAGAGAACCAAAAGAAGCAGGGAATGAGCTGGAATCTGGCCTCTTAAAACAACCAGAGCTTTCTTTTTCTTCCTCCAACACTTCTAGTCAAGTTAACAAGCATTTATCAGATGCATGTTGTGCTCTAGGCCCTATGCTAAGTGTAGGTTTAAATAAACTTTGCTCAAGTAGACTCTGAAATTGCAGAAAAGACTGGAGAGTTGTTTCTTTTGTGTTTCAAAAAGGACAAAGTGATTCTTTGAAAAATATCATATTGCATTTTATAATATATTATGTAGTACTTATATTATACATTCTTGTATAATATAACATTTATGACATGATACAATATATTTATTGTATAAGATATAATATATAATACAGTATCATATAATATAATACAATGTATTTATTGTATAACATAATACAATATTATAATATAATGCAACATTATATTATAATGCAAAACAATATAGTAAAACACAATATGTACTTATTATTTAATATAATATTATAGCATTATATATTATAATACAATGCAATATGATATGACAGTATGGTATAAAAATGACTCTTTAAAAATATCAATAGCTCAATTATGAGTATGTGAAGGAAAATAATATAAAATAAGTCTGGAATGGTAAACTAGGGTCAGATTTTAAAGAGTTTTAAAAATCAAATGAAGGTTTGTATTTTATCCTGGAGACAGCATGGAGCCATCTAAGGTTCAGGAGCAGAGGAGAGACATGACTTATTCTTTGGGAAAAATCATTTTGGCAGCTGTGTACAAGATGGATTAAAGAGGGGAGGGACACAGAAACTAGAAGAATGTTTTTGAAAATTTTACATTTTTATCTTTTGAAACCATTTGTGATACAGAGGACTTTTTTTTTTAAATTTTTTTATTCCCAGGCTACTGTTTAAAAATAGTCAATTCCTTTCATAGACATTCTCAGATTTGCTGAGGAGGGAGCAGGTCATCAAAGAAGGGCTTGGTGTGTAAAGGTGGGCCAGGGACCTATGCTGTTATAGGGGGAATCAGCATAGAAAGATAGGTAGTCTACTATGTGGCAGACACTGTGCTAAAAATTTTACAATTATTATCTCATTTGATCCCTACAATAATCCTAGAAGGTAAATGTTGTTATGACTCCCATTTTGCAGTTGAGGAAACTGAGGCAGACAAAGGTGAGGTAGGTATAGGTGGGAGCAGATAAGTAGTGTGAAAAGCAAGATTGCTGAGTGGGTCTAGGCTGGCTGCTTGGGTTCCTTTTCTCTCTTCATAGTTTGTTTTTTTTTTCTTCTCATTTAAAGAACCATCTTAGAAGGAGAATGTTCTGAAAGAGGGGTCCAGAGCTGTTTGTCTGCCAGTTGTGAGGATGGCTATTGGTATGGAAGATCTGAATCCAAAGTTCTTCAGTCTCAAATCCAGAACATCCTCTCCCCATAAAATGTCTCCAACAAGCAAAAGAAAATATGTGAAATGTAATTTGGAAAGGGAGGGGATACTGTCACCTGAGGCATGTGTTTCCAGTGCTGTGGAGGAGTGGAAGATGCCATGAGAAACCAAATCTTGAAGAGACTTAGGGATTTCACTGATCTTACCACCTGACTCTCTTGTCAGTCAGCAACAGACCAGCTTGGACGATTTTTCATTCAACTCAATAAGCATTTATTAATCACCTACTGCTTGTAGAATTCTGAGTAGGTTGGAGGAGACTCTAAGATCAACCAGATGTGCCATTAAGGGATTTATAATCAAGTGGGGAGGACAGACACATACATTAACAATTCTATTTTTTTCTCAATAGTATTTTATTTTTCCAATTACATATAAAAGTACTTTTCAACATTCATTTTTGCAAGATTTTGAGTTCCACATTGTGCACAGGGACAAGATTATGTGATGATCAGCTGTGATAGATTTGGTTCTTTTCAACAAGGCGATTCCAATGGACTCTTGTTATGATAGAAACCATTTGCATCCAGAGAGAGAACTATGGAGACTGAATGTGGATCAAAGTATTGTTGTTTGTTTGCAATTTTTTTTCTCATTTTTTCTTTCATCTTTTGGGTGATCAGATTTTTCTTGTGCAGTATGAAGAATGTGGAAATGTGTTTAGAAGAATTGCACATGTTTAATCCCTTCCTGATATAGCATGCAATATAATATAGGCTATAAAGGTATAATCATTTTAAATATATTTCCACATTAGTCATGTTGGGAAAGAAGACTCAGACCAAAAGGGGAAGAAAAGCAAGAAAGAAAAAGAAAAAAAAAAAAAAGGTTTATATAGTGTGCTTCAATCTGTATTCAGTCTCCCCAGTTCTCTCTCTGGATGCAGATGGCATTTTCCATCCAAAGTCTATTGGAATTGTCTTGGATCACTGTCGTGCTGGGAAGACGTACCATTAATTAGAATTAAGTACCATTAAGTACCATTAATTAGAATTGATCATCTCATAATCTTGCTGTTACTGTGTACAGTGTCCTCCTGGTTCTGCTCACTTCACTCAGCATCAGTTCATAGAAGTCCAGGTTTTCTGAAATCATCCTGCTGATCATTTCTTATAAAACAATAATATTCCCTTACATTCATATACCACAACTTATTCAGCCATTCCCCAATTGATGGGCATTCACTGTTTCCAATTCCTTATCACTAAAAAAGAACTGCTACAAACATTTTTATACATGTGGGTCTTTCCCCCTCTTTTTGGATCTCTTTGGGAAACAGACCCAGTATACAGACACTTGGGATCAAAGAGTACACACAGTTTTATATTCCTTTGGGCATAATTCCAAATTGCTCTCCAGAATGGCTGGATTAGTTCACAATTCCACCAACAATGCATTAGTGTCCCAGTTTTCCCACATTCCCTCCAACATTTATCTACATGAATAATTCTAATGCGAAATCAAGGGCAAAGGAATTAACTCTTGGAACAATCAAATGCTTTGAAGGAAAGCACCAAAGACACAACAGATGCTAGTGTGATTCTTCAGAGCCCCTTCTAAGCTTTCTAAGTGGAGGGCCGTGACAGGGAGTAAGGGTAAGGGCCCTGAGAGAGTAAGGCCACAAATGTGGCCATTGTCCTATTGTGGGTTTGGCCCTTCTCCATACATTACTTTTGGAAAGTTGCCAAGTAACTATCATGATATTTCTGCCTTCAGTTATTATGCCATGTTTGGAGTGAAAGGATAATTTAGACAAGGGGTGTGCTTGTGAGAAGGTGATGAAAATATTTGAAAGGTTGTATTTATATTTAGGATTTATTTTTTAGGGCAACAGGCCTCTTCTAAGCCACAATCCTCCTCCTTCCTCCCAGCAGCAAGCCTTGGTCTTGCTCATTGTGGTCTCCTAGGTTTTAGCTTTCTAAAGGTTTTGCTTGCTGGGTCATAAAAGTAGAGTACCCCCTGTTACCTACCCCTTACCTTGGTCCCTGATAATAGAAGATATTCTCTCTCTCTCTCTCTCTCTCTCTCTCTCTCTCTCTCTCTCTCTCT
>JAJPUD010000124.1:603932-631890 GCA_023553655.1 Myrmecobius fasciatus | reverse complement strand
TCTCTCTCTCTCTCTCTCTCTCTCTCTCTCTCTCTCTCTCTCTCTCTTTCTCTCTCTCTTTTTCTCCTCTTCCTCTCTCTCTTTCTCTCCTCTTCCTCTTCCTCCTCCACTTCCTCTTCCCCCTCTATTTCTACCTCCCCTCCTCTTCCTCTTCCTTCTCTGTCTCTGGCTTTCTGTCCCTCTTCCCCTTCCTCTCTCTGTCCCTCTTCCCTTTATTTCTTTTTCTTCCCCCTTTCTCTCTCTGTCTCTGTCTCTGTCCCCTCTCTTTTTCCACATCTTTCTCTGTGTGTCTCTCTGTCTGTCTCTGTCTCTGTCTTTCTGTGTGTGTCTCTCCTCTCTCTCTCTCTCTCTCTCTCTCTCTCTCTCTCTCTCTCTGTCTCTCTTTCTCTCTCTTTCTCTCTCTCTCTCTCTCTTTCTCTCTCTCTCCCTCCCTCTCTCCTTTCTTCCTTTCTCTCCCTGCCCCTCTTTTTAACTACCAGGTCACATAATGAGGTAGGCTATCTAGGTTTCTCAGTGGATAGAGCACTAGATCTAGAGTGTAGATAAACTGAGACTAATCTGGGTGATTCTGAGCAAGTCACTTATTCTCTATTTGTCTTAACCTACCAGACAAGGAAATGGCAAACCCCTCAGTAGTTTTGCCAAGAAAACCCCATGGACAGTGTTGACATGATATGGTCCATAGGGTCACAAAGAGGAGGACTTGACTGAAAAACAGCTAGGTAAGCATACATTAAGTATTTACAATCCGTTAGGCACATAGGGATACAAGAAATTTCACTAGACAGTCTGTGCCCTCAATTTTAATGGGCAAAGATAATACAACAAGGGAAACTGGACATTAGAGGGAGGACACAGAGCATTGATTGGAGTTGCTGGCTAGGATGTGAGGAAGAGGTCTGGTCTGAGAAAGATAATATGACAGATCACCGATCAGAGCCTGGGGTGGTTCCAGGAATAAGGTTCAAAAGTTTTGGGGGAAGAAGGATGGCTGGAATAGGGGTGGTATTTTTGGAGCTGATGCCCAGAAAGCTTCAATTGACTTTTTTTCCCCACAATAATTATTTTCTGGCAGGTAGATCAGTAGATACAGCATTGGATATAGAGTCAGGAAAATACTGGTTAGCTATGTGACCCTTAACTTCTGTTTTCCTCCACTGTAAACCCGAAGTATCCCCCTCCCAAGGTTGTTGTGAGGCTCAAATGAGATAATAATTGTAAAGTGCTTGCCAGTGTCTGGCACATGATGAATAAAATGTATAAATATTAGCTTTCTTTTTTCTTTTTCTTTATTTTGTCTGGATGTACCTGGTCTGTCCTTTACTGATGAAGCTGATTTTTTGAGTTCATGTAGAATATTACAAAGGATAACAAGGTGGCTCAGTGGACTGGCCTCAGACACTCATTAGCTGTTTGACCTTGGGCAAGTTACTTAATCCTGTTTACCTTAGTTTACTCATCTGGAGAAGAAAATGGCAAACTGCTCCAATATTTTTGCCAGAAAAACTTCAAAATGGGGTCAAGAAGAGTTGGACCCAACTGAAATGACTGAACAATAGCAGAACTTATTCAGTCCAGGTTGTTAATTATCTTTTTGAACCCAGTGGGCTATTTCCTCCAGCTTTGCATCCTCTGCAAATTTGATATGCATGTCACTTAGGCCTTCATCATATTATGAATGAAAGCATTGAATAGCATAGGATCAAGGACAGCTCTCTGGATATAGTATACGAGACTACCTTCCAAGTCACTATTTATCCATTGGGTCCATCACCTAACTCCCATCTCTCATCTTCTCTACAAGGATTTTTATTAAAATATTTTTGATAAATTAAGAGATATGCTCAAAGAATCTTTCATCTTATTAAATAAGATGCTTCAGATCATAGCCAATCCATAACTACCTATATCTACATTCTTTCCTAGGTTGTTGTTAGAGATCCATTCATCATGGGAACGAACATACCTTGTATTTTCCTAACCCTTAGTTATCCCTTGCTTTTCCCCACATGAATGTAATGCTTTAAATGTTTTAAAAAAATTGTTGAAATAAATTTAATGCCATTCCTATGGGTAGTTGTCTAATAATTGCTTATACTAATGAAAAGAAATTAAATTTACCTATTTTTGATAATGCTGTGTCGACACCAAGCCTTGCTTCTTTTTCTTAGTGCTTATAAACCATGGCCCCATGCCTTCCCCCATCCTCCCCTTTTTGTATTCTAGAATTTTTGCAGCAATCAAAGGCAGTTTTAATGGCCTTTTCCTTGATTTGAAAAAAAAAAAAAAGAAAATATTTGCTTATCTCCAGTCTTGCAGCAGTCATTCCATTTTGCATGATTTTCTCTTTTTTTTTTCTTTGTAGGTGCAGTTTTTATTTTTTTCTTCATCTAACTTCTTCTTCTTCTCCTCCTTTTTTATTAAAGCTTTTTATTTGCAAAACATATGCATAGGTAATTTTCCAACATTGACCCTTGCAAAATTTTCTATTCCAAATTTTTCCCTCCCTCCCCCCAACCTTTCCCCTAGATGACAGGTAGTCCAATACATGTTAAACATGTTAAAATATATCCAATATATGTATACAAATGTATACAGTTATCTTGCTGCACAAGAAAAATTGGATCTAGAAAGAAAAAAAAACTCAGAAAGAAAACAAAATGCAAGCAAACAACAGAAAGCATGAAAACGCTATGTTGTAGTCCACATTCAGATCCCACAGGCCTCTCTCTGGGTGTATATGGCTTTCTGCATCACTGAACAATTGATTTGAAACATTTCATCGTTGAAGAGAGCCATGTCCATTAGAATTGATCATCATATAGTATTGTTGTTGCTGTGTATAATGATCTCCTGGTTCTGCTCACTTCACTAAGCATCAGTTCATGCAAGTATCTCTAGGCCTCTTTGAAATCATCCTGCAGGTCATTTCTTACAGAACAATAATATTCCATAACATTCATATACCATAATTTGTTCAGCCACTCTCCAACTGACAGGCGTCCATTCAGTTTCCAGTTTCTAGCCACTACAAAAAGGGCTGCCACAAATATTTTTGTACACATGGGGCATTTTACATGATTTTCAAAGATCATTGACAATACTTTATTAATCAATCTTATCCATCTTTTTTAAAAGTCATGAAATATGCTTTACTTGGTCCTGGAGACTTGTACAAATTGAAAGTAGTTAAGTGTTGTCATACCATTTCCTCATATATCTTGGATTTAGTTCCCTATGAACAATTTTCTCCTTTCCATTCTAATCTAATAGTCATCCTTGTTAGCTGAGAAAGCAAAAGAATTCAAGATTCTGTCTTTGTTCCTCTTCAGAATCATATTGTGTCTTAAGAAAGTCATTCCACAGACTTAGAAGAAAATTATATACAAAAATATATATGCACAATTACAAATAAAAATATTTATAGTGGCTCTTTTTGTGGTGACAAAGAACTGGAAACTGAGAGGGACATAAATTGTAGAAACATATATTCAATTATAGTATGTAAATTGAATGTATTATGCCATAAGAAATGAAAGAAGGAAGGAAACAAGCCTTTATTAAATCTACTTTGTGTTAGAAGCCATGCTAAATTCTTTACAAATATCTTTTTTTTTTGATCCTTACAACCATGGAAGTTGGTGCTATTATTCTATTCATTTTAGAGATGAAGAAATTGAAGCAGAGTGTAAGTGACACAAATAGTTAAGTGTTTGATTCCAGGCCCAGTCTTCTAACCACGGTGCTCCTGATACAAATGAAAAGAAAAATAAGTCCCTTAGTTTGTAATTGAGTTGATGCATTTTGTGCAACTCTTTGTGACCCCATTTAGAGTTCTTAGCAAAGACACTGGAGGGATTTGCTATTTCCTTCTTCAGCTCATTTTACAGATGAGGAAACTGAGGCACACAGAGTTAAGTGACTTGCCCAACATCACACAGTAAGTGTCTGAAGTCAGATTTGAATTCAGGAAGATGAGTCTTCCTGATTTCCAGTCAGAAAGAATAAAGGATCATTGATATGATTTTTTTTTTAATACACGTAAGAAAACAGGGTATGGTCAGAAGGAAACAGATAAGTAGGACAGCTTTGAAAGTTACATGTTTGACTTTCTTAGATATTTAAAAGGAAAAGAAAACTATATGGAATGGCGATTCATAGTTGAATGTATAATCCTCTTTTTATGTTCCATTTTGTATATGGATGTGGTCATTTTTTTTAGTTTTAAGTTCAAAATTTTAAAAGAAAAATCAGATCAGGAACTGGCCTGAATCACCTTTCTGTTGAACAGAGCCTGCATCCATCAAAATTGATTATTGTATAGCCTTGTTGTTGCTTTGTATAATTTTTCTTGGATCTACTCACTTCACTTAGCATCAGTTCATGTAAGTCTCTCTAGGCCTCTCTAAAATCATCCTTATGCAGAATTTCTTAACTTGGAAGTCCATGAACTTATTTTAAAAGGCTAATTGCTTCTTCCACCTACACCATGTAGCCAAGGGCCATCTTGGCCCAGCCCATATAGGGGCCCTCACAACTAAACCTCCACCCCATGGTTACTCATTCCAGATTAACTCCTACTCTTGCATCTGTAGATTTATCCCCTTTCTTCTCCTTAATAAGGGATTCTATCAGATTCTTGCTTCAAGTGGATTAGTCATTGTCTTACCTAGGATCCACTTCCTGCAGCTACTTACTTTTATTCTCTTAGACTTTGCACAAATCTCTCCCCCCCCTTCATTTTATTTATTCATTATATTTATATATTCATGTATTTATATGATTCTATGAGAATACAAGTAGCTTTAAGAGTTTGTTCTGTGTGATATTTGCCTTTATGCTTAAAACATTTCATATTTTCATTGCATAATAGGTCCTTACTAATTACATATTAGACTGAATGGAATTTTAATTAAGAATTCATAGGCATATCATTATAATAACAATTCACATGTCTCTCCTTCTCAGAGGTCCTCCCTGCCTTCCACTAATTGGATAAGTCATTTAGTCATACATTTTCAGATTTCATATTTGTTTTTGTCACTCACTATTCAGGGCTCAGTCTAACTCTAGCCAATTTCTTGACACTTTAGATTTGATTCTTCAACAAGATATGAAAAACAATTTGTAGCCAATTCAGCTGTTAGCAAAAGAGATTTGTTTAGCCATAGTAGGAGAAGGATGTTCAATGAGGATCATCCTTGAGGACACTTTGAATTAATTTGACTGAGCAAAGTTCCCTGGTCTCAATTACCCACCAGGAGTCAAGAATTAAGAGACCTTCAAAAAGTAGCTTTTTAATCAAACAATGAGAAAGTGATGGCTACACTCCGAACCTTTAGTGCCCTGAGGCTGATGTCAATACTCCTTTTAAGGAAAAACTAGAGTAACTTGCATGGGGGGGAAGAGTTAGGATATTATTCAACCAACCCAGATCTTATAGGACTCCTTTATTGCAAGCTTTAGCTCTGGACTCACAGGAACTGGATTATCTGGCAAAGAGGTATAATAGGGTAAGGAGGGAGTGTCTAGAGGATAAGAGGAAATCAGGCTTTTCTTATACTCTGGCTTTATATCCCCCTCACCTTTGAGCTTTGTATAAACTTTCTTAAATCCTTCTTCCTCATGGGTGGAATCAACTCTTTTTCCAGAAAAAGTACTCAATGAATAATGTAGACATCACATTTATGACAACTACTTATTTCCTCAACCATCCAAAAAATGCTTAAAACACAGAAGACTCATTAGCACACATTAATAAATATCTAAAACATTTTTTTTAAATTACACTATCCCAAGTGGTAAAGACAACTGTACAATTGCTGTCTAAGCAACTCACAAAATTCAGATATTCTGCTCAGTGGGCCCTTCAGGTTCAAGATCTTAGCAAGTTATCTTCTCTTCAAGAGATGGTATCACACTGTCTGAAGAGCTTTTGAGAGATTATAGCCAGGAATAGAAAGATCCATTTCTAGAGGCAACTGTTTGGTGATCTGGGCTCAGGAAAACAAACACAAAGCAGGCAGCCAGTCTAGTTTCAGCTAACCTACACAACCACCTATTCTCACTGTTGTGCCCTCAAGTTGTAGTCCCCATTGCAGCTAGGATTGAGAGATGAGGAGAGGAGTCCACTATTTAGTCCCCTCAAGAGAAGTTCAAGGGAGGACTGATGAGGAATCTGTCCCAAGAAAAGAAAGCCTGACAGGGAGATAGAATCTTTTTTAGTTACCAAGTGATGTCTTTTCCTGACTCAGTTGCAAATCATCTTTGATACAATTCCCAGTCACCAGGACCAGGGGACTAACCAAGAGCTAACACATTATGTGATGGATGTCCCTAAGTAAAAGACCAGCCAGAACACATGTCCTGGGGCATGTGCTTGATCCCCTCCCAAATAAGGGTCTTGCTCTGATCATTCCCCACACCCCTGGCTGATGATGCTTGTGAAGGAAAAACTGAAAACATGGTATAGTGCTTAGGGCATTTTGACTTTGAGTCAGGAAAACATTCATTCAAATCTTGACTGAAACGTATGTTAGCCATAACATCTTGAGCAAGTACCCTCTTTGGAGGAACCTAACCTCTTTGGGTCTCAGTTTTCTCATTTGTAAAATGGAGGGATTGGACTTGATAGTCTTTCAATGATCCATCCAGCTCGAAATCTATGATCTATGAGCTTTCAAGCACTGTATCTTGTGTGATTCTGGGCTAGCCATATAATCTCCTACTAAGATCCCAGTATTTCTCTAAGTTTGTAATGTTGAAACAGCAGGTATTGATCTTCCCTGGTAGCAAAATTGCTTCATGGACTAAGTCTTAAACCAGTGAAATCCCAGGTTCAGTCCTATTCCATTCAGAGATGTTAGGAGTAGCAAGAGCATCTGACCAAGCTCCCTGGTTCATCCTCATAGATTGGTAATATATTTGCCCACTGACAGGCTCAGCTGTCTGCCAACTTGCAAATGGATCCTACTCAAATCCAACCACATTCATTGAATACTCCTTTGTATAATTTGGAAGCAGATTATATCCAAAGAAGATTATGACATAAACCCCACTCTTAGAAAGCTTGCAGCCTTGTATTCTCACTGAGATAATGCAAAATAGAGTGGGATTAGTGAGGGGAGAGACAGAGAAAGAAAAGAGGCAAACTGACCTGGTGGATAGACCTGAATGTTGGGTGAAAATTTGGTCTCCATCTGGCCTCAGACCTGTTGTGCCCTGGGCAATTTACACAACCTCTCATTATACATGATTTCATGCCTGCACTCAGTCATCCCTCCTCCAATCAATATCATTTCTGTGTTTGTGACATCAGAAATTAAAAATCAATTAAGAAGAATCCCCCTCTCCTCATCACCAAGCTATAAAACCAATGATCTGCTATCTCTTTAAATTGACCTGTTGTGAAGGCAACATCCCACACATTGAATAGGAGAACTTAGTAAAGTTCTAGGTATCATAGCTAACCTCAGTTTTACTCCTACTATGGCCCAAAGACCATTGTACCTGACATTCTTATTTCTTTGGTAATTGAGACCCAGTTGAGTCTGACATCCAGTGGTATCCTCTGCCCTAAATACTTCTTCCTTTGCTACTCCACCCACCTTTATCTTCTCAAAACTTATCCCTGCTCTAGGTATTTCATTTTAGACCTTGGGCCTTTTTTTGTGTGAATTAAAACAAGCCAAAATAAAGGTTGCTTGTTTTATCCAGTACTATCCTGATTCTTTTGTGAAAGCTTTCTCTTGGTTCCATAAATGGAAAAGAATCAAGGAAATCTGATTCTGATAGATACACTATTATCAAGTATCTTCAAGAATTCCAAAATGAATAATACACAGCTTTTTATGTGATACAAATACATGGTCTCAGAAATAACTATGCTCTGTAGCAAGGGGAATGAATTGGCCTTAGCCCAAAGAAAAATGACTTAAAAAACGCCAGGTCAAAACTGGCTTTCTTTCCAGGTTGACTTTGGTCCATTAAGAACCATATTCCCTATAGATGAAAAAAGTAAACATAAGACCACTACCAACTTAAAAATCTGACTTGCGGACTTGCCATATATAATATGGTTGCTATAGTTAGGGACTCATTTCTCCAACATGGCTGCCAAATTTTTCTTCCCTTGTTGATTTTAATGAAGATGCCTGAGATATCCACCTATTCATTTTCTGCCATTGCTGGAAATCACTGGGAGTCTCCCAAGTGCCACTGAGGGCACTTAATATCTCCTTCCATTCTCATTTCCCTTTCTCACTACTGCTGGAATGTCAAAAACATGACCAGTTTAAGATGTAGAAAGGGAGATGATCTCTATATCCATTTGGTGAATTCCATTTAGGAAAGTCATGTTCCCCAGATTGATCCAGTTAGGATTTGTAGGTCCTATACTATCCATAGTATTTAGGTTATATGGTTCAGTTATGATATGGATTAATTAGGCTTTCATGGTCTAGTCTGGGAATCTAAGCCAGTTACAATATTGGGAATATGCTTTTTGTATCTCTATTTTGCTTTATCCTGTCTTTACATGCTTCACTCTAGAAGCTTGGTTCTAGTATAACAAATTGCCTTTCACATTTAGACATGTGCCTTCCCTACTGGAAATTACTTTGTATTTTTAAAATTTGGTTTTCTGTGTGCATGCTGTTTCCCCCACCCCCAGCTCCTAGGGAATAACAATTTCTTCAAGAAAAGGATGATTTCATTTTGTCTTTGTATACTCAGAACTTAACACAGAGCCTGACACTAATAGATACAGAAATGCTCATTAAATTGAGTTGCCTTGACATATAAACTCATTTCTCCATAGAAATAATCGATTCATAAATTTTTGGAGCATGGTTAGTTTATAAGTCATGGGGACTGTCTATATTTATCGAGCACTTGTTAAATGTAAGAAAATTCCCTTTCGATTTGCTGTGGTTGAGACTATGGGGCTGAATTCTGGCTCTGCTGCTACCATCTGTTTGATTTTTACAAATCAGATCATCTCTACCTCATGGTGTCATCAACCATTTAAAAAAATAGATGGGAGAGTTAAGCTTTATGAGTTTTAAGATCTTTTCTATGATCTCTATTTTTCTAATTTTTCTGTGGAGTAAATTAAGAGATTATCCACTTTTCTGGCCCTCATTCTAAGTGATAATTTGATAGCAACTTAATCTAACAGTTCTTTCCTTAACTATGCAGGAGGTGTCCTAGTATGTACCTGTGTTTTCTAGGAGAGAGTAGAAGATGGGCCTCAGTATACAGGAACTCTAGATAAGGGAAACTACAGGGTCAGGGTGAATGACATAGCAGAGAAATGGAAAGGATGTGCCATTAATCTAACAGTTTTTGACAAGCAAGTGATCTGTCCATTTTCTGAACATTTTGGAGAGAGGCAATATGTCATAATGAATAGAGTGCAGGTCTCTGACTCAGGAGACCTACTTTCAAATCCTACTTTTGTCACTTATTAGTTCTATAATCTTGGGCAAGTCACTGACTAGCATAGAACCTCAATTTTCTCATCTAAAACAGAGATGATGATAGTATTTTCACTACCTACTTCACTGACAAGGAAAGCACTATCTAAATGTGAATTATCGTTTTTAATAGTATTTTATTTTTTCCAAATACATACAAAAGAGTTTTCAGCATTCACATTTGCAAAACCTTGTATTCCAAAATTTTGTTCCAAAATTTTCTCCTTACCTTCCTCCTTCTCCAAATCAGCAAGCAATCCAACAAAAGCTAAACATGTGCATGAATTATTATTTTCAAACACTTGGAAAACTAACATTCTTTTCTGTATGGCAAAATCAAAGGGAGCAGTACTGAGAATAGTATTTATCATCCCAACACCATTGTAAACAAATGTTTGGGACAGCATGGTTAGTGATTAGGGATTGTTTGCTCTTAGTTGTGAAGCTCCTAGACTGTCTTGCACAAAGAGATGACTGTCATTGTTACACAGAAGACAATACTATATGCCCTTAAACCATTTTCCTTCCCCAAGCCAAGAGACCTGCTTTTGGTGACATAGTTATCAGAGCCAAATGAGTCATGACCCTGTTTCCTGAGGCTTCAGGGCAAAACTTGAAGCAATGGTTCTCACAGAACAGTTCACTTTTGATGATGGAAGCCTTATCAAGGCTCAGAGGAACCTTACAGGTCATTAAGTACAACCTGTAACTTCCCAGGAATCTCCCTGTACCATCCCTGACAATGAGATCATTCAAGCTCTGTTTGAAAATGTCCAGAGAAGGGAACTCACACCATCTGCTGTAGCCCATTCTGATCAGGATAATTAGAATAGTTAGGAAGGTTTTCCTTATATAGAGCTCACAATTTGTCTTTTCCTTTCCTCTGACTTCTAGCACTACTTTCTGGAGCCAACAAGAACCAGTCTAGTCCCTTTTTCACATGGCAGCTTCTCAAATACTTAAAGACAGCCATCATCAGTCTCTGGGGATCACATACTTGCCAAGTACAATATGAGAGATAACACCTGATTATTTCTGTTGTATACACAGAGTCAAGCTATGACCTTAGAGATGATCTGTTACCTCTTATTATAAATCTAGGCTGTTGAGAGCTCACTGGGGTATGGCAGATCTGGTCAAGATAGAGCTGGGGATAAACTCAAGAGTTGGAGGGACTATAGAAATGAAACTCTTTGAGAAGACTTTCAGAGGATTGTTATAGAAATCAATCACATGCTTGTATTTCTTTGTTGCACTATTGATATTCTAGAAAAAATGATTAATTCAGGCCTTTTTGATTATAAATAGGATCGAATAATTTCAAATGAGCATATACTTGTAGGATGTCAGCTCCTTTAAAACTGTCTTAATTAAGTTATATTGTAGATTTTTTCCCCCCTCTTTGGCTGTTCCAACATCCTTTCCATAGATTTTAACGCTAGATAAATTTATTGTCGATAATGTGAAAAAAGTCCAAGCTGCATGTATTTCAAGAGATGCACCTTTTTCATAGGTCACACTTCCTCAGGAAGGATAAATGTGAGATATTTCTGTTATCTTAACCTCTTTCATTTATTTATCTAACTATTGAAAATAACTTTCAGTTTAACAAGATATTCAGAATATGACAAAAACACAATAGGCTTGGAATCAGAATACCCAAATTAGAATTCCAGCTCTGCTAATTTACTGCCGGATGGTCTGTATTGCACTGTGCACCTGCATAAGGGTGTGATTCCTGATTGGCTAAGAGACCTTTGAGGCTGTGCCAGTGAATATTATGGGGGTGAGAAGATGGGACTTTGGATGGTTGGAGGATTTTGAGAGAGATTGTTGGGAGAAGTAAGCTCAAATTTTTAAATGGCAGAAAGGAGAGCTTCCTGGGGAACTAATCCCTAGCATATCCCTTGGGACTCATTGCTTTGTAAATATGGAAAATGTAAAAATAGACATCTCTTGGTGAGATCATTCCCTCTATCCTTAGTTGAGCTGAGAGCTCATCTCACTCCCAGCTGATATAAATATACTTTATTCTTCTGAATTCTTTGGTCTCTTCTATTTGGCATGACTTCCCCAATTTCTGTTTGCTGTTTACTTTGACAAAGAGGGATATTCATATGGTCTTTTATGTAACCAGTATTTGATGGAAAGGGAGTTAAGTTGTCAATTGTAAGCTCATTATTACTCTCCCCTTGAGAGTGATCAAGGTAAGAGACATCAATTTGTCTCCCAAAGTATCATATCTCTACACTACCAATTTCTGAGATGTATATATAATTCTAGCTTAAAATCCCTCTTGAGGATCAAATAAAGTTTGTCTTTCATTTTCAGAGGAATCATATCATGGGCGATATCTTGACTTTTGAGTGATTTAAATAAGATAGAGTTGCACAAAGTTATTAAACTCAACCTTTCTCTTCCAAAGCCATTGAAATCTGCTGGGAAAACAAAAATCATGAAAAGTATTGATGATGTGGGATTCAGTGGATGACCTTGGGGTCTTTGACCAAGCTCTACCCACTCCACAACACTTGCAACAGTCACTGTTGGAACAAATTGTCCTCAACTTTCCATTTCACAGGGGAAAGTCTTCACATGCTCCAAGGTAAAGTATGGGCCAGCCATAGTCTTCCTGTTTCTAGGAGAAAGTAGAAGGAAGACCATTTCTACAAAGGTGGAAATCATAATCTCTCTTGGTAATTGATGGCCACATCTGATATCAATCCACACTTCTCATAGCTGACCTAGCTTTATATTTAGGGAGCTACCAATCACACATAGCTATCCTACATACATATATTTACAGTCTTCTTTGCTCATATACTTCTCATAATGACCTATTTACTGTTCTCTCCACCCTGCCCCTCTCCTCCCAATTCAGTATTACATTTATTTGTATAGCCCATTCTCTTTCTCTGAAATATTTCCTTTATTCTCAAAATCCTTATCTCCCTTTAAGCCATTGCTATATCCTCAGAGAAGTCTTTCTTCATCCCTTTAATTGTTAGGACTTTCTTCCACTTCAAATCACTTACAAATTTGTGTGTCCATGCTGTGTCCTTGCCCTTTGGGGAGAACACAAGATCTTTGAAGGCAGTTTTTACTTTTGTGTTTGTGACTCTCAATGCCTATTAACATAGAGCCTTGCACGCAAGTAAATGATTACTAAATGATTGTTGCTTGAGTTGTGTATATAGAGAAAGATGATCTTATGAGTGTAAGGGCTTTTGTAAAGAGACATCTGTGTCTGTGATTATTCATAATGCAGCTGTTGAACCCCAAAGAGCATTGGAATCAGCATTCCAGACAGCTAACTGTATCTAGGGCCCTACCGATATGTCGGTCCACTTTTACAATTTTAACAAGAGAGAGTTTGTGATTGAGCTGACAGACATGGCTTTAGTGGTGTCCCGGGGTGGGGCAACATGGAAAATGTGTGATGTTGTACTAAAAACCCAACATAATCTGAGGGAGGGTCACTTCCTAATTCCTCCCCCAGGATGGATCTAACAGATAAGTGGGAGGAGTAGGAGATGGGAGGGCAAAGAGGTGAGGGACACTAATTGTTCCTTTTAAATCCCCTCTGGCTTTTAAAAACACAGGACAGCATGGAGATAGCTGATTAGTTTCCCAACTGTTTTGAGATCTTTTTAATAAGCGTTTACTCCCTGCAGAGGAGGGGCAGTGGGTGGGCAGCTATGCTTGATTCCACCCAAGTGGCTATAGGGAGAGATCCTAGAATGAGAGAGTCCATTGACCTTGAACTGATTCAAATTATATTCAAGAAAAAGAGAGAGAGAAAATTCCTGAAGTGAACAAAACAAAGGCTATGTGTTTGAGGCAGGAGGGAGTTTCCAGAGAATTTAAGTTTGGTGCATGACGTTGAGGACCTGCACAATGTAGAAAAGTAGCAGGAGGTAATGGCTAGGATGTTGAATTTCACTTCTCACCCTTGGTAGGGGCAGCTAGAAAGTGCAGGAGATAAAACACTGCCCCTAAAATCAGGTGCACCTGAGTTTGAATCTGCTTCAAATCAAATACTGAAGTCACTTAAGCCTGTTTGCCTCAGTTTCCATTTCTGTAAAATGAGTTGGAGGAGGAAATGGCAAAGTACTCCATTATATTTGCCAAGAAAACCCCAAATGGGGTTCTGAAGAGTCAGATGTGACTGAAATGCTTTGAAAACAGCTTGCTAAGCATTTCAACATTATTAACATGTAGTGGACTTCCTGCCATCTAGGGGAGGGGAGGGGACTGGGGGTAAAATTTGTAATGGAAAGCTTCGTAAAGATCAATGTTGGGGAACTACCCATACATATGTTCTACAAATAAAAAGCTTTAATAATAATAATAATAATAAAAAGAAAACAGCTTGCTAGTAAACGTGGACAAGACATTATACTCCTTTGAGTTTGGGGTTTTTTCTTCCTGTAAAATGAAATAATATTACTTGTATCACTTTCTTCACAAAGAAAGTATAAAGCCCAAATGAGATAATGTATATGTGACCAAGAGCAAGTCCCCTCGACTCTAAAAGGTTTTCTCACCACTAAATTGGAGCTAATAATACCTTTAAGCACGCACCTCACTGGGTTGTTGTGAGATCCAAATGAGACTTTAGATCATAATATAAATGCCAGTTATTATCATTGCAGGGGGGCAGGAAAATTCTAAAGATTAGGGAGGTTTTCAATTCAATGATCCAAGACAATTCCAAAAGACTCATAACTGAAAAATGCAATCCACAAACAGAGAAAGAACTGAATGCAGTTCAAAGCATACTATTTTCACTTTCTTTATTTTTTTATGGCTTTTTTTTCTTTGGATCTGTTTCTTTTTTCACAACATGACTAGTAAGGAAATATGTTTTACATGAATGCAAATATATATCCTATATCAAATTGCTTACTCTTCTAGGGAGGAGGAAAATTTGGAACTCAAATTAAAAAAAAATAAATGTTAAAAATTGTATTTACATGTAATTGGAAAAAGGAAAAAATGATTAAGGAGCTTTTCCACTTAAATGAAAATGATGCTAGTTGACATCTGGATTTATTCTTTTTTTTTTTTTTTAAACTAAAAACTTGCTTTCCCTCTACCCTACCCAGTGAAAAAAGAGAAAAAAACCAAAATTTTTGTGATCAAGATAGTAAAAGTCAAACACCTTAAGAGCCATGTTCAAAAATATGTTCATAAGCATTGATGATGATAAAGTCTTTCTCACATTATCTCATTTGATCTGCTTAAAAAGCCTATCTGAAAGAATAACTCTCTTGCTTCTGTTGGGGATAAGTCAGATATTGTGAAACTGTGGGATTTCCCCTTGGGTATTCCCATGGAATGGAAAGAGATATGTTGAAGTTATCCTCTGTATAACTAGTCATTTCTAGGCCACTGTGAATAAGGAAAAATTTTGGGGGACCCTCAGCTGACAGTGACTGGGAAAAAAGGAGTGACCAGCAAGGAAGAAGGAGGTGGCTCCCTGTCTCATACTTAGACTTCTGTACACTTCACTATGCACTGCTCTCATCACTAAGGGACCCAGAGTTAGAGCACAGGGCCAAGTATTGGGAAGATCTGAGTTTAAATACAACCTCAATACTTAACTAGCTCAGTAACCCTAACTCAGTAACTCTAACTCAGTTTCCTTAATTGAAAATGGAGATAGTATTTGTACCCTCCTCCAAGGGTTGTTATGAGGATCAAATGAGATCATATTGTATAAGACTTAGCACAGTGCTTGACCCATAAAAGGTGCTTAATAAATCCTGGTTCCCTTTCTTAAAAGTAGTTTGGTTTTTTTCCTGAGCATACAGATATTCAAGTATTGTTCACCTCTTCTGGGAAGCCTTCCCTGATTCCTCCCAGTTATCTTCTCTCTTCAAATTGTCCTGGAGCACTTTGTATTTCATCCTCTCCCTTCCCCCAACTTTATTTTCATTTATGTATTCATAAAAATAATTTTTGGGGGCAGCTAGGTGATACAGTAGGTTGATCACCAAGCCTGGAATCTGGATGCTCAAATCTGTCCTCAGATACTTACTAGCTATGTGACTCTGGTCAAATCACCTAACCCTGCTTGCCTCTCAGTTTCCTCATCTGTAAAATATGTGTATTTTTATTGTTGCTAACTGTCTTTCCTATGACTCCCCAGCCAATAGAATTCTCTCTTGCAACAAAGAAGAGCTGAATCAAACAAACAAAAACAGCCTGCTAGTGGAAAGAGTTTTTGGAAAGACTTTGAAATCAGAGATTATGGATTCAAATCCTACCTTTGATGTTTACCCTGCTTGGGGAAATTACTAAATACCTCTGGACTTCAGTTTCCTTATCTGTAAAGTGAAGGAGGAAGATATCTTGTAAAGGTCCTTTCTTATTATTTATCTACTGTTTTATAAACTCTGACATGTTGGGCACCTCATGTTTCATTCTGTACTGATGATGTGCCATCTCTGAGAGGAATGAAGCTTGCTTACCCATTAGTTCTCTGAAGCAAAAACAAACAAACAAACAAATAAAATGATAGTCACTGGTATTCTAGGTCTTCCATCTTTTAATAGTATAAAACACATTATAGTGACCATTATATATAAACCATTCTTCTCACTTGACTTTATATTAGTTTTTTTCTTCATAAAATCTTCACATTCACTTTTTTTATGTTCATCCTTATTACTGTGCAACAATATTCTGTTATATTGCAACATCTCAATTTATTTATGTATTCTCTGCTTATTAAGGCCATGGTAAGCTTTTGCAGGAGTTTCTGGTGGACAGATTGCTGGTGATGAGAATCCCAGATATCGCTAGGTAAGCACAGGACAGACACAGAAGCACCTAATATATCATGGGGGCCAGGTTTGATGCCTTTTCAGCTTAGTACCAGGACTTATGCTCCATTGAAAGAGCCTTTCAATGAACCAGGGTCATCCTCATGTCCCAATGAGCCAATAGAGATGACCTTAGTAGATGTGATTCTATACAATGGGTGAGATAGATTCCCTTTGACTTTTTCTGTTTTGCAGAAATGTAACTAATTTTTTTTCACCTGAAGGAAAAATAACGTGGGTAGGAGTGAGGAATAGGTAGCAGCCTTGTAGGTTGGAAACCCTCAGCTCTAGCACAGAAGATAATTGAGCAGTTGTGGTGTATCCAACAGACTGCAAAGGGGACTTATGACACTACTTATGTAGTAACCTCAAGAGAGGGGGGAACCCCTCTTCTCGAGCCAGCCTTCTTCCTCTAGTCACAGACCCTTTGGCAGTCTGGTGAGACATAAAGACCTTTCCTAAGAATAGTATTTTAACAATCACAAAAGTAAATACAAAATATCACAAGGAATAAAGATTTAATTTTCCTTCCATCCAATTTCTTAGATCCCTTGTAATTTAGTGTAGGTTAAGAACTCCAATCCAACAGAATCCAACTCTACAAAATTCACTCCAAAGGGAATTAAGGAGGAGGAAGGTTCTGGGATGGGGACACTAGACTGAGATTATAGAGTGTCACGTTTGGCAAAAGCTGGTGAGGGACTGTGATGTGAGATTTGGGAAGGGAGGTTTCTGAAAGGAGAAAGATGACAGCACCCTGGGGCAAAGTCCTGTTTGCCCTCTGCTAGGTACAGTTCTGTTGTTTTAAACATTTTAAATTTACTAAACATGTTTAATTTACTAATCTGTAGGGTGATGGTATGATGGGGTTTTGCACAAAGCCATTTCAACACAAAGAAAGTTCAGACATGTTAAAGATTGCCTCACTGCTTTGCTTATTACTGATCCTAATAGAGAACATATGTAGATTACTAACTAATCCCTTTCAAACGTCTTTGGAAGATTTTGACTTTCTCCTCCTTCACTCCATATTCTCAGAACTGTTTGGAGTTCCCACCTTTCTTATGCCTTTTCCTCACCTTTGGATGAAAGTTCAGATTCCCCAAATAACCCTCACAGAGAAGAGCCAGTGGCTAATTCAAGTCCTTGAATAGCTTGAGTTGCTCTTTCACCGTCACCTTTGGAAGAGTTTGTGGAAAGGGCTTTATTTCCATATAAACAAATGGGAGAGGAGTTTCTCTGACAGGTAAATCAGGCTGCCCTTCTGTATCAGGAGGTGCTGTTGGCTGTGCCCACGTACTTCACTTTGGCAAATGATATAATGATCCTGAAAGGCAATCAGCATTTCCCCCAGAGTGACAACCAGAGATAGTTGCTAAATTGGTGACAATCAATCATTCTCTTTAAATTTCCTCACTGCCAGCTGTCACCATTTCATCCTGAGGAAAGACAAATAGAATTACCTGCTCACATTCAGGTAAGTGCTGGGTCAACCAAAAATATTATGTTCCTTTATTCCATTCTGGAGTCCCCCTAAGTCCCTGTTCAGTATAGGGAAAAGAGGCTTGGAATTGTAGTCTCTGCTCTGGTCCTTACCAGCTGCATTATCACAGGCAACTCTTTTTCATCTCTGAGCCACACTTTTATCATCTGTAGAATGGGGATAAATGACACTTGCACTGTGTACTTTTTTTTCCTTTCTTTTTCTTTTCTTTTTTTTTTTTTAGAGCTTTTTATTTGCAAAACATATGCATAGGTAATTTTTAGCTTGCACTGTGTACTTCAAATGATCATTGGAGATAATTTAAAAAATCTTTTATAGATGAGGAAAAAATCTTATATAAATGTGATATGGTAGGATAGCTTTGTAAACTTGGATTACCATGCCGTTGATGTGTAGAGCAAATGATTTACCAATGAAATCAAAGGTTTAATCTGTGTGTGTGTGTGTGTGTGTGTGTGTGTATGCAAGTCACATCTGGAAGGGAAATTAGAAGTGAATGCATCATATCAGTCATTTTGAATTTGAGTCCACTCTTCCTAGAATTCAGGTTGGAAAAAGCAAAGCCTTCACTCCCAAGCCCACTTCTACATGTGACCCAAATGATATAGGAGTCACTCTCTTGCTTGCAGGATCCAGGGGTTGATAACCTAATAGGCTGGATCAATTGAGGTATTGATAATTGTTGGCAAACTCTAATAGCTCTTTTGAAACTCACAGTCATTTTGTTTACAATCCTTCTTCAACTAAGAATAGGAAAGATAGACACAAAGGCACAAGAGTCAGGGATATGTTGGAGCCAGCTCCAACAGAGTCCTGAGAGCTGATTGTTAAATTTTCATTGTGAACATTTACACTTTGAAAATCAACAAACACTACAAATGAGGGATTGATTTTTTGTTCTGTTTATTGTCTCAACTTTAAAAAGTGATGGATTGCAGATTAAACTTAAAGTACATCATTTGTAGTTTTTTTTTTTTCTTTTAGTAGGGGAGGAGAACTGGTTGTTAAACATTTACCAGCATACTCCATAGACAGATACAATATAGATGTTCTAGACCATGTGGATTCTTAATGGGCAAAACAAGAAGCTCTTCCACTATTAGGAGCTGCACAATGATTCTTGACTACTTAAATACTGTGGAACTGAGATTGATCTGTTAAATTAGTGTCCTCTGTTTGTACCTTTTAATTCTAGCCCGGCAGCCCTTTACCACAAAATAAACATCAGGAAAGAGTCACAAGATATCTGGGAATGCTGATGCAGAACCCTTCATTCTCCATCATCACCCACTTCCACAAGTAACCTCCTGAACATCTCTGGAGAGTGATCAATCAACAGAAAGATGTTCCCACACAGGTGCTCTCAGTACTGGCTCTCACTGGCCAGTCTTCCTCTTCCAACTCCTTTTAAAAACATTTCTTATCTTTTGAACACTTTTCTGATGGGGAAAATCCTATGCCATTTTAAGAAAAATTTGCCATCAAGTTTTGTCCTGTGTGAACTATTTATACTCTTTAGAAAGTAGGAGCAATGTAAATAACGACCAGGAAAATGTCCCAAACCTATTGGAAACCAGAGGTATACTGAATAGAGTGTTAGATTTAGAACCAGCAAAACCCAAACTTATCTTCTTAGACGTCTATTGGTTGTGTGAACCTGGGCCATTCATTGAAATCTTCAGTCTCAATTTCTGCAAAATGATAATAATTAATAATAATAACAATGATAATAGTACCTATCTCACATGATTGTAGTGAGGATTAAATGAGATAATATGATATAAAGCTCTTTGCAAACCCAGAAACATGATATAAGTGTAGGTTTTCATTATTACATCACAGAAATGCCACAGCACTTCAGTTCTCCCCATGCATATGTAGCCCTAGTTTGACCACCATTGTTTCCCAGCAATCCTCTAGTCCCATAATTTGCTGTGCATATTTGTGTCTTAAGGTGACCTGGGAAAAAAACTGTTCTGGGTTGACTGGCATTTATGTGGAGAAAGGAAATCTGGTTTTGAACCTGTCTGAAAACAGGTTATCAACTCTCCCCACACCCAGGTTCACCCCACCCAAGTGAAGATATCAGTTTTTTCTCTCTGATTCTTATCCTCTTCTTATTCTTTTATTAAAGGAAACTAGGTGGCACAGGGAGAGTGCAGTCACTTAATCTGCCTGCCTCAGTTTCTCCAACTGAAAAATGAGGATAATAATATCTACTATCCAAACCATAATGTTCTACCTTATTGTGAATTTCTCTTCTGTTGTGACATTTGACTGTTTTTCTTCTAGTCAGAGCCAGCCCTACAAACAGGGGATTTATCATTTGAGGAAAAATACAAGGTCTTTCCTATCCCAAATTTCCCCTGGTTGCCTTAATAGGATATTTGTTGTTGTTATTCAGTTATTTTAGTGGTGTCTGACATTTTGTGAATCTATCTGAGGTTTTCTGGGCAAAGACATCAGTGTGCCGTTTCCTTCTCCAGCTCCTTTTACAAAGGAGGAAACTGAGGCAAACAGGGTGAAGTCACACAGCTTGCACAGATTTGAAGTCAGGAAAATGAGTCTTCCTGATTCCAAGCCCAGTCTACATTGTCCACTGCACCACCTAACTGCCCCTATAGAATATCATCCTTCTCTCTTTTCTGACCTGGAATTTCTCATCATTAATCAATCAATGAACAATTATTAGGTGGATATTAGGTACCAGGTGTTGTGCTGGACAGAGAAAAAAAATACAAAAGTGAGACAATCCCTGCCTTCATGGAATTTACATTCTACTTATAATTATTGTTCAGAGTAAGAGCAGAAATAAATGGCATTGTCTCTAGAAGGCCTTTGTTAAAATGAAGACGTTATTTGGGAGATGAAGAGAGAGACCATTAGGAAAAGAGACTTTTTCACTAGTTTTCTCCCAGTAGCACCAGCTAATGTATCGTTTTAGCCAGTTGTCCTATTATTTACTTTGGAAGGCAGAGAGGAAGGGATATGGATTCAAATCTCAGATTCACTTTTTTCCTGTGTGATTTGGGTATATCCTTTACCTTTTCTGAGCCCATTTCTTTCTCTCTCTCTTTATATATATATATAATTTTTCCAAATACAGGCAAAAATAGTTTTCAGCATTCACCTTTGCAAAACCTTTTGTTCCAAATTTTTCTCTCTCCCTTCCCTTTTCCCCATATAGCAAGCAATCCAATATAGATTAAACATGTGCAATTCTTCTAAACACATTTCCATATTTGCTATATTGCACAAGAAAAATCAGTTCCAAAGGGGAAAAAAATAACAAAAAAAGAAAAGAAACCCAAGCAAACAAATAACAACAACAACATAAAGTTGAAAATACTATGCTTTGATCCACATTCAGTCTCCATAGTTCTCTCTCTGGATGTGGATGGCTCTTTCCTTCACAAGTCTATTGGAATTGGCTCAAAAGAGCCAAATCCATTAATGTGATGATTTCTAAGGTCCCTTTCTGCTCTGTTTTTTTTTAATTGAAGTTTTTAATTTTCAAAACATATGCAAGGATAATTTTTCAACTTGTGAGTCCATTTCTTTGTCTATATTTCTCAATTTCTGCAAAATGATAATAATAATGATGATGATGATAATGGTACATTTCTCACATGATTCCAGTGAGGATCAAATGAGATAATATGATATAAAGCTCTTTGCAAACCCAGAAGCATGATATAAGTGTTAGTTTTTATTTGGAAGGCACAGAGGGGTGGAATCAAGGGATATGAGTTCAAATCTCAGATTCACTTTCTTTCTGTGTGATTTGGGTAAATCCTTTACTTTTTCTGGATCCATTTCTTTAAATGGACATGATCTCTAAGGTCATTTCTAGCTCTGACCAGATAAACAAAAGGTTTTGGAGATATTGCTAAAGGGAAATAAAAGAGTAGAAAGGTAGAGGTGGGGGTAGGAGGGGAAGATAAGAATTGAATGAAGCCTTCCAGAGCCTACAAGAGGAATGGAGTCCTGAAAACAAAGTTTCCTTATTTCACAATTCTGCCTTTCTGGAAACAGGCTCAACAAGCCTCCCTGTGGTTTAGTACCAGGCAAAAGACACTGTGAATGTTCTAAGGACTGGTCCCTCATTGGTCAGTAACCCCATTGTATTTAGGCTAACTTTACTTACTTGTTTACTTGCCAACCAGAACTTCTTTTCAAATTTGGGAGAAAAGGGCTTCTTTAAAGTAGAGAGCCCAGATGAGCACTTGCCTATTATAGGGGTTATTAAATGACAACAGAATGCTTGGTTCCTTGAATTGAAGATGAGAAAGACATTGGAAAACTAGAAATAAGGAGTACTGATGGAAGGTTTCTCAGGGGAAGTTCAAGAAGCTTGTGGAGAAAACCTAGTGATTGAATTGCAGTTGAGAAGGATCAGAGATATCTGGAGTCAGAGATATTTTTTACTCCTCTGGAATATAAAATTTCATCACTTCTTCACTATGGATTTAACCCATGGCTTATGGAGAATGCAAATCTTATTTATTATCTGTTTTTATCTCTGGAGATAAAATATATTGAATGTTCAATATCCTTAAGTGGTCAAGAGAAAAGGAGGGCCTCCTGTGCTAAGTTTGCAAAAGACAGGAGGCTCATAGAGTAGATATGTGAGTGACATGGCTGGAAGGAATTGGACATCCAGCTAGGTGAGCTCACAAGATTTTCAAGGTATCTTTATAAAACAGGATTATGTAACGTGATCTTTATGTTTTCCCATGTCACACCTTTTAAAGGGTGGAGTGCTCATCTGGGCACTCTGCTCTGGAGAAGAACTAGCACAGCTTTGTAATTCTTTTTTTTTTTTTGCTTTTTGCTGAGGCAATTGGGGTTAAGTGACTTGCCCAGGGTCACACAGCTACATAAGATTTGAACTCAGGTCCTCCTGACTTCAGGGCTGGTGCTCTATCCACTGTGCCACCTAGCTGCCCCAACAGCTTTGTAATTCTTCAAGAGCTTGTTGGAAACTGTTGTGAGTAGTGCAGGGGTCTCCTCAGCTCTGGATCTTCACAGACTCAGGTCCAAATTCATGGGAATTTTAAAGATAACTTAGCCGTTTTGGTTCCACCCAGTTTGAAATCTGGGAACTCCTGAAGTTTATTATTGACTCACCTTGTTTATAGAGTCAGGCAGGGAATAAATAGCCTTGAAACCATAATCATTGAATCAGGACAGAAATAAATAGAGAGATAGGACAGTCACCCTAGCACGAATTTCTGCATGAGTACCGAGCTTCTACTTCCTTCCAAAGTTGGTAGGGATCTCCTCTAAGATTCTTGACTCTGGGAGAAGGCAAGGGTTCAATCTCCTAGATGGTCCCAGAAGTGAGGAAGACTCCAATGAAGGATTCTTTGTTCCTAGGATCACCTCTGCAAACTCATTGTTCTGCATCCTCTCTCCATGGGCTCATGGTTACACTTAAAATTCTAATCCCAACTTGGCTTACTAAAGACCCATTCTGGGTGTCGGATTCAGCCTCTGAAGCCCCTCTGTTAGTACAGGTATAGCCCCACATTTGGCTTAAATATTCATTACCTCTCCATCCATCTTCCCGAGGAGAATAAAGAGAACTTCCTCTCCAATCTCCTCTGTTCCTTACCTATGAGTAGCAAGCCATCCTCTCTCCTGGGCAAAGGAAGGAGCTAAGAGCTGCACCTCAAGCCAACCCTGAACTCAGAAGCTGCTGGCTACCTCCTCTATACCTGTCTCTATTGGTGTTTAATCCCCTGCCTGGACCCAAGTTCCTTGGAGGCAGGGACTATGTCTCATCTAAAGGTTGCATCTCCCCTGATACCACAGTCACCTCATAAACCAAGTTGATTAATTAGTTGATTAGAATAACATGTGAGACAATGATAAGTTTGGAAATATGTATACATATATTCGATTTGCCAATCAATATTTTAACATAATTAACATGTAGTGGATATCCTGCCATCTAGGGGAGGGGTGGGGAGTTGGGGGGGAAAATTTGTAACGGAAAGCTATGTAAGGGTTATTGTTGAAGAATTACCCACACATATGTTATGCAAATAAAATAAAAAAAAATAAAAAAATAAAAAAATAAATTTACAAAAAAAAAAGAATAACATGTGAGGTTCTTGAAAGTAAAAGCAAATTCTATGGAAATATATTTTGCATGATTTCACACATATAATTGATGTCACATTTCTTGCCATTACAGTGAGGGGTATGAGGAGAGAATTTGGAACTCAGATTTTTAAAAAAAATGAATAATAAAATAATTTATGCATTGAAAAAGAAAAAAATCAATTTGGTTTTGCTTTTGTATCCCCACCACCTAACTGGCACATAGTAGGCACTCAAAAAGTGTTGTGTGAATTGAATTGGATATACTGAGTGCTCAATAAACACTTGCAAAATTGAATCAAATCTTAAGATAATGAGATGACATATTCCTCTTCTTACATTGTCCCTAAGTCTCACCATGTTTGTCTTCGGAGGTTTGCTGATTTTTGCAAGGTCAACGTGTCTGCAGCTGCTTTCAGCTAACACCAAACGCACTCATTTCCTGACCTTGGAAGCTACAAAAGGTTCCCACCGAGTGGATGCATGTTTAACCCTTTGAAGGCTGAAGACAAGTATGTACAAATCCCTGCAGGGTCTGATGGTTGTTTTCTTTGTAGGTCTTCCCTTGGGGCTGGAGTTATGAGTAGTTCTGTTAGATACCTATAGTGGGTGGCAAGACATGCCTGTGAGGGAGTAGAAAGCAACTAAGTATTGAATAATCCCAACAACATGAACAATAGCAATAACAATAATAAAATTTTACATAGTGCTTAAGGTTTGCAAAGCATTTTTCTTATTTTATTTTCTCTTCTCTTATTTTATTTTCTATATCATCCCTTTGAAGTAAGTGCTATTATTTCCCCCCTTTTAAAGAAACCGAGGCCGAGAAATTAATTGAGTTGTCCAGGACATACTGCCATTCATGTCTGAGCCAGAATTGCAATTTGTCTTCCTCTTTCCAAATCCAACAACCTATATTCACTCTATCACTTAGCTATCTATAGTTTATATTTCTATAGTGCCTTAAAGATTATTCACAAAGCATGTTACATATTTTATATATATACATATATATACATCATCTACATACATATTATTTCATTTGATCCTCATAGCAATCTAGTTAAATAGGTATTATTCCTACTCTTATTCTTACAGATGAGAAAATTTAATCCAAGAAAAAGAAAAAACAATGACTAACATTTACATAGCCCTTTAAATTTCATATGTTGTAGTGGATTTCCTGCCATCTAGGGGAGGGGTGGGGACTAGGGGGGAAAAATTTGTAACAGAAAGCTGTGTAAGGGTCAATATTGAAGAATTACCCATACATATGTTTTGCAAGTAAAAAGTTTTAATAAAAACATTTATAAAAAAATAAATTTCATATGTTATTCTACATATAGTAATCTCCTCTCAATAACATTTTATGCTAGATATTATTACTTTTAATTTTGAGATGAGAACACAAACTCAGGTTTAAATGATTGCAATCATACAGCTAAGAAGATTCGAATTTAAATCCAAGTCTTATTAAATTTAAATCTACTATTTTATGTTGTCTCTAGGAAACTCAGAAGTATTTTAAATAAAAATGATTATAGTAATAATAACAAAAATTAATAATAATGATGATAATAGCCAGAAATAACATAATGCTTAAATGTTTACAAAGTGCTATATGTGTTCCCATTTGATCCCCACAACCACTTTATGAAGTAGACACTATTTTTATTCTCATTTTGTAGAAAAAGTAACTGAGGCTGAGAAACCCCCCAGGATACACCATTTATATATATCTAAGGCAGGGTTGGAATTCAGGTCTTCCTGACTTTAAGACCAACACATGGAACCCATTAAACAAACTTTCTGCTTCTAGAATCAGAAGCTCCTAATGAACTTAAGACTAGAAGTACATATTAAATACCTCAGAATATTCCTATTGCCCCAGTTAAAGAAAGAGCCTTAGTATAATGAACTAAGTTAGCATCAGTGTGGCGTGAAGTGTTCTGTGAACAAACACAGGGCTGCATTGCTGCTCCAGGAGGGGAAGTTTTCAGGGCCCCAGTCAGAAATGGAGAATTGAGAGGCAAGCCCCATCAGTCACCAGCATGTGAGAGCTTGTCTCTGCCCTTTCTGGTGAGTTGGTGGATAGGGAGGGAAGGAAGAAGGGAGAAGGAAACGAAGAGAACACCTTAGATCTTTCCTTCTCTGACTCAGTAGTGCACTCAACACTACTGGTGAATCAGTAAATTGAGTGCTCTTCACCTTCCAAAAGAGTACAGCCAGTTCTTGGTGACAGCAATCGCCTCCTCCCACACCACCACCCCCTTCCCACTATCCAAACAACTGGAAGACTTGATTAAGAGCATGTGGTTCCTAAACTTTTATGAGAAGGACGCTAAGTGATGAGTAAATTAGCTAATATCAAGGTTTTTTAAAATGGTTTTCGTTGTCTGGTATAAGAATTTTTAAAGCATTTACTATGTGTGAAGCACTGTGCTATTTGCTGAGAATGCAAGGAAAGGCAAAAACAGTCCCTGCCCTCAGAGAGCTTACAATCTAAGGGGAAGAGAAAACATTAAAACAATTACAGACAAAAGGGATATAAGAAGGTTACTATGGAGGTAATATTGTAGGGAAGGCACTAGCATTAGGTGGGATGGGAAAGGCTTCTTACAGATGGTGAGATTTTAGCTGAGATTTGAAGGAAACCAGGGGAACCAGGAGGAAGAGGAGTCCAGGCAGTTAATGGAAGGCAATCTGATATAAGAGAAATCCTTCTGGATTTGGGGTCAGAACTCTTTAGCTTAAATCTTGACTTTACTCTTTATGTTGCTGCTCTTGTTCCATCATTTCAGTAGCGTC
The DNA here is from genome assembly GCA_023553655.1 of Myrmecobius fasciatus. Lineage (NCBI taxonomy): Eukaryota > Metazoa > Chordata > Mammalia > Dasyuromorphia > Myrmecobiidae > Myrmecobius > Myrmecobius fasciatus. The sequence goes on along the minus strand of JAJPUD010000124.1, from coordinate 605,164 downwards.
CAACTCTTTGTGACACCATTTGTTGGCAAAGATACTGGAGTGATTGGTCATTTCTTTCTTCAGATTATTTGACAGATGAGGAAACTGAGGCAAATGGGGTGAAGTGACTTTCTCAGTCACAAGTAAATATCTGAAGCTAGATTTGAATATACTAAGATGATTTTGACTAACTCCAGACCCAGCATTATCCAGTGTGCCAAATAGCTGCCTTCTTTCTACCTTTCCACCTGGGTATATAAAAAACTGGGCTGAGCCTCTTACTACCTGTCACTTAACTGTTTGCCTCAATTTCCTCATCTGAAAAATGAGCTGGAGAAGGAAATGACAAACCACTCTAGTGTCTTTGCCAAGAAATCCCCAAAAAGGGTCATGAAGAGTCAGACATGGCTGAAAAATGATTGAACTGTTACACTAAGTCACTTTAATCTTATCTGTAAAATGGATGTTGGGCTAGATGGCCCCAAATTCATGTTTCTATCAATATATTGTTTCTTAGCAAAGATTTAGCTCAATTGTCTGTACCTTCTACATTTGTGGTGATAGTCTGTCCCGACTTGGGAGCATTTGGGGAAGCCTTTCTGGAAGGGAAGCATTGGAGACTATTTGAGAATCAGCCAAAGGAAACTGAGAGGTTTAGCCTGGAGAAAAAGACTTAGTAGACCTCGTAGATCATAGCTTTTGAACTGGAACAGACCTTAGAAGTCATCTTGTTCAATCCCTTCCTCTTACAGATGAGGAAAATGGGAGGCCAAAAGGAGTGACTTTTTGTTTAAGGGATAAGATGAAAAAGTCCCTCAAGATTCTAAGTGCAATAATATAATGGGCTCACTTTGGGGTCAATAAATTCTCTGTCACCCTCAGGACTTTAAGTGAAGGCTGATCAGAGATAGTGGGTATTCATGCTTACATCTAAAATGGATTAGAAGAAAATAATGGTCTTTTCTAATCCTGAGTTTCCATGATTTTATGATAATTGGCATTCAAAATGATTTCTTTTTGGCAATGCAAGATCCTAGGATGCCTTCTGAATCATCCAAGGAAGATTTAGCTGTAATTTTAGCGGAAAGTCTTTGAATGTGGCTACTCCATATATAGTATGTTGTATGGAAGAGTTCTCAACCCATCAGAATATTCATTTAATTTGAACACTATTATGTTGGATAAGCAGGCATTTATGGGATTTATGTGTAGACAGTTGATTTGTGGCTTATATTAAAAGAGAGAGAGAGAGA
>JAJPUD010000124.1:593603-603922 GCA_023553655.1 Myrmecobius fasciatus | reverse complement strand
AGAGAGAGAGAGAGAGAGAGAGAGAGAGAGAGAGAGAGAGAGAGAGAAAGAGAGACAGAGAGAGAGAAAGAAACAGGAGGAAGACCAGAGGGAATCACAAACAGTTCATTTTGTAGGTTCTATTATTATTCTGTTGAAAGTTCTATGTTGAATTTATTATATACTTAAAAAGAAAAGCAAGCTCTTTATTCTTGAGATTCTCAGTTTCTTGTACAATCTACTCCTTCTGTTCTACAGTATGCATGAAAATGCTCAATTCATTTAGTATTTGTCAAGTTCAGAAAAAAATGAAAAAATGTTAAGAATTTGCGTTTTGTGGTTCCTCCATGGCAAGTATCAGCCCAAATCTTTTTGTCACTCAGAACACTTTTGTGTTGCCTTCTCCCATGATCTGTTTTTGTGTGCTTGGGGAATTTTGAATTCTATACAAAACATAATCAGGACAAATGTGGTTTTTTTTTTGTTGTTGTTGTTTTGTTTTGTTGTTTTTTTTAACAGGACCCATACCTTATAATGCTCTTCAGAATAATTACAGTATAACTGATCAGCTGTTTTTGTGGTATTTGGGTCACTCTGTTCTTCCATTATAACTTGGCTCTTTGAGAGCTGAACATGTTATATTCAGCACTCAAGTCTTCCCTTCATTCCTATTGTGGTGGTGGTGGGGGCTGATGCTGTGACCTTGGGTGCTTCCAAGGCTATGCCAGTTAAGTGCAAGCTCTGGCAGGTTCTACCAAGCTGGAGAGGCTTCAAGTACAGGCCTGATGAGGGACTGTTTCTATCATCAGGGGACCAGCCTACTTAAATTTGGACAGGCTCATCACAGGTTAGCCACAACAACTCTCAGAGACTTTTTACTAGATTGTTGGAGGGTTTGAGTTATACATTGTATGGTATAGTGAGTAGATCACTGGATCTGGAATTGAGAAGCCCTGTCTTGCCATCTTAGCTCAGACATTTGCTCATGGCGTGAACTTGGCAAGCCTCTTAAACTCTTTGTGCTTCAGTTAGCTCATCTGCAAGATGAAGGTGCCTTTCAAATCCCTTTCACCTTTAATTCTGTGGCCCTAGGGAGTATTTAATACCCCCCTCTATAAAACCATAAATCTGTGAAGCATTGAAGTAGTGGGATGGAGAAATAGACAAAAGGAAAGAGAAAGAAGGAGCAGAAGGGTTGTATTGTGAGTACTAGTACTAGTGTTTCTGAATACAAATAATTGAATTTAAAGATAATATAGATGTATATTTTGGTATTTCAAAAACTTTAGTGTAGCACTGACTTTTGGGAAACTCTGTGTGTGTGTGTGTGTGCGTGTGTGTATGTGTGTATAAGAGACAGAGACAGAGAGAGAGAGACACACAGAGACACAGAGACAGAGAGAGAGACAGACAGAAACAGAGAGAGAGACAGAGACACAGAGACAGAGAGAGACAGAGAGAAAGAGAGAGAGAGACAGAAACAGAGACAGAGAGAGAGACAGAGACACAGAGACAGAGACAGAGAGACAGAGAGAAAGACAGAGACAGAAACAGAGAGCGAGACAGAGAGAAAGAGAGACAGAGACACAGAGACAGAGAGAGAGACAGAGAGACAGAGACAGAAACAGAGAAAGACACAGAGACACAGAGACAGAGAGAGAGAAAAAGAGAGGGGGAGGGAGATTGTATTTATTTTGTTGCCTATGATTTATCCATGTCTTTTCTTCTAGACTAGAAGCTCTTTAATAAGAAGTGACTCTATCTTCTCTGTTTTGTAGTTTTGCAAAGTAGCCAATCTCTGTGGCAGGCCCCCAGTGAATGTTCCATAAACAATTCCTGGTGATGACGTAATGATAATAGATGGGAAGAAAAAAACACACACACACACAAAAACCCAAAAAAACAGTCTTCTCCAGGGAAAGCAATGTGGTCACACAAGTCAGGGTAGCTGATGGCGCCATGTGGCCTTGGGCCACCAAGGTGACCAAGTGACTATGCTCTTGTCTAACAGGACTTTGGATCAAACACAATTTGGGGGTTTTGGTCTCTGCCATCCCAAGGAATTTTTGCTCCTGGGGCAATCACCACAAGGCACACCCAGGAAAAACCATATGAAACACACCTTCAAGCTGAGGGTTAAGGTGGGACATCACCTGGTATAGGAACCCTGGACTTGGGTGGGGAGTAACAGGACAGGGCAGAGGAGTCCATCCCAGTTATCTTGGAGGTCCCTATTTGAATTCCTCTTGTCACCGTAGTGATAAGGTACCCTTATAAGAAAATCTTGTTTCTACAGTGGTAAAACACTGCTAGAGCTATTATTACCCACTAAATTCGGTGCCCTGGAAAGATGGCCCTCTGGAGAAAACCCTGGAGAAAATTCCCCTTAATTAAAGCTAAAACTCCAAAGTCTTAATGTAGCTCCAAGTACATCTCTTTGCTGCTGCCAGTCCTGGACTGGCAGTGGTTGCTTTTGCCTCCTGCTATCTCCAGTTCTTGCCAAACCACATATAGGGATCTATTTTTCTTCTCCCATTTAGGCCTCCACACCACACCCATTTCCACTTATACTGTGCTCAAACTCAGCATAGGAAGGATATGAGACCACAATCATTCGCTTCTTCAGAAGTGTGTGAATCGTAGTCGTGTTAATGCTAGTGAATGCTACGAATACAGAGAGCTGAATAATGAAAGGAATGGTTTTTTCTTTCCTATATTAATAATTAATTATTAAATTAGGACCCAGATTTTTTCCCCTTTTTCTACTTCCTCATCCTGAAATAACCAGTGTGGGAAATCTTGGGCAAAGACTTCCCCAAGCTAAGATCTAATCAAAGACAGTTAAAGTGAATGGGTGGATTCCTGCTCATTATGATTACACACAAGTCTTAGAAAAATGTGGATTTTCCCTGACGTCAGAAGGGTGATATGGAAAATGATATGTCTGTTTGACCAAGACTTGGTGATCCAAGTCACATACCCCAAGATCCTCACTAGATTAAGCCCACATTTCATTATAATATTTAGTGCCTCATTACTTGTTTTGTTTTGTTTTTTTTCTTTTTCGCTGAGGCAATTGAGGTTAAATGACTTGACTTGCCCAGGGTCACACAGCTAGGGAATGTTAAATATCTGAGGTCCAATTTGAACTCAGATCCTCCTGACTTCAGGGCTGGTTCTCTATTCACTGCGCCACCTAGCTGCCCCTGCCTCATGACTTGTTAACCAATCAGAAATAATTGCCACCCTCAGGAATACCCACCCTTCCAAGTTTATCTAAACATTAAATAGGTTCTATGAGGAGTCTTTGGCATTCCACAGTGCCATTGACCTCTTTTATTAATAAAATGCTAGCAATATTAACAAAATGATTGATTACTCAGAAATGATGTCTCTCCAGCTTTTTAAATGTCCCAATACAAAGGATGATAATGCTATTTATGCATATTGTAAATAGATGCTGTCATCCCATTAGAATATGTGCTCCTTGAGGATAGAGATTTTTGCAAAAAATTGCTTTTTCATTATATATATCCACATTTAGGGCAGTGACCAGTACATAACAGGCACTCAATAAATGCTTATTGGTTCAGGAATGATTTGAGAAGACTTTATTTTATTGGTGATGGTACTTCTTTAAACCCCCCAGGGCTCAGCATGGCACCTAGCATAAAGTAAGCACTTAACAGATGTTTATTGACTGACTTCTACTACCAGACAAATTTCAATCCAGCCATACCTCAGGAAATGCATTTGTGAATTTATGTGTCTGGTCTTCTGGTAATGAATCCCTCTCTGGGTATGGAAGAAGAATATAGGAGGGAAAGTAACAGGGGATGTAATGAAGAAGTGTCAAACACAAGGTCCTGCCTCCTGGATGCATCCTGAACCAGATTAAAATGAAACTGGGAAATATTTAGTGAAAAAAAATACACTAGAATGTAGTTTGCGTTAATGTGTGGCTTTCTAAGTCAATATACAGCTAGCAGGAGGCCTCATATATTTTAGTGACCATCATTTCAATTGTATTTGATTTTGACATCACTTGTGGTGGAGAGGATATTGTAGTCATGAAGACCTAGATTCATATCTCACCTTGAACATTTAATAGTTGTGTGACTCTGGGCAAGACACAACCTCTATATACCTTGTTTTCCTCATCTGCAGAATGGGAGACAAATTGGACTTGATGAGTTCCTTCCAGCTCTGATCCTTTGAGATCTGGATTTGAATTCAAAGAACTTCAAGTCTCATTTCTACCACTTGTTTACTGTGTGATCTGAGTTAAGTTATGGGAAAAATAATGGGGTTGGTTTAAATGAATCTCTAACTTAACCTTGCTCTTGAATAAGAGCCACTCAGTCCAGGACTGGCTCAAATGGAGAGCTAGAACCCACCAGTGTTATATAAAGCTCAGTTACACAAGTGTTTAATAAAATGTTTGTTGAATCCAATTGAATTGAATTGTGCTCCCCTAGTAAAGCCTTCAGGAGCCCAAAGTCATCCCTACATCAAATAAATGGAAGTTCAGTGGTAATATAATAGTAGCTGGCTTTGGAGAGTCACTAAACATTTTATACATTATATTTTATTTGACCTTCATAATGGTCCCAAAGGTAGGTAGTGCTCATGCCCATTTCAGAGATGAAGAATCTGAGCATCAAAGAGAGAAAGCTCATAGTTACACAGCTAGTAAGTGTTTGAGGCAGGATTTGAACGGAGGACTTCCTGACTCCAAATGCAAATCGCTTTGTACTTACTCACCTAACTCTCAGTGTTTGTGAGTGTCTGTTGTGACCAAGGGAGAAAAAGAGTTACCATTCCATGTTAGGGCTCTCCCCCTTTCTGTGAGGCTACCATGTTGTTTCCTTTCCCCTCCTTCCACCCCAAATATTTTTTTCACCATTCCAAAGACAGCAGCATCAAGGGAGACTATTTTCTCTTAGCCCTACTCCATTTTTTATGTCTCTGGATGTTCAAGACTGGTTGTTGGAATAACCAGTAAGCTCTCAACGAACCACCCAATTGGACACCACTTCTCTTGGCAAGGAAGTTACCCTCATCTCCAGAGGAGCCTCTTCATGCCTCTCATGGGTCTATGTTGCAACTCCACCACCTGCCTCCATCAAAGAACACCTTGTTTTCCCAACTGAATCAACAGCAGCAGCTGGACAGGGCACACAACCAGGCCCTACTTCAGGTGTTCTCCTGGTTTCAGGTCTATTATCCCCCTCATGTGGAGTTGAAGAGATGTTTGCCTTGTGTAGAGTGATGCTCGTTGCCTCCTGGACACCAGAAGCACCAGGCATGTTAGCTAATTAAACACTGGGTGTGGTTATCCCCAAATAAACATTCTCTGGGCATTGTGAATTCAGATATGCCCCTGTAGTTTTCTTAAAGGTGTAATTATCTCTTGGAAAACCCTCACTCCTTGAAGTTTACCAAAGCCTGCTGGGGCTGGGGCACATAGAGAAGATATGTGCTTTTTTTTTTTTTTTTCTGAGTCCTGCCCTGTGATTTCATTAATGCAAGATTAATGTCAGTGTGGGTGGAAACTTTCTTCACCAATCTAGAGAATTACCTGGGGTCCCTGAAAAGAAGTGCATTCCCCAATGTGCAAAAGTAGCATCATATAGCCTTTTTTTTTTTTTTTGGAAGGATTTGAAACCAAGATTTCTGCCTATTTCTGAAGCCAGGTTTCTGCCTATTTTTACCAAAGAGAAATGCAGAGGAAATTTAAATTTTTGTTTTGTTTTGTTTTCATTTTATTCTGTTTCTTTAAGTTCCTGTTCCCATGGAATACTGTAGTAAGTTCCCGAGTCTAAGGGTGAATACCCCAATGCCTAAAACCCAAAGAGATAAGATCTCAAACTCTCTTAATATATTGCTATTATGCAGCTTTTATATTCATAATTGTTCCTGATGTAAACAATGTGAAAGGAGCAAAATGTTAGATTTAGTTTGACAACAAGCCTATATAATACTTATGGTGTGTCAGTTACTGTATTAAATGTAAGGGTCAAAATGACAAAAACAAAACGAAACTTTCCTGACCTCAAATAGCTTACATTCTAAGGGGGATGAGGGGAGAGGTGGACACAACATATACATGAATATTGAAAATATTTAAAAGAAAACCTCAATGACTGGCACTAATAATTGGGAGAATGCTGGACAGCCTCTTATGAGAGATGGAATCTGGATGAGAACCTTGAAGGGTTTCCCAAAGGTAGAGGTGAGGAGGTTTTATAGGAATGAGGGAAAGCCTGTGCTAAAACACCAAGGTAGGGGTGGTGGTGGCAGAGTATTGGGAAAGTAGGCAGACCAGTTTGATTGGAGCACAGGCAGCATAAGGAGTAGTTAAGGTGAAATTAGCAGGGAATGATTGGCTGCAGTCAGATTGTGAAAGATTTTAAGTACCAAAGAGAGATATTTCTATTTTGTCCAAGACACAATAAGAAGTTACCGAAACTTCTTGAAAAAAGGAGGAACCTAGATTTGTGCTTTTGAAATTTTGACTCCCTGAGGTTCTAGCTGTTAGGTATGGTTAGTAGGGGGTCATCTCCAGATAGCTCCTTGATGAGTTTGTTAGCAGTTTGCTTAGAAAACCTTGATGACACCCCATAAGGCTGGCCATGGAATGTTCCCTGAGTTCCTCTGAAAACCAGACTCCTCATTGGCAAAATGAGAAATGATCTCTCTTTTGCAGGATTATTGTGAGAAAAAACCCTAACAATTTTAAATACTTCATAAGTATAAATTATTAATAACATTATTATTCCTCAGGGAAAGTCTGTCTCTGATGCCTCCTTGTGGTGTGAAGCAGACCCTGGACTCTCAAAGGCTTTGCTAGTGGAACTGTCTCCTATTGAGGAGGAAGAACTTTGGTTATAGGTCCTGCCTGCATTGTGCCGGTCATTTGTCAAACAAAGACCAGACTAATTAAATTGTGAATGCCTTGTCACAAGAGACCTGGCCACCAAGTGAATTTGTACTGGGCAACTCAACAAGATTGTTCCCAAAGATATATATGGATTGCAATCTGCGTTGATGGAGGAAATGCCCACATTACTGAAAACCTAGATCCCCTGACTACTTTACATGACTCTAGGGTAAGGAAAGCTACAACCTCAAAAAAAAAAAAAAAAAAAAAAAAAAAAAAAAAAAGAGCTCTGGAAGACTCCAAAGGCAATGGAGGAGCAAATGGTGGGCATGAATAATTATAGGACATAATCTCATACATGAAGGACCCCAAGAAAAGACAGGTGAGGTTTGTCACAGATATAACTGCGCATTCTACTGTTATTCTTCTAATGTCAAAAGGATGAGAAGAAGGTCCCCAGCATGGCAGGTGAATGTTCTGGAGGAAACTGTGGAACTAGATGAATCACAAGACATGGCCAAGCATGGATAGGTTGGGTTTGCATCTTTGTAGGGAGTACCCACAACAGTGAAATCACAGATGCATTAAAGTATTATCAAGTTATCTGTTTTTGTGCCATGGAATCCTTGGTCTGCTGAAGCCTATGGACTACTTTTCAGAATTATGTTTTTAAATATATAAAATAAAAAATATAGAATTAGAGAATAAGCCAATAATATTGAAATACAATGATTGACATATTATAACAAACTTTTAACTATGTTAAACTTTATATATTTAAGCTGAAATATGGTTATCTATCTATCTATATATGCCTATGAACTTTACATATAAAGATATATATTTTTAAACATATACAAAGTACATGTATGTAGACATTTTATATAAAACTTTATATACTAATATTGAAATATAGTTATCTACATATATAGTGCTATAAACTTTGTATATAAGTACATATATTTGCAAATGTATATGAAGCATATATATGTATATATTTTATATGAAACTTCATATACTAATATTGAAGCATAGTTATATATTTATCTACATGTATGGTATCTATGAACTTTATATATATGTATATAAAGTTTATATTTACAAATATACATGTATATAAAGTATACATTTATAAATAATGCAAATATTTACAAATATATAGTGCATCAGATTTAAAAATATATAATTAGAATAAATTTAAAAATATAAAATATGTTTAACAAATATAAAATATTAATGTTTATTTCAAAAATGTAAAATCTTTAAACAATGTTATAAATTATAACAGAAGCACTATGATTTATTGTATATAAATATATAAAGTATATCTGTGTTTCTATATACTTATAAAGTTCACAGGTACTAGCTTAAGAATCCTTGCATTAGAGATATTCATTTGGGTGAAGGTAATGTCTCCAGAAGGCCCCTCTTCAAATGCTAAAGTAAGATGTCTGCAATTATAATTTCAATAAGCTCTTCAAATTGGAAGGGACCTTAAAATCATTTTATATACTCCTCTCATTTTACAGGTGGAAAAACAGAGATCTAGAGAACCTATAAAAATTGTTCAGGGTGATGTAGCTTAAGTAGTGAGGGGCAGAGCTGCAAACCAGATTTCAGGTCCCTTGTCATCAAGCTCTATTTACTTTCCTCCACCAAGTGTTAAGTTGCTGCTTGGGAACCAAAGGAATAGGATTCAGATCAGGCAAATTCTGATGGATTGGAAGAGATTGAGAATTCTGGATATTGGACAACCTGAGACTTGGGCCCTAAGATGTGTATATATATATTCACAGGGTTGGATGGACACTGTGTATATGGGGGAGTAGGTAGCTGCTAAATGGCTGTGTCTGTGTATATTGGATTGAGGGGGAAAATTAGAGGCAGAGACAGAGGCAATGTGGCAGTAGCCTCTCTAGCTTCACAGTTTTGCCCTGAATCAGCACTGCCATTGGGCTGGCAGTCCTTTCTGGGCCGGGCCACGTCAGCCAAGATGGGATGAGTTTGCTCTCCATTTTCCTGCAGCTTCTCCATCCTAGCAGCAGCTGCTGCCATAGCTCTTAGGCTGCCAGTTGTTTTCTTGTTTGTTTTCCTTGAACTCCACAGCCTGGAGAGTGCCAGCAGGGCCTGTGGTAACTTCTGGTGCTGGAGCATCCCTGTGGAGGAGAATTTCCTCAGAGGCACAAAATCCTCATTAATGGTTGACAGACAATTCTGGGAGAGCTTGAAAGGTGGCACCCGAGCCACCTTGCCAGTGTGCTTGGCAGGCAGCCTTCCCCCTTTGTCTCTCTTGGCCTTTCTCCTCTTCAGCTCAGCCCTCCTCACCTAGGGATCCTTTCCCCTTCCATCCCACATTTGCACAGGGAATTTACTGATGGGAGTGAAGCGAAAGGCCACAAGCCTGTACCTGGAGACTTCTGAATCTGTCGGGCTGCCCTGGTAGGGAGAGCATTGGCTTTGGGGTCAGAAACCCTGGGTCTCACATCACGGGTGATTTTGTGCAAGAGGTAAGCTTCTCTGGGCTTTGTCTCATGTGTAATGGTGAATGGGGGAAGTCCAGGAAAAAGTGCAGGAAGGGCATGATGGATAACAGGGTACAGGGTGGCTTGTATGGGAGCCAAATTTCAGCTCAGAGAACTGGCTTCAAATCCTGGGTCTGACACTCACTATCCTGGGTGGTCATGAATAAGTTATTTACTCTCAAAGCCTTAGGTTCCTCATTTATTTGTTGTACTCAGTCATGTCCAACTCTTATGACCCTATTTAGGGTTTCTTGGCAAAGGTACTAGAGTGGTTTGTCAAAATGACATTTTATGGATAAAATAACTGAGACAGGCAGGGCTAAGTGAGTTCTCCAGGATCACATAATTAGTGTCTAAGGTCAGATTTGAACCAGGAAGATGAGTTCTCATTCACTCTGCCACCTAGCTGTCCCCCTTTTGTAAAGATATTTTTAAAAGTAAGATAATAACATTTATAAATTTATAATTATATTTATAATTTATAAAAGTAAGATAATGCTTGTTCCACCTACCTCAAAGGATAAGTTCCAGGAGAACACTTTGTGCCGAGTAGTATGCTAAGTGCTGGGGATATAAAGAAAAAAAAATGCAATATTCCCTGTCTTCAAGGGGCTTACATTCCAATGGGGGAAACAATACATCAACATATACTTGTGTGTGGATATATATGTATATACACATATTCATCTATCTTTCAATCTATCATCTTCTTTCCTTCCTTCCTCTCTTCCTATCATTCTCTTATCTGTCTCCTTTCTTATCTATTCATCCATTTTTCTATCTTTTCTATCATTTATCTTTTTTTCTTATCTAAACATCTAGCCATCTACCTACCTACCTACCTATCTATCCATCTGTCTGTCCATCCATCATCTATCTATCTATCTTTCTATCTATCTATCTATCTATCTATCTATCTATCTATCTATCTATCT
>JAJPUD010000124.1:491181-593593 GCA_023553655.1 Myrmecobius fasciatus | reverse complement strand
TCTATCTATCTATCTATCTATCTATCTATCTATCTATCTATCTATCTATCTATCTACCTATCCACACAATTTACAAACTTTCAACACAAGTTACCAAGGGAATAAATGAATCATTCAACAGTAAGTCCAGGGATCTAATGATGAAGAAAATGACCTACCTCCCAAAATGGAGGTAATTGACTCAGGGTGCAGGAAAGACATATTTTAGAGGCATAGGTAATGAAAGAATTTGTTGTATCTTACTGGACATATTTATTACAATAGGGAAAAAATCTAACACAACCTTAGAGGAGAAAGATGCTAGCAAGCAATTAGAAAAATGTCTCATGTCCGAAGTGGTCCTTGAACAAAAGTTTGAAGGAAGTTGGGGATTCTAGGAGGTGGAAAGAAGAATGGAGAGCATTCCAGACATAAGAAATAGCCAGTACAAAGCTTATAGAGATGGAAAAAGGAATGGCCTGTGACAGCAAATAGTCCTGTAGAACTGGGCATTAAAGTGTATAGATGGGGAGTAATATATAATAAAACAACTAGAAAGATGGGTTAAGGGAAGGTTTTTAAAGAGCTTTAAATACCAACTAAAGAAGTTTCTATTTGATCTGGGAATACTAGAAAGCCACTGGAATTAAGTAAGTGGGAAGGGTATGTGTGACATGAGCAGACATGTGCTTTAGGAAAATCACTTTGGCAGCTGTGAAAGATGAATTAGAGTGGGGAAAGACTTGAAGCATGGATTCCAATTAGGAGAGTTCTCTAATAATTCAGGCAAAAGGACAGAAACAAGGGTGATAGCTATGGAAAAAGAAAAAAAAGGGATGTGTGTGTGTGTGTGTGTGTGTGTGTGTGAGATATTTATGAAAAAAGAAAAAAAGATTTGATAAATCATTGCATCTATGAAGTGACTCAGAGTGAGAAAGAGAGGATAATGACAAGGATGTGAATCCATATGACTGAAAAGATGGGAGTGCTTTTGACAGGGAAATTCAGAAGAATGGGTATGGGGATGATACAGAACCAAGATGGTGGAGAAAAGGCAAAGACTCACCTGGGCTCTCCCAAACTTCCCTCCAAACGACATGAAACAATGAATCAAAACAAATTCTGCAGTAGCAGAAAAAACAATGGGATGAAACAATTTTCCAGCTCAAGACAAGTTAGAAAATTGGCAGGAAAGGTCTTATCACACCAGGGTAAGAGTGGAGCCCAGTCTAGGACAAGTTGTGTTCCAGCAAACCAGGAGCAGACTTGGGCAACTGAACAATCATCATTATCAGCTGCTTCTGGAGTTCTCAATCCATGGACAGTAAGGATGTAAAACCAATTGGTCAGAAGGAGATTACAGGGTTCCCTTTTCTGGAACTAGGGGCAGAATTCTATTATGTTGCCTATACTCAGATCCCAGTCATAGCCCTGGATCGCAACTCCAGGGTGAAGAGAAGCGCTAGAATACCAGAACTTAGAGCTTTTTCATAACTCCAGGGTCATAACTCCAGGGCAGAAAAGAGTGCTTGTGATCACTCAGAGACCAGAGCACAGATCAAGAGTAGTAAACAGACCACTCCTTAGATCATACTACTTTAAAAGAACTGAAAACTTGGGATTTTCTACAACTAGTTCTGAAAACAACTGCACAAAAAATCCCTTGAAGTTTGGGATGTGCTCCCTCCACCTTGGGAGCAAAATACAACTTTAATATAAAGTTAAAATTCAAGAACTAGTTTGGGAAAATGAACAAATAACAAAAAGACATCCTGACCATAGAAGGTTATTATGGAGACAAAGATCAAATCACAAACCAAGAAGAGAACAAAGTCAAAACATATACAAAGAATCAATCAAAAATGTAAATTGATCTCAGGTTCAAAAAGAATTCCAGAAGTGCTCAAAAATAATTTTAAAAACTAAATAAAAGAAACAGAGAGAAAAAATAGGAAAATAAATGGCAGTAATCCAAGAAAATCATGAAAAAGAGTCAACTATTTGGTGAAAGAGGAAAAAAAATGCTGAAGAAAATAACATCTTAAAAAACAGAATAGACCAAATCATAAAAGAGGCATAAAAATCCAATGAAAGGAAAAAAAAAAAGTAGAATTGGCCATATGGAAAAGGAGGTCCAAACTTACTGAAGAAAATAATTACTTAAAAATTATAATGGGGCAAGGAAAAGCTAATGACTCCATGAAATATTAAGAAGCAATAAAACAAAATCAACAGAATGAAAAAAAAAAGTAGAAAATGTGAAAAATGTCTTTGGAAAAACAACCAGCCTGGAAACAGATCAAAGAGAGATAATTTAAGAATTATTGAACTACCTGAAAGTCATAATAAAAAAACAAGTCTAGACATCATCTTTCAAGAACCAGAAGGTAAAATAGAAATTGAAAAAATTCACAAATCATTTCCTGAAATAGATTCTAAAAACGAAAATTCCCAGCAATACTATAGGCAAATTCCAGAGCTTTTAGATGAAGGAGAAAATATTGTAAGCAGTCAGAAAAAAATCTTTTCAAGTATTATGGAGTCGCAGTCAGGATAATATGAGATTTAGCAATGCAAACATTGGAGGACTTGGAATATGATATTCTAGAGGGCAAAAGAGCCAGAACCCAGAATCACCTACCCCACAAAACTGAGCATAATCCTTCAGGAGTGAGGGAGGGAGGGAGGAATGGATATTCAGTGAAATAGAGGAGTATCAAGTATTCCTGATGAAAAGACTAAAGCTCAAATATATAACTTATATAACTGTATATAACTAGACTTTCAAATATAAAACAAGGCAAGAGGAGGTAAACAGGAAAGAGAAATCATAAGGGATTCAATAAGGTTAAACTGTTAATATTACTACATGGGAAAATGATGCTGGTAATTCCTAAGAAATTATTCATTATTAGGGCAGTTAGAAAGAGTGTACATAGACAGAAAACATAGGTGTGAGTTGAATATGATGGGATTATTACCTTATAAAAATAAAATTAATGAGTAAGAAAGAGGAATGTGCTGGGAGAAGTAGAATGGGGTAAATTATCTCACGTAAAACAGGTGAGAAAGAACTTTCACAGTGAAGGGGAAGCGAAGAAAGGTAAAAGGATGTGAATGAACCTTACTCTCATCAGAACTGACTCAAATATGGAGTAAAATACATACTCAGTTGAGTACAGAAATCTATCTTACCCTACAGGAAAGTAGAAGAAAGAAGGGATGAAAAAGGGGAGAGCTGATAGAAAGGAGAGCAGATTTGGGGGGGGGGGATGACGGTCAGAAGCCAAACACTTTTGAGGAGGGACAGGGTGAAAGGTGAGGAAGGGTAGAATAAATAAGAGGGGGGAATAAAATAAAGGCAAATAGTCATCGTAACTGTGAAAATAAAACGTTACAGCAAGTTTCTTTGATCAAGACCTCATTTCCCAAATACATAGAGAACTGAGTTAAATTAATAAAAAAAAGCCATTCCCCAATTGATAAATAGTCAAAGAATATGAACAATTTTCAAATAAAGTATCTATAGCTCTCTGTAGTCTTATGAAAAAATGTCCTAAATCACTACTAGAAAAATGCAAAGCAAAACAACTCTGAGGTACCACTTCACACCTAACAGATTAACTAATATGACAGAAAAAGAAAATGATTAATGTTGGAGGGAATATAGGAAAGTTGAGACTTGAATGCATTGTTGGTTGAATTATGAACTGATTCAACTATTCTGTAAATCAATTTGGAACTAAGCCCAAAGGGCTATAAACCATGTGTACCCTTTAATCTAGCAATACCTTCACTCAGTCTGTATCTCAAAAGAACAAACAAAAAACAGAAAAGGACCAATATATACGAAAATATTTATAGCAGTTCTTTTAGTGGTAGCAAAGAAATTGAGAGAGAGGCTCATCAACTGGGGAATGGCTGAACAAGTCACAGAACATGATTATGAGAGAATACTATTGTGTTATAAGAAATGATGAACAGGATGCTATCAGAAAAACCTGGAAAAGACTTACATGAATTGATGCAAAGTGAAATATGCAAAACCAGGAGAACATTGTATACAATAATGGCAATATAGTATGGTGATCAACTATGAATGACTTAGTTATGCTCAGCAAAACGATGATTCAGGACAGTTCTGAATGACTTTTGATGAAAAAATGCTATCTGTCTTTAGAGAAAAAACTGAGGGAATCTGGATGTAGAGAAAGTATACTTTTCTTACTTTTTTCATTTTTCATGGGGGTTTTTTATCCATATTTTCTTTTACAACATGACTAATATGGAAATGTTTTGCATTTCTGTATATGTACAACCCATATCAAATTGCTTGCATTCTAAATAAAGGTAGAGGGGAAGGAGGGAAGAAAGAAGAAACTTTGGAACTCAAAATCTTATTTTATTTTTGTTGTTGTTTGTTTTTTTTTTTTTTGTTTGTTTTGTTTTGTTTTGCTGAGACAGTTGGGTTAAGTGACTTGCCCAAGGTCACACAGCTAGGGAATGTTAAGTGTCTGAGACCAGATTTGAACTCAGGTCCTCCTGACTTCAGGGCTGGTGCTCTATCTACTGCGCCACCTAGCTGCCCCGGAACTCAAAATTTTAAAAAATTGAATATTGAAATTGTTTTTACATGTCATTAGGGGAAAATAAAATACTAAGTAAATAATTTTTGAAAGAGTGGGTGGTGAAAAGGTAATGAGTTTTGTTTTAGACATGTTGAGATTGTCCAGTTTGAAGTGGACAGTAATTTGTATGAAAGTTTGGAACTCAGGAGAGATTCCAGGGTTGGCTATATAGAATTGAGAGTCACATATATATGTGTGTGTATATATATATATACACATACATACATACGTAAAGAGAATAATCAAACCCATAAAACCTAATGAAATCACAAATAAGAAAGTATAGAATGTCAAAAAAAAGAAGAGGATCCACAACAGAACCTTCTGGTTTACCCATGGTAAGTAACTAGGTTTGAAATTGATGAAGACATAGCGAAGGCTACTGAGTGTGATCTGATAGGTAGGAAGGAAACCAAGATAAAACCATGACATGGAAAATGTATCCTGGAGAAGATGATCAATAATGTAAAATACTATAGAAGTCAAGAAGGCATAAAATGGAAGAGTGTATGAGGTACTGGAAAAACCAAAACCAAAACCAAAGTCAATCATCTACTTCTCTTTTTATTATCTTTTATTCCTTCTAATATAACCTTCCCCTGACTATCTTCTCCTTTAATTCAATCTCTGATATTTTGTTTTTTTCAGTGAAGTATGTGGCAAAAACCTCAGGTGAAAAGTTGGGGAAAGTGATGGTACAGGAATTTAGAGAATAGAAGGCTTGAAGCAACTGCTGAGATGAGATAGAGAATTGCCTTGCTGCAGTGAGGACCCAGTTGAGACTAGATTGCATACATTTGTAGTGGATACAATCAATATGATTTCTTGCTTTTATTCAAGTGTGTTCAATAGCATGTGAGCAAAAAGAAAGGAGGCATAGATGTTGGCAGTCATTGATGGTTGAGATCCAGCAAAGCTTGAGTGGTGGTCTAACAAGGAAGTAAGTTTTCAATTGTAGAGAATAGTATAGAAGTGAACTGGTTTAGCAAGGTTTTAAAATTGGGCTTGGGGAGAGAATGTAAAATGTAGAAGGAGGGTGATGGCCTGGGAAAATACTGGGAGTGGAATAAGGGTTGGGGTGGGTGGAAATATTTTGAATGTCATGATATGGAAGAAGCTTAAGTTTAGGAGTAGAAAAGCATAAATAAAGATGGAATGAGGGGGGCTGCTAGGTGGTACAGTTAGAGGCACCAGCCCTGAAGTCAGGAAGACATGAGTTCAAATCTGGCCTCAGACACTTAAACACTTCCTAATTGTGTGACCTTGGGCAAGTCACTTAACCCCAATTGCCTCAGCAAAAATAAATAAATAAATAAAATAAAAAATAAAGATGGAATAATAAAAGTCTATTATCAGGTAATAGAATTTTGGAGTTCTTGCACATGGAAACAGAATACTTTGGTAATGACAAGGTCAAGTGTATGACCATCTTTTTCAGGTAGAGTAGAGGAATAGGTTATGGGAGTTAAATAGTCTGGAAAAAAACTGGGAAATTTATGTATTCAAGGGAATTTCAACATGTATATTGAAGCCTTCTTGGATGAGGAGAGAAGTTTTGGTGGAAAGGGAGACTGAAAGCCAAGCAGGAAGGATATCCTGATAGTTGGTAGATAATGGCCATCCAGATTTAGATTGATTGGGTGATAAATTTGTATAGAGTGAGCCTTAAAGGAGAAAAGATTTCTGAATGATAAGGTTAGAGACAAAGTATAGAAGGGCACAGTAGTGTGTAAGAAATATTCTGACTCCTTAATTGAGAGCAGTCAATAAGGGTTTTTTCCAATACTGGAAATACAGGAGATCCAGGTCTTAGTGGATGTCAGAAGATGGAGAGAACAGGAGAAGAAGAAATCTGAAATGAAAGAAACTTAGTTATAGATTCAGAGCTCCAGAAGAGGAGAGGAATGAGCAGATATGGAATGGGATATTAGAAAAATTGGGTAAAGGTAGATGAGGATGAGAGAGCAGACAACAGGAGCTGGGGAAGGAGGTTTGTTCTTTTGTAGTTAGAGGATCTGCATCTCCAGGAAGAGGAGATTAAATGGGGACTAAAATATTCTAAACATTGGTGAATGACTCCAGAGAGGGCTTCAGTAAATGGGAAGAATTCTGTTGATGATGATGGGAGATTGGAAGGTTAAACGTTTCTCCTCTACCCTGGTTTTCAAGGTCATTAGTTGTTTTGCATGTTCTCAAGTACCTGGAAACCGAGACAAAAGCACTTGTAAGCAGGGCTTGGTGGTGGTAAGTCCCAGAAACAAAAGAACCTAACTTTAAGAAATGCAGAACTCACCAAGCACAGTAGTTGAGGCTAGTCAGTCTAGGGTCAAATAGTTCTATGACCTCAGAAGGTGCTGAGGGTACTGCTATAGTGAAGTCTAATAACTGATGTTCATAATAATGACTCTGAATCATCAAGAAGAGACTAAATTGCCTTCAGCCTACTCTGTTTGAGAAGTCAGTGAAGGGTGTATAAACCAGAACCAGTGGGTGGAAACTCAGAGAAGTACATTTAGTTTTAATATAAGGAAATCTTTCCAACAGTTTAGAGCTATTCACAAAGGGAAAAGGCAGTCTTGGGAGATGGCAGATTCTCCCTCATAAAATCTTTTAGGGAGAGATTGGATAACAACTCCTGGGCATGACTGCATAGGGGATTTTCAAATAGGGATGGGTTGGATTAGATCTCAGAGATCACTTCCAAATAATATTCTGTGACTACCATCATTTCCCAGGGCTTTGAGAGAACTGAAGTTTTAATATCACTTGATCTACATTATATTTTGGAGAATCATTTTTCCCAATTTAGGTCCTTTTGGATTTAAGATATTATGATAACCTTCCCTCAGAGAACAAGTGAAAATTTGCCACTTTTTTTTTAGTATAGTTCATATATGCTTGATGCTCATAAGAGAATCATGAGATACTTTTCCAAGGCAGTAAGGAGGTAGGATTGTGTCATGAAAAAAGTACTTGACTTGGGATCAGGAAGTTCTGGGTTCAAAATCTTTGATTTGACCTGGGTTCAAAAAAGTACCTTTGGCACTGAACAGTGATATGGTCTTGCCAAGTCACTTAACTTCTTGGGATTCCAGTTTTTTCAGCAATAAAATGGGGATATCATTATTATGCCTACTGAGGTAGAAGGATTATTTTATCCCCTTTCCCCTGAAGAGGAACATCTCATTTGCTGAGACTTGGTTGGTTCATACAGTTAATGTCATCTCTTCTTCTCATCTCAATTCAATTCAGCTGTGGGGGTTGGAGGGGCTTACTCATGCTTGGCTGGTGGATCACAAAGAATCCTTATTTTTTTTAAATTATTTTATTTTTATTAAAACTTTTTATTTGCAAAACATATGCATGGGTAATTTTTTGACACTGACCCTTGCAAAACTTTCTGTTACAAATTTTTCCCTCCTACCCTCCACCCCCTCCCCTAGATGGCAGGTAGTCCAATACATGTTAAATATGTTAAAATATGTGGTAAATCCAATATATGTATACATATTTACACAATTATCTTGCTGCACAAGAAAAATCGGATCCAGAAAGAAAAAAAAACTGAGAAGGAAAACAAAATACAAGCAAACCTCAATAAAAAGCATTAAAATGCTATGTTGTGGTCCACACAGGTCCCACAGGCCTTTCCTTGGGTGTATATGGCTTTCTTCATCACTGAACAACTGAAACTGGTTTGAATCATCCCATTGTTGAAGAGAACCATGTTGAGGCAGTGCTTTAAAACTGAAAATGGAAATTTGTTTAAGGAAATTCTTTGCCTTTTTGTTTCCTAAGTGAAGATCCATTGCCAAGAGTTGAATCCACACTTCAAGAAGTTTCTACCTGGTAAGTGTACCATCATATTTTCACAATTTTGTTTTAAATTTTCTGCATGTCTTTCAAAAAATTTTTTTCATGAAGAATCCTTATTGAATATTCTTCTGCTATGGCTAAGGAGGCCTTCTTTTGTGAAATGTATGTGAATAGCCAAAGAGTGTCTCATTTTGTTGCCATATTCAACCTAAATTACTAAGAGTCAAGCCTGCTGGCAAAGCTGTACTACCATACAGGATAGCGGTGGGGCAGTCTGAGTGACGGAAAAAAGGCTAAATTTTTGTTGGAGGATCTGAATTCAAACGAAGTTCCCCTCCTTACTATGAGCATGAATTTGAACTTGCTTTTTCACTTCTGTGGATTATTATTGCCTCTCTCTAAAATGAAAGGCTGGACTAGATCTTTAATTTCTTTCTCTGTGTGTCTTTCTCTCTCTCTCTCCCTCCTTTACTCCCTCCCTCCTTCTCTATTTTTTTCTTTCCTCTCTGTCTATCTTTCTCTGTCACTCTGCCTCTCATTGTCTCTCTCTGTTGCTGTCTCCTTCCTCTCCCTCTTGTCTCTTTCTGTCTTTCCTTCTTCTATCTCTGTCTGTCTGTCTCTCTGTCGGTCTCTGTGTCTCTCTCTCCATCTCTCCCTCTTCCTTTCCCTTCTCCTTTTCCTTCTCTCTTCCTTTCCCTCCCCCCCTCTCCCTTTCCCTCTCCCTTTCTCTCCCCCTTTCTCTTCCTTTCCCCCTTACTCTCTCCTTTTCCCTTTCCCCCTTTCCTTCTTCCTTCCCCTCCCTTTCTCTCTCTTCCCCTCCCTCCCTCCTTTTCTCTCTTTCTCTCCCTCTCTCATTCCTCACCCTTTCTCCTTTCTTCCCCCCTCTCTCCCCCTCTCTCTATTTGTCTCTTTTTCTCTCTTCTACCACATCCCAGTGACCATTCTTTCCTAGTCTCAGACTTCTTACTTTCTCCCTGCTTTTACTGAGCAGTCCTTCTCTCAATCAGGACTCATTCCATATCTAGGTTTTGATTAACGTGATCTTTTCACTTTCTCTGCCTTGGGGGAGCTATGATAATATTGTCATAAACATCTCTTTGATTCCTTTCAAGCCTGTATCTGAGGAAAGAATCTCTTTCTCTTTCTTGGCCAACCATGGTCCAGTTTGGCTGCTACATGCAAGAAACTCTAACTCTCATTAGTTGTGTCATCTTGGCTAAATCATTTAACTACTCTGAGCTTCAATTTCTTTATGACCAAAAAGGATGATAATAGCTGCTATAGAATTATTGCAAGGAAAGTAATTTGGAGACTATAAAGTACTATATGGAAGTGACCTATTAGTATTAAATTCCATGGAAATACTCAGTAATGGGAAAAAAGGGTTTCTTTTTGAATTACCTTTATTCTCTTCTGCTGTTTTGATTTTTAAACATAGTAACCCTGAGGACATTTGTATAGAATTCATATTAGGAAGCAGCTTTCCATCCCCACTTCCCCTTATTTTTTTAGACATGTAGGATAGCTTGAAGGGAAAGATGAGGCATAAAAACACCTATTGGGCATTTATGTTGGGATTTTGCCATCCCCAACCCAATCCCAGCCAACAAGCCTTTGCAGTCAATGACTTGAAGATTGATTGGGCTATTAGGAACTTTGTTGAGAACAGACAGGCATTTCCTCATTGCCTAAGATATAGTAAGTACTTAGTAAATATTTGCTGAATGGAAACTAAATGAAATATATGTCAATAGAATCTAGTCCTGAATATTTCTTTTTGAATTTTCCTTTTTATTTTTTAAAGGGGGAGAAGTGTAAAGTCCATTGCAACAAATAGACTCGTAGCACAAATCTCTTCATAACAAAAATATTTCCAACCCCCAGATAATGGCCCAGTTAATTAATTTTAAAATTAATGATTAATTTAAAAATTAGTTCAATGGAACAAGAATTTATTAATCTTTTGCTATTTGTGAGGCAATGGGCAAAATGCTGGGTATACAAAGCCAAAATGAAAATGTGCTATGAGAGATTAAAACCCTCATGTTGGTTACCATTTTATAAGAGAAGAATAAATAAGCATAGGTAATTTTAATACAAAATAATTGCAGCAGGAAGGTGCAAAGTGCTACATAAGTTGGGAGGGGGATAAGGTGTCTAGGGAGTCTTCCTGGATGATGTGTTAATTGAGTTGAGCAGTGTAAAGGAAGGGTAACCTGGGGAGGGAAAACCTGGATTTCAAAAACAAAATTCCAAAGATCTCTTTTCAGTCACTAGATTGATCAAATCTATAAGCAATTCTTAAGCACTTATCTGTCAGGCACTATACTAAGTAGTAGGGTTACAAAGACAGGAGTGGGAGAAAAGTCCCTGCCCTAAAGGAGCTTCCAGCAGAGGAGAAAACCTTCAAGTTGATAAATAAGTACAAGGATTTACAGAATCCATATGAAATAAATAGGTGGCAATTTTGGGAGGTGTCCCCTCAGCTGCTTGGTGGGTCAGGAAAGACTTCCAATAGAAAACTATTCTAGTTTGCCTCAATCTGACTTTAAACTGAAGTGATGGATGGCCTAAATCTTGCTAAAATGGTACTAAGATTTCCCATAGCCAGGGCCTTTGGGATGACTGTTAGTCCAGGAATAACAGGATGTAAGGATAGTGACTCATAAAGATAAATATTTCACAAGCCATCCCTACTATAAAAAAAAAGTAGAGACCCCCCCACACACTTCCCTCCCCATTCCACCAAAATTGTCAGCCTGGAACTACTGTATAAAAAGATATATGTCTGTTGATTTCTCTCCAACTATACAGAGGAAGGCTTCCATTTTTCCCCCTCAGTAAGTACTGAGTGACAGTGCAATTACTTCTCCAGAGGCCCTATCTCTTGTTATCAGGACCAGATTTCCAGTCCTGCATAGGCCTGCCTCCTGCCACAACTGTGATGGAACCTGAGATGGCGAGGGCTGATTGCCTCACCTTCTCTGAGCTCCATAAAAGCCTCTTTGTGGAAGAGCTCTCCAGCCTAAATTCTAGCCCAGCCACTCCCTCCTCTACCCACCGGCTTTGAACCAGGCTATCAAGCCATATCTCTGTCTCCTTGTCTGAGCCTGTGGGCCATTTCTCCAATCCCTACCAGGTTATCTTTGAGACTAATAGAAAATAACTGATGGTTTGCTTGTTGTAATCCTTGAATAGCTCAGCTCTTGCTGATAAAGGCTGACACATTAACCCCAATCAACATTGCCAGTTTTTTCACCTGCCAAAATCACCCAAAGAACATCCACAGCAGGGATCAGAAATAAGGAACTGAACTACTCAAGTTAGTCTTGCACTATTTTATATGCAGACGTGTACTCTCCAACTATTTTCTCAAAATAATAGGGATTATATCTTTTGATTTTCAAAGAATTCCAGAAATGGAAATTTTAAGAAAATTACTCTATGTCAGTGTTATAACTAGGGTGGAGCAACTAGGGCTTTGTCCAGGATACCAACATTTAGAGGGTGCTGATAATTGTGGTTGCTGATATCACTTCCCATTCTTTAGCAGCATAGAAATAATTGAAGCTTTTGTTGTTGCCTCTATTGCTTGTTTTCATTTTTAAGCAAACCTCTGATTTCAGCAGTACAGGGAGTTTCTGATAAGTAGTTTTTTCTACCAATGCATTTTAGCACTTTATAACTTATAGACTTTGAGAATTGATTAGTACATTGGAAGGTTACATGAATTGTCTGGGGTCACCTGGCCAATATGAGACTTGAAATAAGGTCTCCCCGACTCTTATCTACTCTCCTGCTGCCTCTTAGCACCTAGAGAGCAAGAATTATTGGTTAAAATGGGAAACTTCTCAGGCAGCCCCACTCCAGAAGTCATTTTATTCTGCCTGGTTTTCCACAACTGAACTTGCCTTAAAAAGCTGATTTGGAATTGCCTTTGTGCCTCCTTTATTCTTTGTCCCTGGTACCAAAATTGCTAGATAAAGTTCTTGAAAACATTGTTCTTCTTGGGCATTGATGGTCTGGGCACTGAGTTCCTGCATTTAGATTCACAGAGATACTGGGCTTCTTTCCTGGCAAGGCAGAGAAAAACATTCTCTCTGTTCTGGTCTCATTGCATTGTGACATCTTATTTTTGACAAAGACAGGGGAGGGAGACCTTCTGCTAAGTACCTGATCCTTCTCACCTCAATATTTTCTCAAGTCTATTTGCAGATTAAAATACCATCTTTGCTGTTAACATACAGAAATATTAATTGTATTGCAAAATGGTTGACTTTTCTGCTCAGGATAAAAATTGTGATTTCATCAGTATCCAGGATCCACTGAGTGCTTCAAAACACTAGTGAATCATCAAAAAAAGGGCAAGCTTGCACCCAGTTCTGCCAAGAAGTCTAAGGCATGAAAAAACATTTTCTTCATTCTTTTAATAATCCTATGGGCCCTTCTTTCCTCTGGTTTGCAAAGAGAATTGACATTTTACTCCAAGCCGGGAATCCATGCAGAATTCTTGGATAGTCATAAAATTTGAGAGGATTTAACTTGTATAGACCTACTGTGAGACTGAGTAGACATAAAATGAAAAAAATGAATGGGAAGAGGGAGAGCCTATACAACCAAGTAAACAAAATGAATGAGAAGGTATTTAAAGAATAAAAAAATATAAAAAAAGAAAAATGTAAAAGAGATGAATCAAGAAAAGATGATAGTGTGATATAGGGAAGTTTGGAGAAAGAGTGAGCTCAAGAGAAGAGATAGTATTCTACTTTGGAGTAGAGATTCAGGTGATCATGGCCAGCAGGTAATTAATACTGTGGGACTGGAGATTAAAAGCAAAACTAGGACTGGATATATAGATTTGGAGGCCATCTGCCTAGAGATAAATTACTTAATTTATGGATTATGATGATAATGATGATGATATTGATGAGGTAGCCAAGGAAGAGAAGAATGAGAGTCTGTGGACAGAAACTTTGGAAATACTCATTCTTAATGATCAGGAAATTGATCATTTAGTTCTAAAATCCTTAAATTATGGTATCTGTTATTCATTCCACCCACAGATTCTTATTCTTTTCCATCCCCTGTCCTAGGAGCAGTGAACTAGTCCAAACATTCTGGAGAATGATTTGGAACTATATCTAAAGGGCTATCAAACTGTGCAGAAACTTTGACCCCAGAAATACTATTATTAGGTCTATATCCTAAAGAGATCTAAGAAAAAGGAAAAGGATCTCTATGTACAAAAATATTTGTAGCAGCTCTTTTTAAGGTGACAAAAAAGAAATTGAAGGGGTACCCATCAATCAAGGAATGGCTGAACAAGTTGTGACATATGAATGTGATGGAATAGTTTCAGAAATACTTGAGAAGATGTATGTGAACTGAAGGCAAATGAAATGAGCAGAATTAAGAGAACATTGTATATAGTAACAGAAATATTGTAAAGATGATCAACTGTGAAGGAATTAGTTACTATAATCAATACAGTGATCCAAGATAATTCCAAAGGACTCATAAAAAATGCTATCCACAACTAGTGTGGAAGAAATTAGGGCTTGACCCACATCTAACACCACATACCAAGATAAGATCTAAATGGGTTCATGATCTGGATATGAAGAGTGATACTATAAGTAAATTAGAAGAATGTAATATAGTTTACCTCTCAGACCTATGGAGATGGAATAAATTTATGTCCAAAGAAGAACTGGAACTTTTAATTGAACACCAGATAGATAATTTTGACTATATTAAATTAAAAAGTTTTTGCACAAACAAAACCAATGCAGTCAAGATTAGGAGGGAAGGAATAAATTGGGAAATCATCTTTACATTTAAGGGATCTGATAAAGGTCTCATCTCTAAAATATATAGAGAATTGTCTCATATTTATAAGAATTCAAGCCACTCTCCAATAAATAAATGGTCAAAGGATATGAATAGACAATTTTCAGATGATGAAATTAAAACTATTTCTAGTCATATGAAAAGTTGCTCCAAATCACTATTGATCAGAGAAATGCAAATTAAGACAACTCTGAGGTACCACTACACACCTGTCAGATTGGCTAAAATGACAGGAAAAGATAACGATGAATGTTGGAGGGGATGTGGGAAAACTGGGACACTAATACATTGTTGGTGGAACTGTGAACGGATCCAGCCATTCTGGAGAGCAATTTGGAACTATGCTCAAAAAGTGATCAAACTGTGCATACTCAGCAGTGTTTCTATTGGGCTTATATCCCAAAGAAATCATAAAGGAAGGAAAGGGCCCAACATGTGCAAGAATGTTTGTGGCAGCCCTTTTTGTAGTGGTTAGAAACTGGAAACTGAATGGATGCCCATCAATTGGAGAGTGGCTGAGTAAATTATGGTATATCAATGTTATGGAATATTATTGTTCTGTAAGAAACCACCAGCAGGACAATTTCAGAGAGGCCTGGAGAGACTTGCATGAACTGATGCTGAGTGAAATGAGCAGAACCAGGAGATCATTATACACGGCAACAACAAGACTATATGATAATCAATTCTGAAGGACATGGCTCTCTTCAACAATAAAATGTTTCAAACCACTTCCAATTGTTCAGTGAAGAAAGCCATATTCACCCAGAGAGAGGGATGTGAAATGTGGACCACGACATAACATTCTCATACTCTTGATTGATGTTTGCTTACATTGCGTTTCCTTTATCTGATATTTCTTTCTTGTAGATACAATTTTTCTTGCACAACAATGATAAGTGTGGAAATATGTATACATATATTCGATTTGTCAAGTATTTTAACATAACTAACATGTAGTGGATATTCTGCCATCTAGGGGAGGGGTGGGGAGTAGGGGGGGGAAATTTGTAACAGAAAGCTTTGTAAGGGTTAATGTTGAAGAATTACCCATACATATGTTTTGCAAATAAAAAAAATTAAATAAAAAAATGCTATCCACCTCCAGAGAGAGAACTGATTGATTAGCCCTGAGTACAAATTGAAGTCTGTTTTTCTCTTTTTTCAATTTTCTTGCCTTTTTTTTGACATGGCGAATGTGGAAATATGTTTTGCATGGTTTCATATGTATAATTGATGTCACATTGCTTGCTTTCTCAGTGGATGGGGGAGGGATTGTAGAGAAGAGGGGAGAGAATTTGGAATGTCCCTACATGTCCCTGGGCAAGTATACTTTATGCCCACTATGTGCCCAGCACAGTGCTGAGTATTTCAAAAATATTTGATTCTTATAACCTTGGGAGGTAGATACTATTATTATTCTCAGGTTATAGTTGAATGAAGTGACTTGTTCAGTCACATGACTAATAAGTAAGAATGGATTTGAATTCAGTTCTTCTTGACTCCAGACCCACTTAACTCTCCTGCCCAAGTGCTCTTTCCATCATTCAATAAAGTGAGGAAACTAAGTCAACTGATTTTGCTTAACTAATTTTTTTTTTCTTTGTTACTAGGGTGGTTTCAGTGGGGAGAAGAAATAAATTGAGGACTGAGCTGGCTTGTTGTACTTAACAACTTCTTGTTTGTTGATTGGTATAAAAAGCAAGAAGTATTAAGATAATTTTTTTTAGAGAAAAAAGACAACTCTATAAAGATAAATATTAAAGAGAAGAACATGCATTTCTCCATGTCTTTCTATATATGTGGAAGGAAGAGATCCTGAGAAGCTTACTTGATATTTTATGTAATTAATTATATTATTGCCAAGAATAATTTTTTCTGGAAGGCCTACCAAAATCTTGCTAATTATACAATAGAGGATCAAAAAGTCTTAGATAATAACACCTGAGACACTGATGAGTTCTATTGTAATGACATCTAATCCTGTTTATAAAAACTCCCCCTCTTTGTGGGAAGTAGAAAAATAGGGTTATGTGTAGAAGACAAAGGCTGGGAGAACACCCGAGTAGTCATTATGGATGTCTGTGTTTACTCATAGCAGTCTATGAGGCAGCCTAAAGCTGCTAAAGCCGTTCTGCTGTTGATCTTGCCACTGCTATACAACAAAGAAAGGTTGTTTGACATATAAAATGTAAATTATTAAACTAGATAGTCTCTGCAGTCCCTTTTAAATCTGATATTCAGTGATTCCATTACACATGAATGGTAATGTCCCAACACAACCTAGTAAAGGAGAAGTGCATTTCTAAGTATAACTTGTGACTCAGGATTTCCCCCAAGACTGGATTTAAACACACCAGATCAGATCCTGAGGAATTATGCAAGAAGTAGATTTTTTTCTTTTTGTTTGTTAACTTCCAACTCAGAGCTTATTTTGGTAAATTCCCCAATATAGAGACTGCCTAGGTTTGTGTAAATGTGGGAAATGGTCCCATACAAGCACATGGATACAGGGCTGCTATGCTGAAAATGCAAAAAAAAAAAAAAAAAAACATTCATAGGAATACAAAACAGATGTAGAAATCAAATAAGACGAACACACTTTGGAGCTTCTGGACAGGCAACTTCCCTTATTATCTGAATAATTCATTATAAAAGCAAGGGTAAGAAAGTTTAGATGGTGGTAAGTTCTGAATCTTGTTTCATCTTTATGACATAGCTTTAATCCTCACTATCTCTCCATCTTAGGGACTATGGAGGTGATCCTCCTGTTTCTCTAAGTGGCATGTTGCTTAAGTATTCTGCCCCCAAAATTTTTCTCCTTGTTTATAAGACAATATTCCCTCTGCTTAGAAAATAGAAACCCTCCTTTCTCTGCTCAGGAGTTTGAGTTTTTGTTTTGTTTTTATACATTATCCATAAATATTCTTTCAGGTCATATAGTAATGTACATGTCCTTTTGAAGGAATGGATTCAGTGCCCCAACTGTTGTCTTCTAATCATTTGAGAAATTTTTACTTGTAAGACAATTCTTACTTGTAAGAATTTTCCTCTTAACTGAGTAAATTATGGATGAATAAAAGGTTCCTGAAGGGAGGAGAGAAGGCACATGCACAGTATGTACTCCCCCCTCAGAAAACATGACTGTACTGTACTAGATGGTACGGTGAATAAAATGCGGAGGAGTAAGGCGCATGAGTTCAAATCTGGCCTCAGACACTTCCTAGCTGTGTGATCCTGGGCAAGTCACATAACCTTTTTTTTGCCTCAGTTTCCTCACCTGCAAAATGGGCTTGAGAAGGAAATGGCAAACCACTCTGGTCTCTGCCCAGAATACTCCAAATGGGATCACAGAAAGTCAGACATAACTAAAATGACTCAACAACAACAATAAAGATATGATTTTTAGGACAGGTAGGTGCCACAGGAGATAGAGTGATGGATTTAGAATCAGGAAGACTTATTTTCTTGTGTTCCAATCTGGTTTCCGATTTTCCCTAGCTCTGTGATCCTGGGCAACTCATTTAACCTTGTTTGCCTCAGTTTCCTAATCTGTAAAATGAGCTGGAGAAAAAAGTGGCAAACCATTACAGTATTTTTGCCAAGAAAATACCAAGTGGAGTCATGGAGATTCAACAATTCTGCCATACTCTGGTCTGTCCACTGAACAGAAATAAAGGTGGTGGTGGAGGGGAGATTGAGAGCAGTCTGCTACCTTCTTCTATAAAATTATGAAAAGAAATGATTCCACAAGCAAAAATCTGTCTTTTTTAAAATCCCAGCTAATTATCTTGGGGATATTCTTAGCCAATGGAAATCACTGTCCTATCTTCTCAACAAAGTACTAAAGACTTGCATATTCTCCATAGAGGAAGATATTTTCTCCCATGTCTATACTCTATAGAGATGGGGTAGTTAATTAACTTTTGACTAGATAGAAGCCACTTTATCCCCTATCCACTTTCCTTGTACAAATAGTTGGATCACCTTTCTGGTAGCTTAGAAGAAGGAACAGAATTGACTTTTTTCCTCCCTAAGGGGAGAATGAATACAATTTCATTTTGACCTCTCTGAAACTTCCATCATCTTCTATGAAAGAATAGAATTCTGCTTTATACCTGATCACACAAGTACACATGTGCTTGTTATATAGAGTTGGTAGGAAATATCTCTTCAGTTTTTTGGTCCCAATATATTAGAAGTGAAGAACTACTGGCAAATTTTCAAAAATAACTCTTGGATTATCCTTCACCTTTACCTTAAAGTACTTTTAGGTAAAGGTTAAAAAGGTGTGCCTTTACCTAAAGTGCTTCTGGAATTAAAAATTATAAAGATGTTATGTGCAACCACACTTTAGAAACAAAGAATAAAAACATCCCATTGAGTTCAGCAAATGGTACTATAGTCTTAACCTCTAAGCTGCTGGTACCAGACAAAGTTTCCTGGTTTCTTGCTTCAGGTAGTGAGTTGCAATTGAGGACTGTCATCTGATATAGTAAAAAATTGCCTTAAAAATTGAAAGTATTGTCAGATTGGCTAAAATGACAGGAAAAGATAATGACGAACGTTGGAGGGGATGTGGAAAAACTGGGACACTGATACATTGTTGGTGGAGTTGTGAATGGATCCAACCATTCTGGAGAGCAATTTGGAGCTATGCTCAAAAAGTTATCAAACTGTGCATACCCTTTGACCCAGCAGTGTTTCTATTGGGCTTATATCCCAAAGAAATCATAAAGGAGGGAAAGGGCCCACATGTGCAAGAATGTTTGTAGCAGCCCTTTTTGTAGTGGCTAGAAACTGGAAATTGAATGGATGCCCATCAATTGGAGAATGGCTGAATAAATTACGGTATATGAATGTTATGGAATGTTATTGTTCTATAAGAAACGACTAGCAGGATGATTTCAGAGAGGCCTGGAGAGACTTGCATGGACTGATGCTGAGTGAAATGAGCAGAACCAGGAGATCATTATACACGCCAACAACAATACTAAATGATGATCATTTCTGATGGACATGGTCTCTTCAACAATGAAATGTTTCAAACCACTTCCAATTGTTCAGTAAAGAAAGCCATATACACCCAGAGAGAGGGATATGAAATGTGGACCACAACATAACATTTTCATGCTCTCTATTGATGTTTGCTTGCATTTTATTTCCTTTCTCAGATTTTTTTTTCTTGTAGGTACGATTTTTCTTGTACAGCAAGATAACTGTAAAAATATGTATACACATATTTGATTTGTCAAGTATTTTAACATAATTAACATGTAGTGGACTTCCTGCCATCTAGGGGGGAAAAATTTGTAACAGAAAGCTTTGCAAGGGTCAGTGTTGAAAAATTACCCATGCATATGTTTTGGAAATAAAAAGCTTTAATGAAATGAAAAAAAAATTTAAATATTGAAAGTATTTTCAGAATTCTTGGTTCTCATGGCTTATTGGGAAATGCATCTTCCAAGGGAAAAAAATGTTCTGCAATCCCCAAGAGGTTCATAGTGGTACAGTTTCCCAATAACCAGGAAAAACCCATGAATGCTCAGGACAGAAAATGACAATTGATTTTCATGTTTCGAGTTATCCCCTAGGAGATCAGATGCAAGTTACTCATTATTCAGTATTTGGGCAATATAACCATTGAAAAAGTTAAAAAATTAAATCAGGACTGAAGCAGTTGTAAAAGTATGTTCAATTCCATTTGTATCACAGTAGGAAAGAGCTAATCAATAGTATGAAATGTCCCTTGGGTACTCCGGAAGGATGAGGAGGAGAGTATCAATGGATATAAGACAGACCTCAATTCTGTTGCCTTGAGGCAAAATGAGTTTATCTTTGAACAGAACAAAACTGACTCAAACAAGCCTCGGGGACTCAGGAAACAGTACTCCTGCTCTGTGTAGGTATTCCAGTAAGCCTTCTCATATGGCAATGATGGGAGGGCAGCCTGGATGAGGTGAAGTCAATTACTTCTTACTCCAAGCATCTTATGTCCTGTCATTGTGCTTGGATCACAGTCTCTCCATAGTAGAAGGGTGAATACATTAGAATCACAGAAGTCAAAAGGAACCTCTATAATTTACAAAAATCTTGGTGGTTCCCTCTGTTTAATCTCTGCACCATTTGGCTTCCAATTACCTTTCTAATCTTATTATTTCATATTACTTCTCTTTATATACTCTCTTCTATTCATACTGGTCCACCAACTGTTCCTGTTATACAATATTCCATTGCTTATTGCTTTGCACAAATGGTCCTCCGTGTCTGGGATGTTCTCCTCCCTCTATTCAGCTTCTTAGAATCCCAAGCTTTCTTCAAAACAGAGCTTGCATGTCACCTCCTTCACAAAGTTGGTCCAAATCACCCAAGCTATTCGTAATTTTTCATTCTTGAAATTATTTTGTTTATAGTCACTTGTGTACATATTGTAGCCTTTGAATAAAAGATTTATTTTATTTTTGTCTTTTGCACACAAAAGTCCTTTTTTTTTAAATGAGCTAAATTCAAATCCTTTGAATTAAATACCATTTAACTGGTGATCTAAATTTGACTAGAAAATGCTAATCCATTGTTTTTAAGAGAATATATTCCACTTTTATTCGGCTCTTAATGTTAAGATATTTTTTTCTTTATGTCTTCTTTGCTAAGTGGACATTTTGATTGCTGAAAAGGACAGAATAAAATAACATTCTTGTAAGAAAAACTGATAAAATCAACTTGAAGAAAAAACACAATTTAGACAAAATGCTGAAGAGAAACACGGGGAGATTTTGAAAATTGCCCCTCAGATTAATGCACCAAGGGGACCAGTGTGGAGGCAGGACAGTGATTGAGGTAACAATGGTTCCAGGACAGGATAATCTATTAGCTTATTTGCTGGTCATTATTTTTGGAGTTTTATAGATTGTAACTGACAAAACTCTAAGTGAAATAATTGCTCACAGATATTCTTCTGTAATTTCAGTCATGCCCAGCTCTTCATGACCTCATTTGCTATTTCCTTCTCCAACTCATTTTACAAATGAGGAAGCTGAGGCAGACTGGGTTAAGTGACTTACTCAGGGTCACACAGCTAGGAAGTCTGAACTCATGAAGATGAGTCTTCCTAACTTCAGCCCCTGCTCTCTATTTCCTGTATTACCTAGCTGCCCCTGCTTAGAGATGAGGAGACAATTACAAAAGCCCCGATAGTGCACAATAGTCAGTAAACTGGAGCTATTGAGTGCCACATCATGAGGTAGAGATAGGTCATGGCTTTTTGAGGCTCCAATTTGAGACATTGAAAGAAATAAAAAGAAACAATCAGAATAATGGAAAAGGAGAAGAGGAGAAAGCTGAATCCAGAATATAACCAATTAACAGTCTCCTGAGAGCTGACTAAAGCCCCATAGGCTCTGCAACTGCTGAAAACTAATTGGAAGAGACCTGAATCCTATTGCTGTATGAAGATCATGTGAGCTTATTATTTTCCAATGTCAAATAAAGCTGAGACAGGGGAAACTTCTCGGGGTTGCTATGTTATCTATTTTTTTTTTATCTCTAGTTTAAGAGGAAGAAATAAAGGGGCAAAAACCAGGCTTTGCATCTGCTTTCCTAGGAGAAGAAGCTTGATGTTGCTGAGAGCTGATTGGACAAAGTAGGAATCCCTGCTATTTGAAGACCTGGTTGGTGAAAGGCTGTGTGGTCCTATTGCTACCTACATCTTATTATTTATGGAAAAGGGTCATCTCCACTGACTGCTGTACACAGGGCAGGCAAACTAGCTTAGCTGAAGCAAACAGCACCTAAGGGAAAGATAGGAGGCAGTATGCTCTAAGCAAGTCAAACCATTCCTTTGACCAGTATTTCCCCTCAGCCCAGGACTCAGGACTCAAGTGTCTTGGGAATGAATGGCAATGTTTCTGGTGCAGTGTCTTCTGCCACCATCCTAGAAACCTTTCAGGTCATATATTCCATCACTACCCTCATTCTCCAGATGGTGAAACTGAGGCACAGATGGCAGTGACTTTCTCAGAGTCACAAAGGTAGTGTTGGGACTTGAATTTCAGCCTTTTGCTTTTAAAGCCAGTGGAGCTAAGTGAAGAGTAGAGAAAAATTGATAAATGCTCTGGAAAAGCAAAACCTCTTTTGGCTTATTTACTCTGGCCAATTTCTCTATCCTAAATTCCATGCGAATATAATCTCAATATTGGGTCATATCTCTTGGTGAATACCCAGAACCCTTCTTCACAGATTCCCAGGTGCCATGGAAACAAAGGAGACAGACAACTAGAAGACCTAGCCTTTGACCATTTAGGCTGAGCCTGGGCAAATCCCAACTTCTCCTAGGTACCCTAAAAATACCTACTAAATAGGGTACAGAGTACAGAGTACAGTTTTAGACTGTAAATTGCAGTGAAACAAGCAAACAAAAAACAGCCAGTTCTGTTAAACCATTTGAGCCGACCCCAAATCCATGGCTCATTTTATGAATAGCTTATCTTGTTCCCCTTTGTCCTGATCTTTCTTTTTCTGATGAAACAAAACATTTTCTGCTCTCACAATCAGCATTCAATCGCTTGTGTGTTTTGGTCTCTGAGTCACGTTTCTCTTATCAGGAAAAGAATAAGACAGAAAGAAGACTACACACTTATGAGAAGGGGAACCTGATGTATTTTTGTGTTTGTGTGATCATCATGATAGGAAAGCTTCCCACCCCAACCCCTAGAATTCCTGAGCCAGCTTCGAAATCTTTCAGTTAGAGCCACTTCCCCTCTTGTATACCAGCCTCCCCATTTCTCCTAAGGTGCCTTTCTCTCATACATCCTTCCTTCCTGCCTTACACATTGAGTGTCATGTTGTACCTTTAGGGAGCTGGTTGGAAATGTTGCAGTGCTAAAGTTCTACACATTTTCCTCTTTTCTCTGATACCCAGACAATGAATCCTAGCTTTGCCATTTTGTGGTATAGAAGGGGAAAAAGAGATGGATTTATTAGGACCTGAATAAAAATCCTGATTTTATTACAATTTCTTCCTACCTGTGTGTGTGAAGTTGGAGAAATCATTCCAGACCTTAGTTTCATCGATTGTTAAATGAACTTGATCATCACAACATAGTATTTTTACTTTTCTTGTTTTTGCTTGTTTGCTTTTTGTTTTCTTTCTTATTTTTTCCTTTTTGTTCTGATTTTTCTTGTGTAGTATGATAATTGTGGAAATATATATAGAAGAACTGCACATGTTTAACATATATTGGATTACTTGCTGTCTAAGGAAAGGGATGGGAAGAATGGAGGGAAAAATTGGAACATAAGGTTTTGCATGGGTGAATGTTGAAAACTATCTTTGCATGTGTTTTAAAAATAAAAAGATAATAAATAAATGAATGAACTTGATCATTGTGTTAATCCAAATCCATGATTTTAAATCAATTTATCTTACTAGCCCTCAGTTTTCTCATTTTTAAAATGAAGGGCAGAACCAGGACCTCTTCAAGGTCCCCTCAAGCTCTGATAGTATGTAACTCTATTTTAAGAAAGCCTGAAGGAAC
This sequence comes from Myrmecobius fasciatus, assembly GCA_023553655.1. Taxonomy (NCBI): domain Eukaryota; kingdom Metazoa; phylum Chordata; class Mammalia; order Dasyuromorphia; family Myrmecobiidae; genus Myrmecobius; species Myrmecobius fasciatus. Next base: position 569,787 of record JAJPUD010000124.1, on the reverse strand, counting down.
TAAAAACTGAGTGGATGCCCATCAGTTGGGGAATGGCTGAATAAGTTATGGTATATGAATGTAATGGAATATTACTGTTTTATATAAAACAATCAGCAGTATGATTTCAGAAAGGCCTGGAGAGATTTATATGAACTGATATTAAGTGAAATGAGTAGAAGCAAGAGAACATTGTACATAGCAACAAAGAAATTATGTCTTGATCAATTCTGATGGACTTGGCTCTTTTTAACAGCAAGGTGATTCAGGCCAGTTCCAATAGTCTTGTGATGGAAAGAGCCATCTGCATCCTGAAAGAGTAATATGGGGACAGAATATGGATCACAAAATAGTATTTTCATCTTTTTTGTTGTTGTTGCTTGCTTGTTTTTTTCCCCTCTTATTTTTTCATCTGTTTTTTCTCGTACAGCATAATAAATGTGGAAATGTGTTTAGGAGAATTGCACATGTTTAGCTTATATTGGATTACTTGCGATCTAGGAGAAAAGGGAGAAGGAGAAAGAGGGAGAAAATATGGCACACAAGGTTTTATGAGGGTGAATGTTGAAAACTAGCTGTGCATGTATTTTGAAAAATAGCTATTATAAAAAAACAAAACAAAACAAAACAAAAAAAAAGAAAGCTTGGTTTGAACCAGGCAGAAGTTGAGAGAAAAGCATATACTCCCACTGGGGTTAGAAGACTATTAGACAGATTTAATACTTGTCCAACTTTACAGGATTATTGTAAGAATCAAATCAGATACTATAAAGTGCTTCATAAACCTTAAGGCACTAGAGAAACATGAGCTATAATTATGTCAAGTGTTTTGTTAACTGTAAATTCATATGTAAATACATTACTGTTATTATTTATTATATTCTTGAGTTGCTATGACCAAATAATTTACATCTAGTCTGCCAACCCATAGACACAGTTGGTCGCCAGGAATGGTGTTTGAAGCCTTTCCAGTCTGGTAGAATTTGCCAGAGTTTATATTCCTCTGGCAGAGTCTTTGACACCCTACAGTCACCTCCCTAGCATGATGAAACTTTGGAATAGGATTTATTTGATTTGCACATAAACAATGAGAGTAATAAATGAAAACCCAAATCTGGGGGAGGTTCATGCTATTTTATTTTTTTGTTATCCAAGTAATGTCTTACTAATACTCTTTTTTAAAAAACATATATATATATACTGATCTTCCTTTCCATTCACTCTTCCACTCTCTGCCCTCAATAGAACTCTTCTTGGTAACGAAGAAATATCACTAAGCAAAACAAATCAACACATGAGCTATGTATAACAAAGAAGACCTTATTCATACCAATGGTAGCCCTCCATCTCTCTCTGCCAAATGGAGAAAGGCAAGTCAGTCTTTCTCTGAAATTGCTATTGTACCAAGTTTCCCATTTGACTTGAGAACCTTTCCCTGTCCTGTAGGAAGAAGGTTTGGCTGGGATGTCTAGGAAAAGGAATAAGACCTTTCCTTCATGGTAGAATAATTCTCTACTAAGGGTGCTAAGACAAATCCCTAAGGATACATAGACAGATTCCAAGATTTAAGTCAGATACTTATCTTCATGAGGGAAGGGGAGGAGCTGCTGAAGTAGGAAAGCTGTAAGTTATTACTCTAAGTAAAACCAAAGCTGTCTATTGATCTGAGCCCCAGTTTCACAAATGCCCTTGACCTTGGGTGTGCCTCCAGTTCAGCCCCTTCAGCTGGCAATGGCTATCTAAATGACCCAGTCAGCCTGTGGTGGATAGAGTTCTTATTTAATAGGAGACAGTGCAGCTGGGAAGTCCAGCAGAATACTTGTGGTCAGTGTCCTTGGCAGACTGGGGGACTATAGAATGAAAGGATTGAGACATTATTTTGCTTCCTCGTTGACTGATGTAAGCTTTTAGTTTGTGGTTTTCCATCTTACAAAAAATAAAATAAAATAAAAAAGCAGTCATTCTCACCCAGGAATCTTTGGGGCCAATGGAGTCATTTAGCATTGTGGAGACGGGTACCGTCTATATGGAATTTACTACACACTCCAAATTTTACAGTGTGCTAAGTATAATGACAATTATTCAAATATAACTGAAACCCCCAATCCAGTATTTCCTCTATCAACAGACCAGGCAGGAAACATAAATCAGAAATAATTAAATTCAGGAATTATTAAATTAGGCCAGAATCCAAAGTAAACAACAAAGGAAAATGGAGTAAAAAAAAAACATGAACCAATTGCCTTCCATGCATGTGCACAATCTCCTGACTTCCTTGCTGGTGAGAGACAATATTTCCTGGGCAGCTAACTTTTAGGAAGGGTCTCATTACTATTAGGAATCCATTCAAAACACTATCTCCTGGCAACCAGCTTGCCTTGGTCTTGTTCCACTGTACTTCCAAAGTCCATTAATTGTAGCTTCTGTTTCTGTTATCTACTATGACATATTCTTCCTCTGGAAGGTATATTATTGCCCTTTTGTGAGACTGTCTAAGACCAGAATCCTGGGGACTCAATAATGTATTTTTATTTCTTTTGTTAGTCACTCCTATCACCTGTGTGTGATACTCAATTATTTATGAAGTTTTCCTATTTAATTCATCCCTCCTACCTACAAACTAAAAGTTCCACAGTTCTCACTGCTAGTTTGATTAGGGCAAATGAAGTCCTTTCAGTTCCCACCATGCTGTGGAAGCCAGTATCTGGGCCATGCAAATTATCTTTTTTTATTTATATATGTATATTTTTATTAAAGCTTTTTATTTGCAAAACATGTGCATGGGTAATTTTTCAACAATGACCTTTGCAAAGCCTTCTGTTCCAAATTTTTCTCTCCTTCTCCCCACCCCCTCCCCTAGATGGCAGGTAGTCTAATACATGTTAAAATACATGACAAATCGAATATATGTATACATATTTATACAGTTATCTTGCTGTACAAGAAAAATCAGATCTACAAGAAAAAAAAACCTGAGAAGGAAAACAAAATGCAAGCAAACATCAACAGAAAGCATGAAAATGCTATGTTGTGGTCCACACTCAGATCCCACAGGTTTCTCTCTGGGCGTAGATGGCTTTCTTCATCATTGAACAATTGGAACTGGTTTGAAACATTTCATTGTTGAAGAGAGCCATGTCCATCAGAACTGATCATCATATAGTATTGTTGTTGCCGTGTACAATGATCTCCTGGTTCTGCTCACTTCACTCAGTATCAATTCATGTAAGTCTCTCCAGGCCTTTCTGAAATCCTCCTGCTGGCCATTTCTCACAGAACAATAATATTCCATAGCATTCATATACCACAATTTATTCAGCCATTCTCCAATTGAAGGGCATCCATTCAGTTTCCAGTTTTTAGCCATTACAAAAAGGGCTGCCACAAACATTCTTGCACATGTGGGTCCCTTTCCCTCCTCTAAGATCTCTTTGGGATATAAGCCCAATAAAACACTGCTGGGTCAAAGGGTATGCACAGTTTGATAACTTTTTGAGCATAGTTCCAAATTCATGCAAATTATCTTAAAATCCTCAAGAAGGCACTTAGCAACTTTAGCTGGCAAGAGACAAGGTGGCAGAGATGGCAATTTTTGTCTAGTGATCTCCTCTAGAATTAAGGCTTTTTGTCCCTTTGTACTATTTTTTAAAAGATTTGAGACAATAAGTCATTTGGGAGATTCTATGCCCTTATCACTTAGTGTTTTGAATAAATGGATTTTGCATCAACCCAAATTATAAAAATAGAACCCCACCTTTCTCCTTTATCCATACCTGCTTGGCTGATGATTACAGGTTCAAAGGCAAGACACTAAATATTTGTCTTTGTGAATTTGGACAGGCATAAGCAACAAGTAATAACAACAGGTAACCTTCCAGGATAAGTGGTCCATTATTGACCTGACTGCTATCAATCGAAGCTTTTGATAGATGTATTGAATACAATAAGGGACTTGGGTTTTCCATTATGTTCAGTTGACTTTATATTCATAATACACAATCACAATCTTATTCAGAGTAATAAGTATGACTTAGACTGCCATCATCTTCAGTCTTGAAAGGCCGATTACTTGAAATCTGGGCAACTCTCTACTTCTTAGTGAAGGAGAGGAGCCATCGTTGAATGTCTCCAAGCCATTCACTTTCAGCTGTAAAAGGTGACATGTCCCATCAGAAGTGTAGAGTTAAAGATTTAAGCAGGTAATTGTACAACCGATTATAGGAAGATCTGATCATGTTACAATACCCACCATCATTTATCTTGCACATTTATTGAACCTACCAGCCAACGCATTTTGCTGAGATAGTTCTGCAGGACCTTCATTCCTCACCCTCTCCTCTATTATTCTTGGCCAATTTACCTCTTTTGCTTCTGAAATATTTCTATTATACTATATACAAAGTTCCTAAACCTAAATATTTCTCATATGGGTGTGGGCAGGAAAAAAAGCATCAAGAAAAATGATTGATGGCTGAAGGGCAGAGTAATAACTTGTCTTGGAGAATGGGGCTTTTCTTCTAGGATGCCAGTGTCTGAGGGTGGAGATCTTGAGGAGAGGACATGTTTTCTCTCTAGTTTGTCAGAACAACTTTCTCCCAAGGGGTGCTTTTTTCTTTTTACTTAATGCCCAAATGGGGGGAGAGTTGGCCACTCCATATGACAGACCACCTCTTCTCTTGGCACAAGCTGGGTATTAAGAACACTTTTTATACTGCTCTTCCCTTCCCCTTTCACTGAATTTGTTCCAGGAAAATTGATAGCAAGTTCTTTTTGTTCAGACAGTGAGTAAATGAATCCTTCAAATACTGAATCTATTTTTATCTAAGGAAGAGGTAAATTTTAGTCACAGCCTTCATAATTCAGAATTAATAATTCCTTATTTCAGTTAAACTATATATTGTCCCTTTGTGTATTTGGAAGTTTCAAGGACAAAGACAAAATGAATGTCAACAATGTAGGGGATAGAGAGGAGAGAGCATAGGGACAGAAATTCTGTTTGGGCCAAGACTGGTCCTTGTGCTTAAGTGTTGAAAGCCTGGCCAAATGCTCCAAGCTGATTGAAATCCTTAGTTACAAGGAGAGTTTGGAAGGGAGAAATGAAGAAGGTCATAGCTAACAAACAACACAGCAGCTCTTTTAAAGTCTTTCCCTTAAAGATGACATTATTGAAGTTGCTTTCAAAACAAGACCAGGGAGATTTTGAGAACTCTGAGGAAAAAACAGTGAAAATTTGCTTTAATTTTTCTGAAATTCATGGGGAACCCTTAACAACCAATTAATTAGCTGACACAGACCTGTGACTAGGGGACTTAAATGAACAAATCCAAGGAAGGTAGGTCCCAAACTCAAGGGACACTCAAAGGAAGCATCATGGGCTAGAATCTTGTCTTTTTATGCGATTTAAGATGATTCACTCACTTCACTCCAATAGAATGAAAAGTAGTAAATGGGCCAGATTGGACCATGGAAACCCATTAGTTTGATGGGCCTTCTTCCCACAGTCCTTTCTTTAGACTCATCTATCTGTTGAGAAGTCTCGACACTTAAATTATATTTGAGAAACATTTCTTAAACATTGACTGTATAGTGATCAGTGCTGCATGCTTCAAGAAATGCCAAAATGAATAGTGTTTGTATCCTTGTCATTGTAAATTGCCGATCTTGGGTCCTTTCTTTTCTCAAGGACTTTTGTACTTGATTTACAGTCTTCTTCTTCATCTCATGCTCAAGAGCATTAATTTTCATGTGAATATTCCTGTTCATCCTCTTCTCAATTCCTATGGCCTATATCTTCATTCCACCACAGCTACCCCCAGAGATGGTCATATCTAGGTATTATCATCACCTATAACTGTGTAAACTTCATGATTGGAAATTCCTTTTTTATGAAGACAATTTCACATGCTTCTGTATCTCCCTCTACCTCCTTCTAAACCTCTTAGTTATGCTTACTATATACTCCTTCCCTTCCCCAGTCACTCCATCCCCCCTTTTCTCATAGTCCAGAGGTTCTTAACATTTGTGTGTGTATGTATCATAGACTCCTTTGCAGATAGTGAAGTCTATGGATCCTTCTTAGCTTAAGTTTTCTTTAATTCATAATTTGAGGAAATGCCAGATTTCAGTCATTTCCTCTTTAGCTCCCACTTATTCTCTGCTCCACCCTTCACCCTACAGAATTTCCCAATTTTTCCCACTTGGATCTAATTTCTGGCAAAGGGAAGATCCTTATTTTGCCATGACTAACCCCCTCTAAACCTTTGGCTTCATCCACTCTTGTTCCCTTGAAGAGCTTGTCCCTTCAATTATTCCCTCCCTCATGCTCACCTTCAATGACTCCCTTTTACTGTATTCTTCCCAGATATCTACAACACGCCCAGGTTTTCCCCATCCTTAAAATGTTTACTCTTGACCCTGCTATAACCTCGAGTTATCTCTATAATAGTTCTCATGTTCCTTGGATTCATTCTACTCACTTCCTTTAGATCAGGCCCTTCTTACCTTTGCCTTTACTTTTGCCAATCTTATACTAAAAGATCTCTCTGCTTCTAGACTTTCTTCTCTCCACTCTATTCTTTACATACCTACTAACATTAGAAGAACACAGATGTGATTTCCCCTCCCCCCCAAATTTTCCAGGGCTCCCCTTTGTCTCTGAAATAAGTTTGATATTTAAGGCTCTCAATACTACCTCTGACCTGCCACTCCAGATATTTCTCAATATCCACTTTATATCTTCTAAATTTCAGCCAAACTGGCCCACCTGCCATTCCAAAAACTCTCAGCATTGCATCTCTCCCTTTGATGTTTTCACAAAACTTGTCTGCTATGCTCAGAAAGTTCTTCCTTCTAATCTCTAGCTCTTAGGACACTAAACTTCCCTTAAGGCTCATTTTAGGTACTATCTCCTTCATGAAGTCTTTCCTAATCTCTCCAGTCATTAACTTTCTTTCCTTCTTCAAATCACCTTGCATTTATTCATTTGAGGCAATACATATGTTGTATCCTTCTTTAGAATGTAAGTATCTAGAGAGAAAGGATTTTTTTTTTTTTGCTTTACATTTCCAGTATTCAGCACAGAGTCAAAGGATAAATTTTAGGAAGTTGAATTGAACAGCTTTGACTTCAAGTCAGGCTGGATGCCAGCTGATAAATTCTCTGGCCATGGCAACCCTTGAAACAGATAAAAAGAGACCTTGACTTTCAGGATCCTGTGGCTTCCTTTTATTCTTCTTGTAGGAAGAAAGGAATATTTTTTGTCTTACTTTGTATTTACAATTCTTAGCACACAGCATCTGGCATATAGTAGGCAATAAATGCTTATTGACTGACTAATTAATGGAGAAGAGAACAGAAATACTAATATTTACATAGCCTTAACATTATCTGTAAATATTAATTTATTGACATTCTAAAATGAGATCATCACCCAATTATACCAAATTGGGGGAATCTAAACCTCTTCCATATTGATGTTGCCAGTAGAAATTCAATGTCAGAAGACATAAAGAACTTACAGTTATATAGAAGGAGCTATGGCAGGTGAAAGATGAAATGTCTAAGGAAACCAAGGTTCAAGCTTTCAAGCATATTGATTTTTTTTTATTAAAGCTTTTTATTTGTATAACATATGTATGGGTAGTTCCCCAGCATTGATCTTTACAAAGCTTTCCATTACAAATTTTACCCAGTCCCCTCCCCTCCCCTAGATGTCAGGAAGTCCACTACATGTTAATAATGTTAAAATACTTGACAAGTTATGCAAGAAAAATCCTATCTACAAGAAAAAAAAAAGAAAATCAGAGAAAGGCAACACAATGCAAGCAAATATCAATAGAGAGCATGAAAATGTTACGTTGTGGTCCATATTTCATATCTCTCTCTCTGGGTGTATATGGTTTTCTTCAGTGAACAATTGGGACTGGTTTGAGACAATTCTTTGTTGCAGAGAGCCATGCCCATCAGAATTGATCATCATGTAATATTGTTGCTGCTGTGTATAATGATCTCCTGGTTCTGCTCGTTTCACTCAGCATCATTTCAAAGCATATTGATTTTTTTTGCATTTAATAATATTTTATTTTTTCCAATTACATGTAAAAATAGTTTTAAATGTTCATTTTGGTAAGACTTTGAGGTCAAATTTTTCTCCCTCTTTCCTTTTCCTTTCCTCTCCCCAAGGCAGCAAGCAATCTAATATAGGTTATACATGTACAATCATGTTAAACATATTTCCATATTAGTCAGGTTGTGAAAGAAGAATCGGAACAAAATGAAAAAACTACAGGAGAGTAAAGACAAAAAAAAAAAAAGAAAAAACAACAAAAAAAATGAAAATAGTATGCTTTGATCTGCATCCAGACTCCATAGCTCTTTCTCTGGATGTGGATAACATTTTCCCACGGGTCTTTGGCAATTGTCTTGAGTCATTGTATTGCTGAGCAGAGCTAAGTCTATCATAGTTGATTGATCATTGCATGATATTGCTCTTACTATATACAATGTTCTCCTGGTCCTATTCACTTCACTATATGTCAGTTCATGTAAGTCTTTCCAGGTTTTTCTAAAATCCATCTTCTCATCATTTCTTATAAAACAGTATTCCATTAAGTATCCCATCACATCCATATACCACAATTTGTTCATAATTGATGCACATCTCCTCAATTTCCAATTTTTTTTGCCACCACAAAAATAAATATTTTTGTACATGTGGGTCCTTTTTTCTTTCTCATAGTCTTTTTGGGAAACAGGCATAATAGTGATATTTCTGACTCAAAGCATATGTAGTTTAGCTTTTGGGGCATAGTTCCAAATTGTCCTCCAGAATGGTTGGATCAGTTCACACCTCCACAAATAATGAATACATTAGTGTTCCAGTTTTCCTATCTTCTCTCTAAAATGTATCATTTTCCTTTTTCTGCTCTATTAGTCAATCTGAAATATATGAAGTAGTACCTTAGAGTTGTTTGCCTTTTGCCTTTTCTGTCTTCCCTACTTTTTCCAGTTTTCCTAGAAGTTTTTGTCAAATAGTGAGTTTTGATTTATTATTTATTGAGCATACTAATTACTCAACAAATCAGGACAAGTAAATGTTCCTCATTTTTGGCACTGTGCCCTGATACAGACTTTTATACTTTAAAAACAATTCATCAAATAAAATCAATTAATTAAAATACAATTAACCAAAATACAAAATTAAATAGGAAATTGTAGGAAAGATGAGGGACTCTCTAAGTTGGAAGGAAAAATGTGAACAGGTGCAATTTCTCTAAATCCTGAAAAAGAGGTAGCCCCTAACTTGCTGTAAACAATCAAAGGAACATGGAAAAATAGTTCCAGTTTTCAGATAAAACATATGGGTTATTTGAGATATAAAATTGGAAAAAAATTCTGCATCAATCTTCCAGACTTCCAGACTAGGTTTCTGTTTAGCGTAACCTAGATCCTTAGTTAGGGGTCTTTTAGCTGCAGGGAGAAGTGATCCAGCTTCCCAGCAACACAAGGATAGGTTCAAACAGTATACTAACGTTTTCTCCTGGTTTCCACAGAAGCATCATAGCTTCTCCTTGAACAAGTGAATAAAGAAATCGGTGGAGCTGGTTTCATTGTGTGTTCCGTGACAAACCAAAGCAACACTGGACTTAGAGGACTTGGACTTGAATTCTGGCTCTGATTTTTATTTACAAAGTATTTATCTCCATCACTTTCCCCCCTTTTTTAGTTCTTCCAACCTAGTAGAACACATACTGTATAGGAAAAGGATACATGGGGATGTAGGAAAGACCTGACCTTCCTCAGACCTTAGTGATCCTTCCCAGCTTCCCAAGGAATTTAACTTTACTTTGGAACTGATCCAGGAAAACTTATCCTTGGGCTTTTTTTTTTTTGCTAATTACCAAACTTTTGTGCAGTCTAAACTCCCAACATACAAACTTTTGCTTTTCTTGTTCCATGAAAGTTTTGGCTTCCTGGATTCAAAGCTCTGCAATAGGGAGGAAGAGGAAGAAGAGGAGAAGGAGAAGGAGAAGGAAGAGGAGAACAAGGAGGAAGAAGAGGATACTGGAATGATACATCATTTCCTTCTCCAATTCACTTTACAGATTAAGAAACTGACACAAATAGGGTACTTGACTGGCCCAAGATCATTCAGCTAGTAAGAGTCTGAGGCCAGATTTGAACAGAGGAAGATGAGTATTTCTGAGACTTTCTGGCATTCTATCCTCTGTGCCATCAAGCTGTTTTTTGGGAAAAAAGTTACTTAATTAACCTGCCTCAGCCTCAATTTCCTTTTTTTTTTAAATTAAGGGATTAGATCATATGGCCTCTGATGTTTCAAGATCCATTTCTATGATCTTAGATATTTCCTTTTTCTTTCTTTTGTGAGGCAATCAGTGTTAAATGACTTGCACAGAGTCTGGTGCTCTATCCACTGTACCACTTAGCTGTTCCTTATTTCTATTTTTTTTTTTAATGTAAGGGAAGGAAGGAGAGGCTTAAAAAGACCTTACATAGACAAAGTTTTCCCCATCACTTTCTCCTCTCCTAAACAACAACAAACCTTTCCATCACCAAGATGTCTTCTGATTTGAGTTAGAATTGAATTGCAAGTAGGAGGAACAGGTGGTACATATGATGCATTTGTCTAGGAAGCCCTTCCTCCATGTCTGACTGGGTGGGATTCTAGAGAAGTTGAGCCACATCTGGGAGCTGCTAACTCTTTAAGATGAGAAATTTCAAAGAATATATTTATCAGAATTAGCAGAAGTTTTTTCTTCATCAGGATTTCCCTATGCCAGGAAATTATAAGCTCCATCCAATATACTTATGTTTATGATTCCATTGTATACATTATATAAAGAGATATGCACATATTTGTATATATTATAAATATACGATAGAATAGATTTATCTACCTAGACATAAATGTATATACATATGTGTATGTATAATATATACAAGAGAATCAGACATATCTACATATACTATGTGATATATATTTATATGTATACATAATAGAATCATAGACATGTGTGTCTGTTTATATTATATGTATAGAGAGAAATTGCAACATAATTTATCCCAATCTCCCTGCTTGGAAACTTTTGGCAATCTAGGCAAACTTCTGGGGGGTCAATAGTCATTAAATCTAGAATCATTCAACAATTATTCCCTTGACTGTTATGTATCCATCCAAATGCTATGGAGAAGTGAACCAAAGCTAAGAATTTTTATGTCCAGAGTAAGTCCCATACAAAGTATCTGGGGCACCCCAGCCTTCCATTTTAATTTAAATTTGTTAATATAAATTATAATAATTATATTAATTAATTGGGTTTCTAAAAAATAACTAAATGTCAAACTATGTGGTTTCTAAGTTGCTAGAGTAATGCAAGTGTATCAGCTTTCTCTAAATTTGTTGCCTGGGGAAAGCCCCAGTTACCATGTCATAGTTACATTTGTGGATAAAACTTTTATTTGTTTTAAGCATCCTCAGTCCTTAAAAAGAAAGGGTTTGGATCTAACTAGTAAAAGCTTGCCCAAGGGAGAGGGCAGGGCTGGGAACTCAGTGGGTGGCAATGATTCCTAACTTCAGTCTTAGGTTTACCACATTTTATGGCTTCCATTTTTTTTTTAAATCACTGTTTTGTTTTGTTGTTGTTGTTTTTCTTCCCTTTGGAAGGAAGAATTTCAGATGGGGAATATGTCTTTTTCAGCACATCCTGCTTGGAATCAGAAAACAATGGCTCACATGTTTCTGATCAGTGTGAACTAGTGGACTGAGCTTTGCAGTCAAAAGATCTGAGTTTGAGCCTACATCCATCCAACAGCTTCCTAGATCTTGAGCAAATGGTTTAACATTTGTGGAGCCTCAGTTTCCTCAACTGTAAAATGGGGGTGATAATTATACTATCTCCAATATGGGGTTATATTGAGGAAAGCATATTGTAAAATGGCATGTAAAAACTGGGTAATGCTCATTAAATTAAGTCTTTTAAGCTTTATTATTGTTGTTTGATTCTTTTAATCATGTTCGACTCTTGGTGATCCCACTTGGTATTCCGTGGCAAAGATACTAGAGTGCTTTGATATTTCCTTCTCCACCTTGTTTGACAGAAGAAGATGAAGCTAACAGAGTTAAGTGCCCAGGGTCATGCAGTAAATGAGATTGGATTTAAACTCATTTTCCCAACTCCAAGTTTTGCTCTCTATCCCCTGAACCACCCAATCACACTCTTTCAAGCTCCTAAATGCATTGACAACGGACACAAAAGGCTCACTCTATACCACCTTACCTCTCTTTCCTCTATAGAGGGAATGCTTCCATCTTTTCTTCTACTATTGGAATCCTTGGGTTCTGTTGAGGCTGAATTCAACTATCATTAGCTACATAACTTTATAAATAACTCTCAGTAGTCTCCACTGCTTCCCCATCTCCTCAAATTACTTTGTGCATCATTTATATTTCCTTTTTGACCCATAGTTTTTCCCCTTGCTACCATTCGCTCCATTCCTACTTGCCAAAACCTTATGCAAAATTCCTGAGAGTACAAACTTTTATTTTTGTTTTTTGTATCCCTAGCATTTAGTACAGTCCCTGGTATATAGTTGGCACTTAATGATTGTTTATTCAATTAATGAGAGAAAGAAAGAGACAAAGAGAGGCAGAGAGAGAGAGGCAGAGAGAGACACACACACAGAGAAACACATGCACACACAGAGGGACAGACAGAGACAGAGAAAGACAGAGAGACAGAAACAGAGATAGTGAGAGATCCATTTCTTTAGTATATATTGAAATGAATTTCCTTTAAATATCAAGCTTTTCTCTGTCTCTTACTCCTGCCCTTAGCCCCAGCACATTTGAGAGATTTACAAATACTCAATTTAGAGGTTTAGGGCATATAGCTACTACATAAAGTAAAATGCTGTTGACTGTGGGAAAGGACGTTGGCCATTCTTTTAACATAACTAGAATAGTATGTGTATGAAGATAAATACTTAGGTGGGTGTACGTATGAGGTGTGTCTATAATGTGAGAGGACAGATTTTCCCCTGTGGCTTATGAAATCAGTCTCATGACTATATGCTCACACCCCCTGTGTTTGCAATCTAACAGTCTTTATTTTTGAGAGCCATCCTATCTCATCATTAGCTTCTAAGTTTTCCCCTACTCTGGAAGTAGGTGGGTAGTTGGCAGAAGCTGGAAGTATCAGGTGAAGGTCCAGGAAAGGGAGTATGAGGAACCGGCTCTGACTTTTCCACACTTAAACAGAATTGTCTAGCCTGTCTTGAGGGACAGATTGGGAGTGATAGAGCAGGGGCTCAGGCTCAAGGGCTATGGGAAAGGACACCATCACCAAACTAGACATTTGATGTATATTGGGATCAAGTTGGGGTGGTAAGCATTTTGCACGTATCTTGAGTATTTGTGTATAAGTTGAGTGCTCAAGCATTCTATTTTGTCTCCAAGAGATCTTTCCAAGTGTCTCTAGAAGTTCCACATCTAGTATTAACTTTATAAATTTTTCTCTCCCATTCAAATGTAAGTACCTTGATGACAATTGTGAAACTTCTTTTTTGCTCCCTCTTTTTTGTATGAACAGCACTTAGCACAGTGTTTGACACATAGTAAGCTCTTTAAAATGTTCATTGATTGATTGACTGATTGATATTACTGCTATCCTAGTAAGATGTGGATTCCTTGTCTTGAGTTGCCCCATTGACACCTCACTGAGAATTATAATCTGGACTTGGATTTGACCTTTAAATATAAGGGACAGATGGAAGAGAAGTTGAATTAGAGATTGGAGAGAACAAGCAAGTTAAGAGATCTCTTGGAAGGCAGGCTGAGGAGCTACACAGCCCCTTACAGAAGTCATGGGAACCAGGTAATTCCTCCAATGTAACAAATGGAGGCAGCAGAATCAGCCAATCAACAGGCATTTATTAAGTGCCTATGAGGTGCCAGGTACTAGGCTAGGCTTTGAGGATACAAAAGCAAGGAATAAAACAATCCCTGTCTACAAGGAGCTTACATTTCAATGGGGGGAGAACATTAACACATTCACAAGCCATGCTTGGAGCTTCAGGAAAATAGCAGTGATATGGCTGGGCTGGAGATAAGGAGTACCTAAAATAAACTACTTGGGCCATGTTGAATGGCTAAAACAATCAGGATCCCAAGCCAAGAAGCAGTAAGGGACAGAGTTATAATATGGAGGAACAAATCCACGTCTGGCTGAGTTATATGAACTATAAGTGAGGAAGGGAAAGTCTGATATCTAGCATCTATGAGAATCTTCCCTTTCCAGAGATCCTCAAAGAAAGAGAGATCACTGGAGGTGGAAAGAGAACTATCTTGACTGTGTATGTATGTGAGGCAATTGGGGTTAAGTGACGTGCCCAGGGTCACATAGCAAGTCAAGTTTAAGTGTCTGAGGCCAGATCTGAAGTCAGGTCCTCCTAGCTTCAGGGCAGGTGCTCCATCCACTGGGCCATCTAGCTGTCCTCTATCTTGACTATTTATGAGAAGTTCTAGGCAAGTACATATTTTCACAGATTTTGAGTCAGAAAGATCTGAATTCAGATCCTGCCTCAGACACTAGCTGTGTGAGTAACTTCTCTCAGTTTCAGTTTCCTCTTCTATAAATTAAAGTAGTACCTACTTCACAGGGTTGTTGTGAAACAAATGAGAGGAAATTGAGGCTGAGAAAAATGAAATGCCTTGGCTAAGGTCAGTTTATGTCTGAGGAAGATTTTATTCTGACTCAAAGTCTGACACTCCTTCCACTATGCCATCTTGCTGACTAGAAATAATGAATAATCAAGACAATTCTTAAAATGCTATATAAAGGTTAGTTATTGGAGACTCAAGTATGAGTCCTTTGCCTTTTTTTTAAAGCAAGGGTGTGTGTATGTATGTGTGTGTGTGTATGTGTGTGTGTGTGTACCTAAATAAAAACCAAAGTCTGATATGAGAGAAAGACAGTAAGAGAGAGAGTAAGAGAGAAGAGAGACAGAGAGACAGAAAGAGAGAAGGACAAGGAGAGAGAGACACACACACAGAGAAACAGAGAGACAGACAGAGAGAGAGAGACTGGGAGAGGGAGAGATAGACAGACAAAGACAGACAGGCACAGAGACAGAGAGACAGACACACACAGAGAGAAACACAGAGAGAGAGACAGACAGAGACAGAGAGACAGGGAGAGATAGACAGAAAGAAACAGATACAGACATACAGAGACAGAGACAGAGGGAGCAGAAAGAAAGAAAGAAACAGACGGAGGAGAAAGAAAGAGAGGGAGGAGAGAGGGTGAGAGATGGAGAGGGAGGGAGGGAGAGAGAGAGAGAGGGAGAGAAAGGGGGAAGAAGTGAGAGAGAAAGAGAAGGAGGGAGGGAGGGAGAGAGGAAAAGGAGGAGACAGAGGGAGACAGAGACAGAGCAGAGACAGAGAGAGACAGAGGCAGAGAGAAAGGAGAGAGTGAGAGAAAAAGAGAGACAGAGAGAGACAGAGAGAGAGAGAGAGAAGGGGAGGAGAAGGAAGAGAGAGAGGGGAAGGAAGGGTGGAAGGGAGGAAGGGAAGAAGGGAGGGAAGGGGAGATAGAGAAAGAGCAGAGACAGAGAGACAAGAGACAGAGAGACAGAGAAAGGAGAGAGTGAGAGAGACACAGAGAGAGAGAGCAGAGTGACCAACAGACAGATACACATACATACACACACACACACACACACACACACACACACACACACACCTGAATTCTCCAGAAAAGAAAAGCTAAATGCCATCACATCCTCATTGAATATCCTTGTATTACAGCAAAATAAACCTTTTCTTAGCTGCTTAATGACATGTGAGTGCTTTATTTTTGTATGTTCTGTAAATGGTATGATAGTTGCACATTGTTGATACTTAATGATTCAACAACAAATAATTCATATTTATATAGGTTTTAAGGACTCAGAAAATGTTCTTCTCAAGTCCTGTGAGATAAGTAGTGAAAGTATTGTTATTATTATTATTCCCATTTTATAGATGATGAAGTTGAGTTTCAGGTTAGGTAATTTGTCTCAGATAAAATAACTAATAAGTGTCAGAGATAGCATTCAAATCCAGGTCTGAGCTGATTCCAAAGTCATAATTCTTTCCACTACCATAAGGCCTCTGGCTTGTCTAAAGGAAAATAAACATGGTAAAAGAAGATATGAAACAATAGGCCCAGTGGTGTGTTGGGGCTGGCTCCAAGGAGCTCATAAGAACAGATTGTTAAATTTTCATTGTAAGCATTCATACCTTGGAAATGGGCAAAACAGGTACAAATCAGGATGTGATTTATTGTTTTGTTGGCTGTTTAGACTTAGAAAAAATGGTGGAGAAAATGTTAATAATACAAGTTAAACTTAAAAGTGTATTGTAGGAGCATTTTTTTTTTCATGGCGAGCTAGTGGTTAAACATTGGTCAGCACACCCCTCAGTGGGCCCCAACATAGAACTTAGTCCTGTTGACTGACAAGAGAACTGTAAGAATCTCACTGTATTACTAAATCTAATTGACAGGTAGTAAATAAGTACCTTGTAATTTCTTTTCTCCAAGACAGCACCAATGACACCTTGTACAGGAGGCCTTTGCCTCCTTCCTCCTCCCCAGTTTCTGATCTCTTGTCTAAAATTATTTTATATGTGCTCTGTATAAATTTCATATATATTGATTTACACCCAAATTGTCTCCCCCATTAGAATGCGACCTGCTTGGTGTCAGGGTATATGTTTTGATTTTCTTTGTAACCCCAAAGCTTAGACCGGGTCCTGCCACAATGGTAATAAGCACCCTAATGAATCTTTGCCAAATACAAGGTTATTATATTTATTAGCTACTGTAAATTGTATTTCTACTCCAACCCATTGACCTGTATTTCTATTTCCTAGTCAGTTCCAGATAGTTTTGATAATTACTGCCTTATAATATAATTTAAGATCTGGAATTGCTAAACCTCCCTCTTTTACATTTTTTCCATTAGTTCCTTTGATATTCTTGATCTTTTGATCTTCCAAATCAATTTCATTATTATTTTTTCTAATTTATGACTAATGGCATTCATCTCTAGGTCAAGAGAGGGGGGAGCAAGGAAGAGAAAGAGAAGGGAAAAAAAAGAAATTTATGTGATAACTTTATTATCTATTTAAAAAGAACAGCAGGTTGTACCTAATAAATTTTCAGTTTCATTTGCAATCATCTTTTTTATTATACTATGTTATAGAAATGCTTGTTTTGTTCCATAAATTAAAAATAAAATAAAGTAAAGATAGGAAAATAAATAAATGAATTAATGAACATTTATGGATTGAATGCTCATTTGATACCCAGCACATTGCTTGTCTCCCAGTCAACTTCAACTTAACTCTGAATTCCAATCCACCATTAATACTCAATTTCAAGAACTCCTGAGTTTGTTTTCTGGCCAGGGCTTTGGGGCAATATCCTATAACTAGTTTCATGATGGACACAGAGAATCAGAATGTGCTAGTTCTTGGAGAAGAACACAAGCTTTCTCCATTTCCACTTAGTGAGCTAATCCAGGACTGGATGGTCTTGGGACTTGGCTTATAAAACCTGGAGTTAGAGCTCAGCAAACAAAGTTCTGCTTTGCAAGGGAGTCCATTCTTGTTGCTATAGGGCAATGCAGGGGGAGTGGCTAGCCTGCTCCTAGGCTAGGGATAGCTGCAGTCATAAAAATCAATTTTCTCTCCCTTGTACCTCTATTCCTAGAGTATAAAAGTATATTGCACAGTGCTGGCACATAGTAGAAGCTTAATAAATGCTGGTTCTTTTTCTCCTTTCCCATGTAGTTAATTAATGTACATTGTGAAACAAAACAAATTTTTACATTGTTCTTGTCCATTCTCATCCTTAGTCTATCACTTCTCTGCCAGAAGTGTGCTTTTTACACTGGAAATCTGGAATCGTGGTTAGTCATTGCATTGATCAGAATTTCTTTTCTTTTCTTCTTTTTTTTAAATTAAATCTTTTTCAATCAATGAAAATTTCCCTTTATCTCCTTCCTTCCCTATTCCATTTAGGAAAAAAGGAAACTAAAATTTTATTTTTTTCAAACAATGAGAATCTTTCTTCTTTCTCTCCTCCCCCACTCCATTTAGAAAGGAACTAACCCTTGTTAGAAATCTTTGTACCCAAGCAAAACAAATTCTCCTCCTTGGCTATGTCCCCAAAAAGATGTCTCAATCTACAGTCTGAGTTGATCATCTTTCTTGTCTGTTAAGAGGTGGGCAATATGCTTCATCAGGGCCCTCTGGAATTGTGGTTGATCAAAGTTCTTAAGTCTTTCAAAATTGGTTGTCTTTCCAGTGTTGTTTTTATTGTATAAATTGTTTTCCTGACTTTGCTTACTTTATGGGGCGTCACCAAGCCTCTCATCATAACAACAGAGGAAACTTGGGTGGGGGGAGATTAAATGATTCGATCTGGTAAATGGGATCTAGGAAATTGGCATCTGGCTTTAAAGGGCTTAATTTTTTACTCCCACCAAGACTGTTTTGCATTTCACTATTATTATTGAGAGCTTATAGTTACACCTAAAAGTTTACACCCAGCTTTTGCAGTTACAAAACCACCGTAGGAAGTGACCTCAGGGCTAACTAATCCAAATAAGACTAAAAAAAGAATATTCCCTATTTCCTTGAAACAACCTTGTGAAGTAGAGAGTGTGAGCCATTTCAGCTCTCTAAACTCTTTTTCTTTTCTTTTTTTTTTCATTTCTTTTTTTATAATAACTTTTTCTAAGAACATGCAAAGATAGTTTTCAACATTCACCTCTGCAAAACCTTTTGTTCCAAATTTTTCTCCCTCCCTTCCCTATACAAGCAAGTAATCTGATATAAATTAATATGGGCAATTCTTCTAAACGTATTTCCATATTTGTTGTGCTGCACAGGGAAAAGCAGATCAAAAGGGGGGAAAAAAACAAGAAGACAGCACCACAAAAAGGTGAAAATACTATGCTTTGATCCACATTCAGTCTCCACAGTTCTCTCTTTGGATATGGATGTCTCTTTTCATCACAAGTTTATTGGAATTGGCCTGAATCACCTTATTGTTGAAAGAGCCAAGATCCAGTTGATTATTGTGTAATCTTCTTGTTGCTGTGCATAATGTTCTCTTGGTTCTCTCTTTTTCTTTTAATTTTTTTTTTTTACTGATGCTCTTTTTCCCCATCTGTTTTACTTACCAGTGCCTTGCAGTAAAAATCTCCTTTTTAATAAATGAGCAGTCAACCAATGCAAAGCTACACATTGGCTACTTTTAGATTGTAAGCTCCTACTGGACAGACTATCCTTTGTTTCTTTTTAAATCTTTGCCTGGCACATAGTAGGTGCTTAACAAATGTTTATTGACTGACTGCCTAACAGCAACTTTGATGGGAGGTGCAAAAGCATTATCACTTTCAGGCCTACTCCAATAGACTTGTGATGGAGAAAGCCATCTGCATCCAGAGAGAGGATTATAGGGACTTGAATGTGGATCACAACACAATATTTTCACCTTTGTTGTATTTGTTGTTTGCATGCTTGGCTTTTTTTTTTCTTTCTTTCTTTCTCATTTTTTCTCCTTTTGTTCTGATTTTTTGTGCAGCATGATAAATATGGAAATATATGAAGAAATATATAGAAGAATTGCACGTTTAATTTTTATATTGGATTATTTGCTGTCTAAGGTGGGGAGGAAGAGAGAAAAATTTGAAACAGAATTTTGCTAAGGTGAATGTTGAAAATTATTTTTGCATGTTTTTGAAAACTAACAAAAGCTATTATTATAATTTTTACAGAGGAGGAAATTGAAGCTCTGAACTAATTTGCCAGTAATCACACAGTAAAATAATAATCGATATTAATAATAATAAGTGAGGCACAGAAGGACTGTGTGGTGTGCTATAAAGAACACTAGTCTCAGATTCCTAAGATGTGAGTCCCAGTCTTAGCTCCAATATTTAATTGGCTGTATGAATACTCAAGATCAAATTATTTCATCTCCTTTAACCTCAGTTTCCTTATTTATAGAATGGGGATAAAACCAATACCCTTCCTATGTGTGAAAATTATTTTGAATTTATTAAATTTAAATTTAATAAATTTATTTTAATTCTTTGTCAACTTTAAAACCTTATATAAATACACATGGTTATTTATTTGTACCAAATGAGTGATTTTGCTGACCTGGAAAATTGCCTTCTATTAACATAGATCATTCATCACTTTCCCTGCAATTTACAGTCTTACAGTGTTGCCAGACAGATTAAAAAATTAAGTGGCTTGCCCAGGGTCTCATAGCCAGTATGTATCAACATAGATCACTCATCACTTTCCCTACAATTTAAAGTCTTACAATATTGCCAGATGGATTAAAAAGTTAAGTGGCTTGCCCAGGGTCTCACAGCCAGTATGAATCAGAAGCAGTATTTGAACTCGGGTTTTGCTCTAAGGTCAACTTTCTATCTTCTATACCACATTGCCCCTTAAGTGGTCATTATTTTAAAAGGACAACTGTCATGTTTGCATGGCCATTTCATAGTGTTATTGTGAAGAAATCACTTTGTATATCTTAAAGTAGCCACATACCTACATAAGCTAGGAAATGATGTAACCTCTGTGTTTTGATTCTGACTTTTCTTTTTCTTTTTTTCTTTTTTTAATTAAAGCTTTTTATTTGCAAAACATATGCATGGGTAATTTTTCGACATTGGCCCTTACAAAACTTTCTATTCCAAATTTTTTCTTCTTCCTCCTATCCTCTCCCCTAGATGGCAAGTAGTCCAATACATGTTAAATATGTTAAAATATATGATAAATGCAATATATGTATACATATTTATATAGTTATCTTGCTGCACAAGAAAAATCAGATCTAGAAAGAGAAAAAAAAAACCTGAGAAGGAAAACAAAATGCAAGCAAACATCAACAGAAAGTGTAAAAATGCTATGTTGTGGTCTACACTCAGTTCCCTCAGGCCTCTCCCTGGGTGTATATGACTTTCTTCATCACTGAACAACTAGAACTGGTTTGAATCATCTCATTGCTGAAGAGAGCCATGTCCATCAGTGATTCTGACTTCAATCAAAAGCAATTATTAGGCACTTACTATGTGCCAGACACTATCCTGATCTTCAGCAATATAAAAATTCTTACCCTCAAGGTAAGCAAATACAAAACAATAGGGAAGACAATATGCAGACAAACATATATAAAGCAAGCTATATATTGGATAAATAAGAAATAATGGAGAAAAGGCACTAGGAATTAAGAGAGGTCAGGGAAGGTTCTTTCTATAGGATTTCTATATGAGCTGTCTTGCATTTCTAAAGTGATCTATTCCAATCCCCTCATCTGATCGATGGGGAACCAAATGAGACCACGGGAACATAGTGGACTGGTCATACAAGGTTATACAGGACATCGCTGAACATGGTGACTAATGGTCATTGGACACATTGGTAGAGACATAATTTTTTGTTGGTCAAAGAAGAGGGAATCTTTACATTAGCCCCTTTATTGCTTCATATACATGAGCATTCATGGATTCCAACTGTGCATGAAGTCAGTCCTACATAGCAACCTTCATGAAAAAGGAGAATTTAAAAGGGTAAAACATTTTCCCCCTTAGAGGGTAGGAAGGAACATAGTAATAGTAAGAGCAGGCTTCAGGTAACTGCCCTCTCCATCCTACTTCCCACCCCCATTCACACTCACGCACATGTACAATTTAAGAATATTCAGTTCAGTGACTGGTCTGTTGTATAGTTCCCCTTCTCAGACACACGTTTTGTTTTCTTCCCAAACTTTAGCTTCTTGATATTTACAAATGATTCTCAAAGAATGGTGGAAGGGAGGGGAAAAGGAGAAATTCTGTAGTCACAGCTGAGCTTTCCTGTGAGGTTTGCTAGGCAGGATGGATTATATTTATTCACTAAAATGGGAAGTGGTAGAAAAATGTATTTACTTAGCTTAAAACAAACAAACAAACAAACCAGCAAAATTACTTAAAAGGATGCAAGGTAAATATTAACAGAAAATCCACCATTGAATTAATGTTTAATCTTGGACAAATCATTACATTTTTCTGGGCCTCAGTTTATTTCACTGAAAAAATGTAGGGAATGAACTAAATCCATCTCTAAATTTCTTTCTGGTGCTAACATCTGTGACTAATCTGAGGAGATATGAAAAAATACATTTACACACACACACAAGCCAAGACACTTTCTCAGCTATGTTTCTCTCCACTGAAGCCATTTTTCTATCATTAAATGTTATTTCTAGATATCTATTTCTGGACTTTTTTTTTGGGGGGGGGGACTTCTCAACTCTTTTCCTAAATGTCCAAGGACATCTGGGATGGGGATAAGTTTAGTATCATCTACATTTATTGACAACCAACAACAGTGAGGGGAAGGAAGATCAATCATGAGAAGATACAAGGACTGTGCCTAATCCATAATAAATGATTGTTGACTTAAATTGACTAACACAGCACTCCATCCCTGACTCACCGGAGAGTTAATAAATACATCTTTAATGAATTTATCAATTAGCAAGCATTTATTAAGTGCCCACTAATGCTATAATATTATCTTTTAATAAAAGATGCTATAATATATCTGGAGATTCAAGAGAAAACAAACACCTTTTGCCCTTCTTGATCTTAAGTTCCATAGAAAAAGACCACGTATGTATACATCAGTATTTTAACCCATTCCATTGGTGTGGGACTCTCTCCTCAATGATAAGAGGAGATGCTGTGGCCTCCAGAAGGGAAGGCATGGAGTTGATGAGCTCATCAGGTTCTTCAAATCTCCTCACTTTCTTTGGTTCTCTTTTTCAGGTTTTTGTTTTTTTGTTTGTTTGTTTTTTGTTTTTTGCTCTGAAGTTATGAGCCTGGGCACTGGAAATTTGGTGGTGACCTAAATAGGGAAATTTGAAAGAAGCAAATGTATTTGAAGGAGGGGAGCAGATTATGAGATCTGTTTGGAGGACTCAAGAAAGGATAGTAATTAAAGACTCATCTGCATAGAAATGATAATTGAACTCAAAGTCATCAAGAAAGAGTGTATGTAGACTGAAAGAAGCAGGAAGCCCAGGACAAAATTTTGGGAGTGTACCCTCATTTAGGAAGTAAGATATGGATGATGACACAACAAAGATGATATATATCAATGAAAACTTGTTCCCTATCTGGTGAATGCCATATGAGCTTAGTGGCCAGTGCTTTTTGCCTGCTCTGGACAACCCTTCCCATGCTCCTCTGATTTCATCATAACTTACATTTTTGTCATTTCTTACAACCCTCTAATATTCCATTACATTTATGTCACTAGAACTTGTTTAACTATTCCCCAA
This sequence comes from Myrmecobius fasciatus, assembly GCA_023553655.1. NCBI lineage: Eukaryota > Metazoa > Chordata > Mammalia > Dasyuromorphia > Myrmecobiidae > Myrmecobius > Myrmecobius fasciatus. Next base: position 546,397 of record JAJPUD010000124.1, on the reverse strand, counting down.
TCCATGAACATCTCTATTGTTTCCACTTCTTTGCTTTTATAAAAAATGCTAAAATATTATAATACCTATGGGATATTTCTTTTTTTCATTGACCTCCTTGGAATATAAACTTAGAAGTGGAATCTCTGAGTCAAAGAATACAAGCACTTTAGTCATTCTTTATCAATTTCACTTATTTGAAACTAGCTATTTTCTCTTTTATAATCATCTCTGTCTCTAGATTTACTCAGAATTCCCCTCTCAGCTGTATCTATAAAACTTATATGACCTGCTTATCTTCATATTTTTATGACATGATCTTCAATATTTAGGTCATATCTATTTTGAATTGATTATTGTATATGTCATAAAAATTTATTTGCAGAATTTTCACAAATAAATAAAAGAAAACAAAAATCAGGGAAAGACACCTGGCAGTGCTCTCCTCCCATGCCTCTCAAACTTCTAGTCAAAGTGGCCTACTTGCTATTCTATATACATGAAATTCCATTTTCCATCTCTTTGCTTTTGCAAAGGCTGTCCCCCCATTTCTGGAATATTCTCCCTTCTGACTTCTGCCTTTTGAACCCCTCAATTCCTTCAAGGCTCACCTTCAATGTTATCTCTTACAAAAGACCTTGAGTCCCTCAGTTGTTAGTGAATTTTCATGGATCTCAAAATTATTTTGTTTTTAGTTTATATATATTTTGTATTTCTTTATCTGAGTTTGTGGTTTATCTTCCTCTCTCCCTCCAAAAATAATTTCCTTGTGGAGGGGAATTATCCACATTTTCCACTTGGAATTCCCAATGTTTAGCATTGGACTTAAGACATAGTAGGTGCTTAATAAGTGTTTGTCAAATTAAATTAGATTGATTTAAACTGAATCCTATACTTCTAATCAAATCCTTTGCAACCTAAAGAAGAGATGGACTAAATTAGAGGTTCTCAAAGTGTGTTGGAAGATCTTTGTGGGTTCCTGAGATATTTTCAGAAGGTCCAGGAGTTTAATAACATTTTCATAATATCAATAAGATGTTATTTGCCTTCAAAAAGAGTCCTTCCTGTATGAGTCCATCTACATATCTGTGTGAGGCCAGAATTTCTTCATATATTTCAACCAAAATGACATATTGCAACAGATTGAATACAGAAACAGACTAGAGAACCCAGCTAGCTACTTTTCATCCAGACATTAAAGAGATTGGCAGAAATATGGAAAGCAGTGCCAGTCTTATCACTAATTTTTTTTTGTTTTGGAAAATAGTTATTTTTCATTAATATCTTTTTTATGTTAATATGCAAAGGGTTTATGTTATAAAATGCTTCAATTTTCTTTTTCTAATATTGTAAATATCAATAGTTTATAATCCACAAAAACAAACATTCTTTGGAGTCCTCAACAATTTTTAAGAGTATAAAGGGAGGGAGGGGATAGAAGAATTCTCTCAGGAATGGGTGAAGTAGGGGGTGGAGAGAAGATAAGGTATCAGGGATATGGTAAAAAGAGATACTAAGAAAGAAAATAGTGAACAAAAATAAGATAGAGGGAAATTCACACATAGGAATTATAACTTTGAATTGAATGGAATGTTTATAGTAGCTTTCTTTGTGGTGGCAAAGAACTGGAAATTGGAGGAATCTCCATCAATTGGGGAATGGCTGATGAATGGCAAATGGTTGTGATAGAATACTACTGTGCTATATAGGAAATGATCTTAGAAAGGTGTGGAAATTGACTTACATGAAAGAATGAAGAGCAAAATAAGCAGAAAACATTGTATATATGGAGCAATAAAGTTTTAAGTTGTTTTAAGAACAACTTTGAGTGACTAAGTCATTTTGACTATTATAAATACTCAAATTAGAAATAAAGCACATCTGAAGAAAGATGCTATTTGCATCCAACGAGCTGACAAAAGTATGTATAGAATAATTTTACATACACACACATATATATACCCATATGTAGATATAGATATATACCTATTTGTGTGTGTGTGTGTATGTGTACATATACACACATATATCTGTGTTTAAGGTAGCCATCTCTAGGATGAGTGGGGTGGGGGGAAGAAAAAAAGAGATTTACATGATAACTTTGTTGAATATTTAGAGGGAATAGCAATTTCATATACAATCATATTTTTTAATTCTAGTATTCTATGGAAATATTTGTTTTGTTCCATTAATTGAAAAATAAATTGAAATTTTAAGAAAGAAAAAGAAAAAATATCCAGAATAAATACAAGTAATTTGGTGGGATGGATTGGAGAGCACCAGTAAATGAGTAGATCAGGAAAAACCTCCTGAAGGAAATAAAATGTAAGATGTCTTTGTTGATGTAATTCCATGCACTCATCAAGCATTTATTGAGTCTATCTTTTACTCTATATATCATGGGCCTCTGTGGAAGCTCTCATCATGTTGTGGAGATGAAGCTGGGCTTTCACAGACTGTACACTAATGACATTTAAGTTCTGAGAGGTTTTGCGCGTGAGTTTAGGAATGAACCAACTGTTGACGCAAGGCTAGGCTAGGGAAGTTAGTAGAGATTTCTTGCCATGCTGGCTTCAAGGTGTTGAGTTTTTCTGTCATGGAAACTTTTAAATACTAGCTACTGAGAGCCTGTGACATATTATAATGTGGTAGAAGGAATCACAGATCTGTGAAGTGCTATGTAATGTCACTATACTTCCAGGATAAATAAGGTTTCTCAGCCATGGACCTTTCCTAGAGAGAATGAGGCTCCATGACCCAAGATATATATATATATACACACACACACACATACATATACACATATATACATATATACATATATACATATGTATATATGTATATATATATATTTTTCTATAGTATGTTCCAAATGTGTTTAAGCTGTTTAAATTTTAATAACTTCTAAAATGGGCAGCTAGGTGGTGCAGAGGACAGATTCATCTTTCTGAATTCAAATCCTTGTCTCAGACATTTACTAGCTGTGAGACTCTGGGTGAGTCCTTAATGCTTTTTGCCTCCGTTTCTTTGTCAAATGAGCTAGAAAAGGAAATGGAAAATCACTACAATATCTCTGCCAGGAAAACCCCAAATGGGGTCACAAGGAGTCAGACACAGCTAATCAACTAAACAACAACAACAACAGTTTCAGAAGTACAAATACTAAAAACATAAAAACATGAAAGATTAACTATTCAAGTTTTTAAAATATTCACATCTCTTATTAAAATGTGACATAATCATGATCTTGTATTAGCCATCCTTCTAGATCAAAGCTTTTTAAACTATGGATTTTGACCCCACATGAGATCTCCTCACTGAATGTGAGAATTGGGAAATTATGATTTCTTATGAATAATGTTTGATTTATATACCTATTTTATATGCCTATATATCCTGGGTCACATAAAAATTTCTTGGATGAAAAGGAGTTGTAAGTGAAAATAGTTTAAGAAGCTCTGCTTGATTTTCAAACTTTGTAAAACTTTTCATCACCTCAACAACTGAATAGAAGGCACATGTTATTCTGGCCATAAGTTCTTCCCAAGAACAAGATTTTGATGCATACATGGCAGTTTTGACATGACCTCCACGATAAAAAGTATCATGGAGACTGAGGTGGTCAAGCAAGAGAATCCATCTCCCAATCTCCTTCAGTCTGCCTATCTGAGAAAGTGCCGTACAGAAAATTAAATTTAATGCCTATTATTCAATACTCATAAAACTGAATGAATATAAAAGTAAATAACTTTCTAATGATGTATTAAAAGTTTGTAGCATTTAATCTTCTGAAGTTATTTTGAGCTTTAAATATATTAAGACTTATGGGACAGCCAGTGTTTCAGTCTGTTCCTCTGGTTGGAAGGTATGATCTTAGATGACTCAACAGAAGAAAATACAAAGACAGGGATATAACTTCAGGTATTTATAGCTGAAACTGATAAAGAGCATAAGGGATGGCATTTGTATGGCACTGGGCTATACTACATAATTACATATATATGTATATATAATATACTATATATAGGTATATATACTGTCCTTCATATATATGTGTATGTATATCTATATTTTACCTTCTATTTTTACATTTTATTGATATGCTTTGTTTTTATATCATTTAAATTCCACCTTGTAATTTCCTTTATCTATTCCCAAAGAAGCATTTCTTTTAACAGATTTTTTAAAAAGGAAAAAGAAGGAAGGAAAATCTGCAATATATATATATGTATATATATATATGACTACATATGCAATCTTCCACATATGTGGGCTCCCAACCTCTGCAAGGGAGGAGATATTTTTTCACACTCTATTTTTGGAGCCAAGATTGTCTTTGTAATTCTGCACCACACAATTTGCAATTAGTTTGATGCCAGGGTCATTTGTATAGCCCCGGAAAAAGGGAGGCTGTAATAATTAACCCAACTTTACTGCTTTATAATGAAATAAAACATGCAGCCTCAAAGCATTGTCCAATCTTGTGGCTTTCCCCTTTTTGCTGCCTTCAGTTTATATATGTGTATATATGTGTGATTGTATGTTTTTCTTCCAAGCTTAAACTTTTAGCATTATATAACTGTTCCCTTTGGCTTGTAGTCAACCTTCCAGATTAACTGAGGCTACCTCAAAAAGAGCTGGGAGTTGGCATGGGGGTGAGCCTCGTGACTAGGTACTACTCCCTAGGCTGGGCTACACTATTGGGAGGTAAAGGTGTTTGCTGGGGATTAGGGTGGCAGGGAGTCTGCAGAGTGACCCAGTTCCTCATCTATGTGGCTCCAAGTCAGAATTCTTAGTTCATTTTAGTATTTAGAGAAGAGTTATGATAAAAAGTTTTGTTTTCTTCACTCCCTTGGGTTCTCCCCCACTTTTTAGAGGTGCTGTTTGCAAAGCTACCAACACTGAGAAACAAGATGACCAAGAGAAAGACAAACTCCCCAGTTATTTAAGCTCATATTAAATGGTATACTTGGCTTATTTTGGAGCTGTCCAATGCAATTCTTTTTTTTTTTTTTGAGTTGTAATCTTCTAGTGTGATTTTTTTTAATTTTTCTTTACTTCTCTGACAGAAATTCTTGATTTTAGGAGCTTAATTATTTTTTTTATTAAAGCTTTTATTTGCATAACATATGTATGGGTAGTTCCTCAGCATTGATCTTTACAAAGCTTTCCATTACAAATTTTACCCCCAGTCCCCTCCCCTCCCCTAGATAGCAGGAAGTCCACTACATGTTAATCATGTTAAAATACTTGACAAGTCGAATATATATATATACACACATATTTCCACACTTATCATTGTTGTGCAAGAAAAATCCTATCTACAAGAAAAAACAAATCAGAGAAAGGAAATACAATGCAAGCAAACATCAATAGAGAGCATGAAAATGTTATGTTGTGGTCCACATCTCATATCCCTCTTTCTGGGTGTATATGGCTTTCTTCACTGAACAGTTGGAACTGGTTTGAGATACTTCATTGTTTCAGAGAGCCATGTTCATCAGAATTGATCATCATGTAATATTGTTGTTGCTGTGTATAATGATCTCCTGGTTCTGCTCACTTCGCTCAGCATCAGTTCAGGCAAGTCTCTCCAGGCCTCTCTGAAATTGTCCTGCTGGTTGTTTCTTACAGAGCAATAATATCCCATAACATTCATATACCATAATTTATTCAGCCACTCTCCAATTGATGGGCATCCATTCAGTTTCCAGTTTTTTGCCACTATAAAAAGGGCTGCCACAACCATTCCAATGCAATTCTTAAAGCAAAATTAGATTTTTGAGAGCTTATGAGATTTTAAGGCTACCATCACTTTTGTTTTTGGACCTAGAATTTTAAAAGTACCTTAGGGAATCCCATCACTCACTAGTGCAAATTCCTAAGTCATCTGTAATGAATAGTTTGAGAGAGTTACTCAGGTCCCAGAAAGGGTAACATGTCCACAGCTGGAGTGTGACAAAAAACAGAATTTGAATTAATTTCTTTCTGACTCAAAGGCTAATCTTCTACTTACTTTGCCATGATGCTTCTTTATTGATGATTTAGAAAAGGGGAAGAGAGTGAGAATTTTGGGTATTTCTGTAGAATGGACAGTGATTTACTAAGAGGTTGGGATCGTAGTTGAGATTGGATTCATAATTTCAAGTTCACTTCCAGATTTTGCTTAGGGAAAAGCAGCAGCATGGTGGGGTTGAAATAATGCAAAGCACTCAGGTTCAAATTCTAGTTTTGCCACCTCCTTACTTGTGTGATTTAGGGCAGTCTATGTAACTTCTCTGGGTCTGGGTTGCCTAAATTGTAAAATAAAGCAAACTGACTATATGATTCTAAGATCCCTTCTAGCTCTAAATACAAAATCCCATAATCCTTACTTGCTGTCTAGGAGAGGAGGCAAGGAGGTGGGGAGGGAGAAAAAATTTGAAACAGAAGGGTTTGCAAGGATGACTGTTGAAAATTATCTTTGCATGTATTTTGAAAAATAAAAAAGCTATTTTAAAAAAGATCCTATAATCCTGAAATATTTCCTCCTTAAAACCAAAGTAAACAGGTCTACTCCCTTTTAGCCTCAGGAGTTGCTGGTAAGATTGAGGACCTAAACTTGGAGATCTTGCCTTGAAAAACCTGTATCAGATTGCTTGCCATCTTGGGGATGAGGAGAAGAGAGAAGGAAGGAGAAAAAAAAACAAAACTACTACATCTTATAATCAACATCTTATAAAAGTAAATGCTAAAAAATTTTAAAAGCCTACAGAAATGCAAAACACTCTGCTCAGTTGGTATGGTTCTGCACTGAAGTCACCCCTAACAAGTTGGGGCCAGATATCTTAATGGACTCCCAGGCACTTGACAAATAGTCATTTCCTGAAGCAGCCCAGCCCTAGGGAAATGGGCAGAAGGAGGCAGAGCAGGAGGAGGTAGGTATTGAGAAAGAATACATTTTTTTTTGTCCAAAGGAAACATTTTAGGTTTTTGGAGGGGTTTCTAGAAGTTTTGGAAAATCATGAAATGCTAATCTGAATTGTATTGTAAATGATTTAGGGGACTTGACTTTAAGCAGAACTAAAAAGAAACTTTAAACCCTAAGAAATTTTTGTCTTTCTCACAATTCTGGGATCCACCACTTGTGTTCAGGAACAAATTGGAGAGAAAAAACTTGGCAAATTCTAATATTTATTTATTTTATTGGTCTGGATTCACAATTTCATTCGTGTAAAAGAACTCCCAGTGTAAAATTAACTCCATCAGTTATGGCTGATTACTCTTTCTATAATTTATAGGGTTACCTGGAAAGCTAAGAGTGTTGCCCTTGGTCCTACAGCTAGTGAGGTAGCTGAGGAAGAATTTGAACCAGGTCTTCCTCCCTCTAAGATCATTATACCAAGTCACCTGTCTGCTCAGCTAGTCTCTCAATCGTGCAGGTTCAGAAATTTATCTGGAAGTCATCTTTGACTTTCTGCCTTCCATGACAACTTCCCTCAATCTACAATATCAAATCAATTCTTACTTAGAATGTTTCTTCAGTTGAGTCTCTCCTTTCCATTTTTCTTCCCACCATCCCAATTCAGGCCTCTTGCTCAACTATTGCCATAACCTCCAGATCTCCTAACTGGTCTCTCCACCCAGTGTCTTTCTGGGTAACCCATCATTTGCAGGGAGTGATAGGGGGTAAATGAGGTGATACATGTAAAATATTTTGCAAATCTAGAAGTGCTATGTGCCAGTTATTGTTTTCTTACTAAGGTACAACTTCACCCCAACGAACAACAAAAAAAGAATCCACTCCAATCTCCAGGCCTTAGTCTTTCAGTGAAGATTCTCCATAGTCTGGTCCCAACATGCTCATCTACCACCATTCCTCTCTGTTGTGCTCTAACATCCATCTAAAGTAAGCTGAAGGCCATTCCCAAGCACACCCGGCATTTTTCCACATCAAACTTTTCTGCCAGGAATAACTTCCTCCCTTCTCTAACCTTCACCCAACTCAACCTGTTTAAATTTTACTACCCATCCTTCAAGGCTCATCAAAAAATGTCACCTCACCACTGTTATCTTCCTGTCATGTGTGATGAGCCATCTGAAAACATAGTCCCTTGTTTATATTTCCCTCATTGTACTTTTCAAGTTCTACCTTGTTGTGTTGTATTTCTTCTTTATATTGTATACTACTTAGAAGCAGAAAATTTGCTCTTTGTTTCCTCAACAATGCTTTCTATGGTAGTAAACAGTAGTCAACAAGCAATTATTATGAATCTACTATGTGCCAAGCTAAGTACTGGAGGTACAATAAAAGGCAAAAAACAGTCTCTGTTCTCAAGGAGCATAATATGATGGGAGAGACAACCTACAAACAACTACATACTAATAAGGTATACACAGGTTAAATTAGAGATAATCTAAAGAGGGAAAGCACTAGCATTAAAGAGGATTAGGAAAAACTTCTTGTAGGAAATAGAATTTTAGTTGGGACTTGAAGGAAGGCAAAGAAGTGAGAAGGTAGATGAGGAAGGACAGAATTCCAGGCATGGGGAATATTGAGGAAAAAGACCCAAGCCAGGAAGAATAAAAAGAACGTCAATATCTTTGGTTGGAATAGAATGGGGTAGGAGATAAGGATAGTAGCAGAAGAAGCCTGGAAAGGTAAGATGAAGCCAGGTTATAGTTTTGAAATTCAAACAGGGGATTTTATGTTTGATCCTGGAGGTAACAGAAAGCCATTAAAGTTCATTGAAAATGGCACTCAAAAAGTGACAAGCAATCAAATGATTTTTGACTTCTTATCCCCATATGGAGCTAGTCACCAAGTCTTATTGATTGTTCTTTTAAAAATATTTTCTTAACCAACAGAATCTTATCAGCATTTTTGGTAGAACTATAGATGTAACTTCCTAACTGATCTCCTTGCCTCTGGTTTCTCACTACTTTGGTCATTAATCAATCAATCAAGAGGCAGTTAACAAACAACTGCTATGTGCCAGCCACTCTGCTAGGTGCTGGAGATGTAAAGATCACATCACTCCTTCATTCATGTCTTTCACTAACCACTGGAAAAAATCCAGACTCGTTATGATGGCATCTAATGCATTCCATCAACTGACTCTTTATTGCCTTTCCAGTATCATCACCAATTATTCAATCATCTTCCATACCTCTCTTCTTTCTACTTCTTCCCTATAAATCATTCCACTCATTGCCCTTTCATTGAGTTTGGCTCTCCTAGAAGGTACTCCTCTCTTCTCAAGTTCCCTGTACTTCATTTCTCCTTCAACCCTTCCTTCTTTGTAGAAAGACTTCCTAAACCTTTCTCACAGCTCACTCTTTCTTTCCTCTAAATTATTCTAGCTTTCCATCTTTGATTGATAATTAAACATGGAGGGTCTAATAGATTTTCCTGTTATTGTTTTCTGTTATTTTCTTGAACTGTAATTGATCACTTTTGGTATTTAATTTTTTATGCATTTGTTTTATTTCTCCAATTAGGTGTTTTTTTTTGTTTTGTTTTTTTTTTAGGATCAAAGCTTTGATTTCATAAGTGAAAGAAACTCCCTCTAAAAAAATCTCCCTGGATTCATGCAGAACAGTATCTGCTCTGTCCTTTGCAATTCCAGAATTCCTGAGGGCACTGAGAGATTAAAACTTAACCAGGATCATACCGTGCAGTAGCATTTGAATCCAAGACTTCATGACTCTCAAAACAGCTTTCTATCCATTTGGATAGGTGCTTAATAAATGACAGTTATAGAATATGAGAGTGAAAAGAGACCTCAAGCATCATTTCATTCAACTAGTACTTACTGAGAATCCCTTCTATAATATCCAGACAAGTGATTGTTCAGCTTTTACTTGAAACTCCCATGGAAGAGGAACTCATTATTTCCAAAGCTGCCCATTCCACTTTCTGATCATTCTATTTGTGGGAAAATGTGTCTTGATATCAAGCTCACTTTCACCTCTTTGCAACTTCCTCCCATGGTTCCTAGAGATACAGGGTGTGGAGGTGAGTGGGAGCTAAGAATAAATTTAATCTCTATGACAATCCTCTGAATACCTCAGACATCCACCATGTGCTTCCTATGTTTTCTTCAGAAGAACCACTTTCTGGTCCTTCAACTGATGTGATGCCATCTTGATACACTTCATTTTCCTGTGGATGTTCCTCTATTAAGTTAAAATGTGGAGCCAGAGTGGTTTGATCAGGACAAAGTATGGTGAGACTAATCCTTCCTAATTCAGGATGCTTTGCTTCTTATTAATGTCAGACAAGCTCCTATCCATTAGCTCTTCTGGCTAAACCATCACAACGTTACTCATATTGGCTTTGTTAAATTGGCATGTCTTTTTCTTCCCTGCCCTTTGGATATTCCTCAGTTGGACTGGAGAAAGGTAACAAAACAAAATCAATTATTTGCTCCCTATTAATCAGTCAGTTAGAAAATATTAATCATCTACCTAATTATATGTAAGGAAATGGCAAATCACTCCAGTAACTTTGCCAAGAAAAACCCAAAAGACAGTTGGACATGATTGAAATGACTCAATAATAGCAACACTAGGGCCCAATATATACCATACAAAATGCTGGGGATAAAAAGGAAGGCAAAAGGATAGCCTCTACCCTCAAGATGAATATCCCTTACCAGGAAAACAATGAGACAAATGCCATACTTATTTATTTGCAAGGTGATTGGAAAGAAGAGAAATTAATAGTGGGGAACTTGGAAAGGACTCCTACAGAAAGTGATCCTTGAGCTGAGTCTAAGAGACAGATGAGGGGGCAGAACATTCCAGGAAGAGATGTTAAGAGAAGGTGAGAGGGAGCAATTAACCATTTGCTAATTAAGTAATAATTTACAGAGGGCTTAATGCAAACAACTGATCTGAAAAATTCTTCACTCCATTTGGAAAGGGCTTCTTGCATCTTTACATTTTTCCTTGTATGTCTAGATGGTAGGGTGTAATAGAAAGGGCACTGTATTTGGAATCAGAGGAGGATCTGAATTCATATCTTTGTTCCAAAACTTATTAACCTTTGTGAAGTTGACAAATCACTTTATTTCTCTAGTAATTTCTAATATTTCTCTTTATAAAATGAGGAAGTTGGACTAGTTGAACTCTAAGGTCAACAAAAACTTATTAAGCATCTTCCCTGCTACTTATGACCTAAGTGATCCCAAGTAAATCATTTTACTTCTCTAGACCTGAATTTCATCATTTGTACAACGAAGGGAGTTAAACTTTTGTTGTTCTCATCCAGTCTTTTCAGTCATGTAAGACTTTTCCTAATTCCATTTGGGATTTTCTTGGGGAAGATACTGGAGTGATTTGCCATTTCCTTCTCCAGATCATTTTACAGATGAGGAAACTGAGGCAAAGAAGACTAAGTGACTTGGCCAGGATTTGAACCCAGGAAGATGAATCTCCCTGATTCCAGGCCCAGTGCTTTATCCATTGCACCACCAGCTGCTTCATAAATCTGTGGTCCTATATAAATCAGTCAATAAAGTTTGATTAAGCATCTCCCATGTGCTGAGCCCTGGGAATACAAAGAGAGGTAAAAGATAGCTCCTGCTCTCAAAGACTTCACAGTCCAATGAGAGAAACAATTGCAAACAGCTATATACAATGATGTTATTTCCGGGAGAGATTGGTAACTGAGAGAGGGTAGAAGTAGCATGAAGAAAGATTAGGAAAGGCTTCCTGTAGAAGGTGGGATTTTAGTTGAGACCTGAAGGAAGCCTGCAGGCAAAGAAGAATGGGAAGGGAGAGCATTTTGTGAACTGAGACCTTTGTAAGAGGTGGTTTCAAGAGACGTTTAAATGATCAGGATGACTACTTCACCTGTTATGTTCTATATATATGAGATCATAACCTTTGTCACCCACTGATTCACTGTGAATTTTTTTGAAAAACCACACTCCCACCTTTATTTACCTTGCTTGGGATGCCCTTTGATGACAAATTAATAATTTCCCCTCCTCTCTGATTGCCATTGAAATCTCTCTCCATTTCCTTAACCAAGATTTCCTTCTTCTAGGAACCTCCCTATCAAAACCTCTTGCCTGCTAATGACCAAAAGTATACCCCCAAACTTATTCTGCATTTGTGTCCTAGCCTGGCAAATTCTAGGGCTAGCCTGAGGATAAGGCAAGAGAGGAGAGCCTCAGGGAGCCCCGGAGCAAAGAGGAAATGAAGGAACCTTGGATATCGTTAGATCTGGACAGGTACCTGTTGCATCATTTCCTTTACTGGCATTTGGACCTAATGGGGAGGTGTCAGTCACGTTGTGGGGATGGGTTACGTCATGCATGTTCAGTTGTAATACATGTAGTGTTAACATAAACTGACAAGAAGGCTCTAGCAGTCTGCTTATCTGGATGCCATCCTTGCTGAGTAAAGGGTCATTATGAGAATTATTCACACAGAATTATAGCAGTTGGAAGCCTTCAGATTAGTTATTACATCACCTTTAGTTTAGTCACTCAGCACAGCTTGTTCCTCAAAAGAACCCCTCCCCTCTTCTCTCTCTCTCTCTCTCTCTCTCTCTCTCTCTCTCTCTCTCTCTCTCTCTCTCTCTCTCTCTCTCTCTCTCTCTGATTTTCTTTCTCTGTCTCTCTATCTCTCTTCTCCTCCCCCCCCCCGAAAGTCCCATTAAGTCAAACATGGCTTTCTCTACACTTGTGTTCTAGGAGAGTTTTCCTGAGCAATGGCTGATTAGTGATAACCAATCATTGGTCACCAGTCTGCATCCAAGTCTTTAGAGGAGAACCTGGAGTGTTTTAAAATCACACCCAATCCTGGAATAGTCCCATCTCTAAACTGTGGCTCAATTTTATGCACAAAACCATTGAATTGCCCAATTTGGTTTTAGCCCTGCCATGGGAGCTCTTTTTGTAAAGGCCATGTATGGATCCATGTCTCCAGTGGAAAAGGATGGTTGTCAGAGTCCATGGACTCACTAAAACATTCATCATCCTGCTCACGTTTGCCAACCTCCATCCTCACATCAGGCACACCCATCCTATCCTCCTGCTCCTGGAATGACAAGTCTATTCCTGCCAGCCAAACAAGCTCAGAGTTCATCTACACATATAGATTCCCATGAAAAAATGAACAAAAATGATAATAGGAACTGTGGGAACCAGGAGGGAATAGATAATGTAATTAACAAGGCATGTATCCAAAGAGACTGCTTCATCAGTCTTACCGTCTAACAATACATGAAACATAATACACAATACATTGACTTTCACGCCAAGAAACTGAGGGAGGGAAAATAAGGAGCTCAGTGAAGGGGCAAGGGAGGGGAGAAGGAAAGTTCATTAACATTTTTACTGACCCATCTGAACACTGTCCTTTGTAGATTCTAAACATGCCATTGCATACTATCTTCCACACATCTGGCTGTAATATGCAGTGCTCCAGACAGCACATAAATGCCCTGGCACCATATTTGGACAGCAGTGTTGCAGGAAGTCAGCATCTTCCAAATGTGGTCATCGAAGGTCCTTTCCACAAAAGAGGTGTTCTCCTCACTCAATTTGGAAGAGATCAGCTATTCCACCGCTCTTATAGAATCCAAACTTGAAAGCTGGAAGTCACCTTAGAGATCATCTAGCCTAAAGTCCCCATTTTACAGATGAGAAAACAATGCAGTGAAGTGATATGTCCAAGATCATACATTTACTTTATAGCATACCTGAGATTAGATTATTGGAGCGTCTGAATCTAAGTTCTGTGATCTTTCTACCATTCAGCACTTCTTTAACGCTAATCCTTGCATAAGTCCTCCCCAGGTATCTTTATCATCAAAGGAAATTAGAGGATATTCATTTTCATGACTCACAGGCATGATCTGGAGACTGAGATATAGCTTCTGGGTAGTGTTTTATGCTTTTTTTTTTTTTTTTAACCAAACAACGTTAAATCCAATAACAGGCATTCTGAGACGGGCAAAATAAAGTCTAGAGGATTCACCATATTTCTTTTCTTCCTTGTTGAACCTTGCACTGTCCTGAACTTGTATCATTTTATTCCAGGGAAAAGAAGGAGACTAGTGAGATGACTATATCCATAACTAAATTCTGTAGGTGTTTTGAGTTTTTTCCAATTTAATTCACTACAACATGTATTAAGTGTTTACTGCATGCAAGTCATTTTGGTGATGGAGAAAATGAGTATGATAATAATGTCAGCTTCCAAAGAGTTTGCAATGTGTTTCAATATGTTTCTTTATTATGTTTTTGTTGCAATGTATTTGGACAAATTCAACTCAGCAAACATTTAATAAACAATATATATGCGTATGGGGATAAAAAAATTAACAATGACACAGCTCTGTCCCTCAAAGAATTTATAATCTATTTATTACAAAGAAGTCTAGCTATGTTACAGTGAATTAAACTGAGGATTTGAAGTCAGAAAGATCAGAATTCAAATTTATCTCAGACATGTTTAGCTATGTGATCCTATACAAGTCACTTGACTTTCCTATCTGCCTCAGTTTCCTGATCTATAAAAAAGGGGATAATAATAGCACCCACTTCAAAGAGTCATTATGAGAATCAAATGACAACACAGCTAAAGTGCTTTGCAAACTATAAAGCATAATATAAATGCTGGGATTTTTAGATTGTTAGTATCATCATCATTTTTACTGTGGTTGTTATTGATGTGCATGGGCATAATGCAACTAGTGAATAGAGTATGGACTTGGAGTCAAGAAAGTCTTTGTTCAAATCCTTTCTCATCCACTAGACCAATCATTTAAGATTTTTTGGTCTCAGTTTTTTTAAAAAAAATGCGAAGATTTCCCACTGCATCCAGAGCCATCTCTAGTTGTCCTGATCCATTTCTTGCCACTGGCCCCAAGATAGCTCCAGAGGAGAAAGTGGGACTGATGACTGCACAGCCCTCCTTCACTTAAATCCAATGCACTCGAAAGTCACAGCATCACCTCCCTGATGTCATGGTCTTCCAGAACAAAGGACCAACAACTATAAGAGTCTTATATAACAATAAGGAGAATATCAGTAACACTTATTTCACTTCGCTGTTTTGTGAGAATCAAGTAAAAAAAATCTATGGAGCGCCCTGTAAACTTTAAGACACCATATAAATGTTATCACTACTACAAAGAGGGCAAGATGAGTAAGGAGAGATTGAGGCAAAGGACTTTTGTGGAGGGGGGGGGAGAGGCAGGACTTGTCAAAGGATGCTTTGAAGTCTCTCAGCTCTAGGGTCACTCTCCCAACCCACATTCCAAATGGAAAAACCACATGGTCAGCAGTGACAAAACCACATAAAGTAAGAAAAATTAGAAAGTTATTAAATGATCAGGATGGAAAATGGAAAAAGACTGAATTGATGTGGTTGAGACAAGAATGAACAACTAGAGGTAGGGGCATTTAGATGGTGCAGCCCATAGAGCACCCACCCTGGAGTCAGAACTTGATCAGATCTCAGACACTGACACTTACTAGCTGCTCGACCCTGGGCAAATCACTTAATCCCAATTGACTCTCATAAAAACAACCACCACAACAACAAAACACAAAAAACCAATTAGGGTTAAAGAAGGAAAATAGCATCAAGGTATAATCAATAGAACCTGGTAATTAATTTAGTATGAGAGGAAAGGAAGACGAATGAAAGGATTTGAGCCTGGGTGATTGGAAGAATGGTATTATAATGAAAAGAAGGAGAGGAATTTGGGGGAAGATAATAGAATAAAAGGTAGGGTCATGGATATAGAGATGGAAGTGACATTCATAGTCACCTACTCCATCTTTACAGATAAAGAAACTGAGGTGCAGAGATGAAGTACCTTGCCCAAAGTCACTCAAGTAGTAAATGAGAACAAAGGTTCTCTGGCTCCAAATCTACTAAACTATGCCGTTTCCCCAGTTGATTTGATGGGGTGATCTCAGCCCCCTGAAATTCAATTAAAAACATTTATTAAGCACATATTTTGTGTGAGGCACTGTGATAGGCACTAAGAATAGAGAATCAAAAAATGAAAAACAGCACCTATTCTTAAGGAACTGACATTCTATAGAATTTACTTATTTTTACAGATGAGGAAACTGAGGTCCAGAGAAGTGAAGGAACTTGGATACAGTAAATTAGGACCAGGGCTCAGAAAAAGTCAAGTTTTTGGTGAATATTAGGAGGAATATGGGACTGGGAATTTAAAATGGGTAATCTTCAGTTTTAAATTTGATATAAATGCTGTCCAAGCAGAGAAAAATTAGACAAAACTGGATCTGGAAAGTATCATTTCCCTGGTGATTCCTCACATTTCTCCTGATTCTCCCCCAGAAAGTACTTCCTCATTAATGTGCTGAGTTCCTCTGAGCTGTACTTGTTTCATCTTCCAGTTAATATGAAGGTCCTGATTCCTGTGGTGCCAAATTGTTTATTTTAACACAGACAAGTCTAAACAGGATTCAATTTATCTGCTGTAAGAAAAAATCAGGTTGAATTTTCTGGATATTTAAGTTTGACTCCCCTCTGTCAGGAAATAAGATGGTTGGTATTTGTAAGATGTAGAGGGCTTAGCACCCAGAAGTTCTCTATTAGAAAACTTAGGCCCAGTCCTAGTCCTGCCACTAACTTACTGAATGCAAGACATTTCATCTTTTCTTTTGAGAATGGAAGCTGTCTTTTTTCTTTTTCCTTCCTTCCTTCCTTCCTTCCTTCCTTCCTTCCTTCCTTCCTTCCTTCCTTCCTTCCTTCCTTCCTTCCTTCCTTTCTTCCTTCCTTCCTTCTTTCCTTCCTTCCTTTCCCCCTTAATTCTTTACTTCCTTTCTCCTTTGCCAGCCTGGCTAAAATAGTTGTATGGCAATAAATATTTTAAGTAGAATTGTTTTGAACTGCCTTGAAGAAGGTAAAACTAACTGAATCCAAAGGTCCCTGTAATATTGACTGATTTCTTGTGGAGGACCATGCTTATCATCACAAAGGACTCTGTCCAAGTCCTGTTTCTGACATAGATGCTCATGTCACTAACTGCAGATAAGTCATTTCTAAGGGCTCCAGGCATCTAAGACTTTAAATCACAGACAGTTACTCAACATCATCTGTGGAGTGATTTTCCACACCAGGAATTTCTTACACCTATGAAGCCTCAGGTCCAAATAAACAAACTAATAAACACTAGACAGAAATAATAGGATTCTACCATCAGAGTGACTAACTTTCTTTCTCTTTTTCAGTCTTCATAATATCAAGAATTAGAGTTTCTTTCAAGTTTTCAAGCCCCAGTTATGCAAATAGCAATCTTCACTTTGATTTTAGTGGAAATAATCATACATGGGAAGTGAGAGGAACTTGACTTAGTATGGGCATGTGACAATTGTTCCCTGTATGGCCTTGAGTATTTCATTAAACTTGTTCAGTCTTCAGTTTTGTCATCTATAAAATGGGGAGGGGGAGAGGACAAGGATTAGATGAACTTGAATCCTTTCTGGCTCTAAATCTTTTTTTTCCACTTAATTGTATTTTATTTCTTCTCCAGGAATATGTAGAGATAATTTCCAACATTGATTTTTGAAAGATTTTAAGCTCCAAATTTTTTCTCCCTTGCTTGTCCCTTTCCCAAGACTGCAAGGAATCCAATATAGGCGACACACTTACAATCATGTTAAACATACTTCCATATTAGTCTCGTTGTGAAAGAAGAATCAGAACAAAAAGGAAAAACCATGAGAAAGAAAAAACAAAAATCAAATTTAAAAAATGGAAATAGTCTGCTTCAATCTGCATTCAGACTCCGTAGTTCTTTCACTGGGTGTGAATAGCATTTTCTATCACGTCTTCAAATTGTCTTGGATCATTATCTTGCTGAGAAAAGCTAAGTCTATCATAGTTGATCATCACACAATGTTGCTGTTACTGTATACAGTGTTCTCCTAGTTTTGCTCACTATGTATCAGTTCGTGTAAGTCTTTCCAGGTTTTTCTAAAATCTGCCTGCTCATCATTTCTTATAGCATAATAGTATTCCATTATATTCACCCACCACAATTTGTTCAGCCATTCCCCAATTGATGGGGATCCCCTCGATTTCCAGTTCTTTGACTCTAGATCTATAATCCTATGAGAAGTTGATCAGTAGGAGTTGATGATAATTGACAGCAAAAGCCCCACCAGGAACAAAACTCTAATTTCTTTGAGAGAGGGGTATTCCATTAGAATTCTGTTTTTGTAAGAGCCAATCCAGTACACTAGCCAAGTAAGACAAGACTGTGAAACAAAGTGAGGGTGTTTGAAGACAAATTATTCAGGGCTGGCCCTACATATTAAAAAGAAAGTTTCTTTGAGGCTGCCAAATTCATGGTGTCCTTTCACCCTTAAGATTCCCGAGCCAGTGAGAGGTCACAAGCTCCTAAATAAAAACTGGATGGGCTGATACCAAATTTGAGAAGATGCCTCTGGCCTTTAAGGCTCAATTCAACTCATTAAGATCATTTCTATAAGGAAAAATAAGGCATGCAGATGTGGTCTTCCCCACCCCCAGCCCCATGAACATTGAAGCTGGAAATCCAATCTGAGGGAGAAGCAGGGCTTCTCAGGGTGCTTTCTCTTTTGTTTATCCACATGTCATTTTATCTCCAGAGTAATAAGGGGTGGAGGCTGGGGTGGGGGAGGGTTGGAACAAGTCAAAACTTCTCCTTTTTCTCAGACTTTGTGAAAGACTTTGATGGGGATCTTACCCCCTCTGCAGAGGGGTGAAATGTCCTTCTAAAGCTAGAGAAAGAATAAAGGAAGGTTTGGGAGATGGAACAAAGCTAAGTCTGTTTTTGTCCTCACTGCCATGAAAACCATTAGCAGTCACAACCAATATTTTGATGGGTTTTGAGGTTTGTTAAGGGCTTTAAAGATCACCTCATTTTATTCTCACAAAAGCCCTCTGAGGCAAGTGCTGTTATTAATCCTTATTTTACAGGAGGGGCATTTGAGGATAAAAAGCATTAAGTACCTTGCCCGAAATCACATAACTAGTAAGTGTCTGAAGTAGGATTTGAATTCAGTCCAGCTTACTCTCTACCTGATTGCCTCAGTAACAGCTACTGAAGCTGTGACCACAGCCCTCCTCCCTGACTCCCTTTTCTGCACTCTTAGAAACCCCAACATTTGATTCTTTTGTCTCTTTTTCTATTGAAAAGGACTAACAATGATTTATATCAAATGACCACCAGATGGCATGCTAGACCTTGAGAAACTGATATTTTCATAGCTCTTTTGTTCCATTTTTCTGTCTTATTTTCTGACTTATTTCTTGGACAGCTCATCCAAACCCAGGGGAAATGGTAGGAATGAGTTGAAGGAATTACATATGCCATGTTATTCTAGCCCTGGAAAGCCTCTAAGCCTGGGCTCAATATTCATTTCTTACTACTCATGGATGAGATAACTCATTGTCAAAGATTTCAACAAAAAGCTGAATACTGTAATGAAATTCTTTAAAACAAAGGGCAGTGGGAAGCACTTTTAATTTGGAGCCCTCAGATCTGGGAGACAGAATTCAAACTCTGACCCCTGTGTAGCATGAGAGAAATCGTAGCTTCTTTGAGACTGTTTCCTATATATACATATAGAATATGTCTATATAAATATATTTATGTGTATTATATTTATATGCACATGTGTATATACACATATCTCTATATGTGTGTATACACACACATATATTCTCTCTCTCTATATATAATATGAAAATATTTATAGATTTCTTTGTAAATCTTAAAATATATTGATTGGTTGGTTGTTGTCCTTTGTCCTCAAAAAGGAACAAAATGAAATCCCTATGTTAGAGTCGAGTTACAGTATGTCTGACTATGGCTGATCATAATGCTCTGCCACAGGTCATTCGTAAATAGTTCTTGAGAACATTTTTTTGGGGGGGATTCTCTAACTTTCTACATCTTGCGTTTCTTCTGAGCTAATTCAGTTCTGCTTTGCTCATAGAGCACAGCACGTTCTCTGATGAGGGCCCACTGTGCCAATTCTAAAGTTCTTAAGAGAAACTTTGAGAGTGTCCTTGGATTGCTTTTTCCTGTAAACTGGCCCTGTGTGAGCTAAATATTATGTAAACATTAGCTATTAAAATTCATACTGGATGACCTCTGAAGTCCCTATTAGCTAAATCTATGAACCTATTGGGCCCAATCCATTACATACATATAGATCTGATTCCATTTTAATTGTTTCAGATGTGCCTGTCTACATTAGATAATAATCTGTGGTTATAGATTATTCTATGAGCAGGATTCTAGGAGCCTTCTATAGACCCATCTCCTCATCTCTGCTCTTTCACAAGACCTTTATCTCCCAGGTATTAATAGTATCATTTTTTGATGACTGTAGGAGAGAGTAAGGCTGATGACTTTCTCTTTGTTTCACTTAAATCCAGCTCACAGCAAATCAGGAAGACATCATCCTCATGATGTCATTGATTCTTTTCAAGAGTAAGGATGTATCCTCGAATTAGTTGGGATTTATTTTTTAATCTGAGAGTCAGAAGTGTTTGCTTTTTTTTTTTTTTGCTTGGTATCCCCAGGGCCTAGAAAAGGGCATATTGAGGATACTTAGTAAATGCCTTTTGAATGATATAAATAAAAACAAGGGTATAGATGAGCTTTTTTATTTACAGGAAACTCTTTATCAACCTCTAGCAACCTTTCTAAATTAATTCATTAATTTTCAGTCATTTTGCTAAAAACAAAATATTCAGCCCATTTTCCTCAGACTATGGTAAGAAAGATTTCTGAAATTATTTCACTTCCTATAGGAAAAATTAAGCTCTTTTCAGAAAACTATTCAGAATGAGATAAGTGGTTTTCTTGATTTTTTAACCCTTTATTTTCAAGGCAGTTGTTTCTCTTTTTCCTCTTTTCCCTCAAGAGTTCCCTGGATCTGGCTAAATTATTGCTAAATCTGCCTTTCTTTTCAGGGCTAGATTTGGAAAGCAAGCTTTATTCTTTTTGTAATTTTAAAATTTTATTATTATTATTATTTTATTTTAAACTTTATTCTTTAGGAAGCCTCTGGGCCTCCAAATGGCCATTTCCAGAATATGTGGCAGTGTACTATTCTATCTAACAAGAAATGACCTTGGCTTTAATAGTCCCTACATCATCTCACAACCCTGCAGGGCTGAGATTATTGATTAAGCAGTTTGTCCTTGGTAATGCTTGATGATTGACCTTTTTTTGATTATACTTGTCAGTATAATTCAGCACATCAAACCCCTTAGCACAACACATAAAAAGGAGGAATAAATTTTATTCTTTTTTTTCTCTTGGGAAGTCTGCACTTTAGGACTTTGAAACCTTATTTCTACTCTCAAGCATTTATTTTCATTTCATAACCCAGAGGAAAGGGGACAAAGAGGAAGTAATTCCAATCAAACTGGAGAAAGCAGAGGGCTATCAGGATGAGGGGATCATCATTTAGACCTTCAGGCTCCTTAGAGGCCATCTAGTCCACCTCCACTTCCCTTCATTTTACAGATGATGAAACCAAGGCTCAGAGAGACTAAATAATTTGCCCAACTTTAAACAGATAGGTGGCAAAGCTTGAATTTGAAGCCAGGTCGTCTGACTCCATGGGGCAGCCAGGTGGCAACATAGGGCATAGAACACAGGACCAGGGATCAGGAAGACTGATTTTTATGAGTTCAAATCTGTTTTCAGATTTAACTAGTTGTCACGTATGTTTGCCTTTCTTTGCACTCCCAATTCTTAGTACAACGCCTGATATAATAGATGCTTAATAAATACTGGTTAATTTATTATATAAAAATCATGCACATATGGACAAGTCACAATACTATTTGCCTAAGTTTTCTCACCTATAAAATGATCTAGAGAAGGAAATGGTAAACCATTACAAAATTTTTGCCAAGAAAACCCCAAATGGGGTCATGAAGAGTTAGATGGGATTGAAACAACTGGACAATTGGCCCTCTGACTCCACAGCCAATGCTTGTCTCATGAACCAGGATGATAACAGACATGAATATAGCACATTAAAAAATAATTCATCAGACTCAAACCCAATTATCAGAAATAATTGCTGGCATTCTAACAAAACATTTGAATGTTTCCAAAACACTTTACATATGTTATTGAATTTAATCCTAAGAACAAATCTGCACTTATATCTTACGATGTATTTCTGCTATCTGTTTATGTATCATGTCCTCCTTCAAAGCTAGAGCTATATTTGCCAGAAGTACGATAATACTCTGCACACAATAGGTGCTTAATAAATGATTGGTAAACTGCATTATTTCTGGTTAATTTTATGATGCCACAAAGGTAGCTGTGGTCTAATACTGCTATGAGAGTTCTGAGGATGAGGCATCCATTCATCCATCTATTCATTCTTCCCTCTCCCAGATCCCAGATAGTGGTTACAGGGCATGAGAATGGGATCCCAAGTAGGAGGAGGTCAAAAGCAGGACCAATAGGGAAATCAAACTTCCCTGCAAATTGTCCTATTGCAGGTTTTGTACCATCTGCTGGTTATGGGAGTTAGAATACTGATTTAAACACAGAATCCCAGAACTTTCCAAGTTGAAAAGAACTTTAACTTACAAGCATATCTAGAGCAGGGGTTCTTAGCACATTTTCTATATCATAATGCCTTATCTCCTAAAGAAGTGACTATATATATATATATATATATACACATACATATGTATATATACATACATACATACAATACACATATCCATCCATCCATTGATATATATATACACACACATATATATATGTATAAAATCAGTACATACATACAAGGTCCATACAGAGTGGATGGGAGGCAACTTTAGAAGGTAAAGCTTTCTGTGGGCGATAGCCCTTGAGCTAAGTTTTAAAAGAAGCCAGGGATTCTAAGAGGTAGAGGTTAGGAAGAAGAGCCTTATGGGTGGTAGTATGCTGGTAAATGTTTATGACCTGTTCTTCAGAAAAAAAAAATGTACATAAGACATAATTTTCAGTTTAATCTTCATCGCTCATACGTTTCTCTATCACTTTCTTAAGTCAACAAAACAATAATTCAAGCCCTGATTTATGGCATTCATGTTTTTTTAAGGTACAAATGTTCACATTGAAACAGTTCATGAACTGGTTTGAGCTGACTCCCTTGTGCCTCTGATGTTGTCCATTCAAAATCATGGACCTAGGAGATGGAGCCAGTATGCGTTAGAGGTGGTATATTTGTGTCTTTATATAATATCTTCCCAAACATGAGAGGCATCATGCCTTAGTGGATAGAGCAGCATCCTTGGAGGCAGGAAGCCACCCCTAGCACATACTGGCTGAGTGACACTGAGGAACCTCCTAGTGTTCCCAGAACCTAGGTTTCTCATTTATAACTCCATATGGAGTCATATAAATGAATGTGGAGTTATTATTTATGATTTGTTATTGTAAATGTTCATTTGTTTACCTATTTTATATATCTATATACCTGGGGTCATGTAAAAATTTGTCAGTAAAAAGAGGTTGAGAGTGGAAAACGCCCTGCTTTACAACTCTTGCAGACTCTAAGTGGCAGAAGGTACCTACCTTCATGCACAGAAGGAATTTCTGGATCCAAGAGTTCCTCTTATCATTGAAATCACAAATTTAGTCCCAAAAGATATATGATGTGTTCATATATGCATGTGTTTATTCACACACACACACATATATATACACCTATGTACAGGAATTTTATATAGTCAGTTAACCAACATTTGTTAAGCATTTATTATATTAGGCATTGTACTAAGAATTGGGGATACAAAGAAAGGCAAAAAAAAGACAACAAAAAAAACCCCTATCCCTTACTCTCAAGAAGCTCATAGTCTAATCGAGGTAGACAACATGACAATAATTATGTACAAAGAAGATCTATTGACATATTGATATACATGTAATATAAATATGTCTATTCATAAAGATACATATTTATCTATATATATATCTATATATATATGTTTATCTACATAAATACATCTTTAATATTATGTGTGTTTATATGGGTATGTGTATATGTGTATTTGTGGGCACACATAAACATATACATACACACATATGTGTGTGTATATACACACATTATATGTGTGGTTCTGTATGTATATTTCTAGGGAGGATCTGCAAGAAAGGCACAAGGATGAAGGACTGGGAAAGGCTCCTAGCAGAAGGCAGGATTTTAGCTGAAATTTGAAGGAATCTGGATAAGTTTAGAGGCAGAGATGAGGAAGGAGAATGTTCCCAGCATGGGGGACAGACGGTGAGAAAATGTTCAGAATTGGAAGGCTGCCATGTCTCAGAAACCGTCGGGAAAGTAATGGAAAGAGAGGTCTTGGAACCAGGAAAAACAGACTTCGGATTCTATCTCTGACCCATCCTGGCCGTGTGATTCTTGGCAAAGGACGTGACATCTCCAACTGTGAACTGCAAAGAAAGTGCTGACCTGCTTTGGGAGAGGGAGTTTCCATGCTAGGGATTTCCCTTCACTGATGAAAACATAGGTGTGAATCCCAAAATAACCCATCCAATCCTGTAAATCCCATGTTTTAATGCACAAATACATGTATTAACTATTTAAAAACATTATTCAATATTTTATTTTTTCCTCAATTACATGTAAAAACTATTTTTAATATTAAGGAAATTTATTTTTAATTCTATATTCTCTCCTCTCATTTCCCTTCTCCTTCATTGAGAAGGTAAGCAATTTGTTCTAGGTAACATATTACTATTATTATCTAATCTGATAGAGGAATTTCCCCCAATTAAGCATTCCCTAAGCTAACTCACAAATTTTTACTATATTTTGGTTATGCATATTATATATTAATATCATTTTAAGTTTAAATAACTTAAAATTGAACAAATTTTGATATGTGTATATATGAAGTCTTAAATATATAAATATAACTATAATATTTCTATAATATGTATACAAGCTATAAATGTTCTCATAATTTTGATTTATAGAAGTATTTATTAAAGGCCTATTATTTACCAAGTACTATGCCAGGTACTGGGAATATAGAGAAAGAAATGAGACAAATCTTTCCCTCAGAGAGTTTATAGTCTTCTGGATTCACAACATAAGACTTAACTATTGTGAAACTACCTTATAATAAAGTTCTTTTATTCCCCTCTTCTTCAATCCCTTTAAAATGCTTTATTGGATATGTTCTTTGTTTTTTAATTAAAGCCTTTTATTTACAAAATATATGCATGAATAATTTTTCAGCATTGACCTTTGTAAAACCTTGTGTTCCAAATTTTCCTCTCCTTCCTCTCACCCCCTCCCCTGGATGGCAAGTAATCCAATATAATAACAAAGTTCTTTTGGTCTTCCAATAAACTCCTTTGGAGGGAGCCCAAGATAGACTTGCTATCTAGAACGATCTCCCTTAAATGAGAGGATATTGTTCTGATATGGGTGGAAGTATGTGGTCCTTTCTTGAGGAGACCAGATAATTAGTCAGTCAATAAATATTATTGTGTCAGGCTCTGCGCTGAGCACTAGAGTCACCAAAAATGGCAAGATGGCCTTTCTTCTTCTCGAAGAACTCATAGTCTAATGGGAGAAGCAACATGCTAGTAGTTATGTACAAAGGAATTATAAACAGGATAAATGTAAATAATCAATGGAGGGAAGGGACCAACATTAAGGGGGGCCTGAAGCACCCCAAAATTCTTCATAAATTAACAAACAACTTGGCAGATAATTGGGATACTATCATTCTGATCCTCAAGCTCTCTGCAAAACTGACATCATGGGGACCATAGGGAAGAAAAGACAGAGGGGTATGTTGTCCTTTTGGTCAGGTCCATTCCCCACAAAATTCCAAAGGTTCTGGGTCCAAGCTGCTGGTATTGGCAGAGTGACCAAAAAAATAAGGCTGGAATGGGAAAGGAGTAGAATGAAGGGAGATGCACAGGGTGGGATGTCTAGAAGTCTAGAAACTCCAGAAGCTCCCCCGAATCCCAGAAACAAGTAAGGATATTTGCACAGCTCCCAATCTTGTTCATGAAGTTGAGTTTTTTTTTTTAATTTAGAAAAAAGTGAGAAAAAATCCATAGGTTTCCAAAGACCTATGCTTGCTACTTCCCTATCTCAACCCACACCAAAACCAACAAACTGTTGAGGAAGAGTACCCAGGTCAGTTTTTCCCTAAGTAGCTAGAAGTTCAACCTTGCATAAAATAAAATCACTATAATTTATTTTACTTCTGTAGATTGTTGTGTTCTGGGCACTTGAATAGTTGCTCAGGGAGCTATTAAAAATTAGATGAGACAGAGCTCAGAATTTTAATCAATTCAATTCAACAAACATCTATCAAACAAATCCCTTACGGTGCACAGTGCACTCTAGTAGGCACTGTGGGAGGTATAGCAGTGGTGAAAACTTGGGAAGGGTCCAAGGAATCAATGCAAAGGACGAAGAAGGAGCAATTAGAGAGATAACAGGTGAAACCACAAGTGCTGTCAATGAATTTGAGTAAGGACAAGCTGAATATCCAGAAAGAGGGTGAGCTCAGCATTGTCAAAACCTGCAGAGGTTAGAACCAATGTGGAACCAGAAAAGATCACCAGATTAGATCGCTGCATGACCTGAAATGCGACCCTGCAGAGAGTGATGGGGATGGGTGAAAGCCAAATTACCCTGAAGCAAGTAAAGCAGGGAAGAAGAAGGGATGATGACAAATATAGACATTAAAATTAAAGTATATTTGTTGAGTGATTGGAAGGCATTAAAACCGAAACTTATCGGAATTGTTCTTTCCTAAGATTTAAAATTCTTTCATATATGGAAAGGTTTGAAAAAGAAACCGTGTTTGATCCTTTAGCTAACTGAACATAAAGGCACTAGTTTGTGGGTGTGTTGTTTTAAGGAAGAAAAGAACAGAATTCATCCATCTTTCAACCAATTTTTAAAAAATGTCTCATTCAGTATTAACACTTCAACTTTCCCCTGCCCTGCATCTAAAATATGGAGACTGAAGTGTGTTTGGAAGAACTTTGAGAGATCTTTCAAGAGTTTTTGGCTCAATCACAAAGGATTCTTCTTTGAGAGTCATGCTATGGGACTCTGGAGTCAGAATCTGGTGGCACTGAAGACTTGCAGAGGCATTATTTCAACTGGATTAGAATTTCAGGTAAAACAAGCAATATGAAGAAAGAAAGTCATAAAGGATCAAGGTAATCACTCAGAAAAATATAGACAAACTGGCCATTTGAAAGAACAATGAATTACTTGTGAGCTCAACTGGTATCCATACAATGTGAAGAAACTGAGAAGGCTCACAATATATGGGGTGCTTCCTTCTCTCCACCAATCCACATGGAGGGTTTGTAGTCATACATAGGCACAGGTGGATTGCAATCTATATATGTGGGTGGAGGACCCAAATCAATAAAATTCAAGATCCATTGTTATAATGTAGTGAAGGAAAAAACTTGTCCAATTCCATATTTGCCTTTGCAAATATGTTTCTATCGGAGGGTTAGAGCCAATCATTGGTTTTTATTTTTCCTTTTATTTAAAAAAATCTTATTCTTTATTCTGAATTTAGCAAACTTCAAAATGGAACATTTCCATATACAAAATAGAACAGAAAAAGAGCATTATATGTAAAATCATGAATCACGCATGTATAGTTTGCTTCTTAAAAAAGGATATAGTAAATTTAACAAGTTTCTTTCAAAGCTGTATTGCTTGTCTGGATTTCCTTCTAAATTTTCTTCTATTCTTTAAAAAATATTTCAGGAATAAAAAAAAAACTTTCAAATACTTATCTTGGATGAAATGACATATGTTTGAAATTCTAAGTTGGGGGGGCTCTTCAGTGTGTGTGTGTGTGTGTGTGTGTGTGTGTGTGTGTGTGTGATGGACCCTTTAGGTAATCTAGTGATTCTTAGAATGTTTCAAAAATTGTTCAGTTGTTTAAGTCATGTATGATTCTTCATGAACACAATTTGGGGTTTTCTTGGCAAAAATACCAGAGTGGTTTGTCATTTCCTTCTCTAGCTCATTTTATAAATGAAGAAACAGGCAAACAGGGACTTGTCCACAGTCATGCAGCTAGTAAATGATGAGGCTGGATTTGAAATCAATTATATTGAATTATATCCATCAAGATCATGGACCCCGGGTTAAGAACCTCTGTTCTAAGAAGAAATGAATTTAGGTGAAGATCTTTATAGATTTTTAAACTGGAGAAACAGCTTGGTGCATTGAAAGATATACTGCCTCTGGATTCAGAGGGTTTTAGTTCAAATTCCCTCTCTGCAGCTTATTTCTTGCATGACTTTTGGGCATGTAACTTCATCTCTCTGGGTTTTAGTTTCCTCATCTATAAAAGGAAAGATCTGGACTAGGTAGACTCAGGTTCCTTCCAGTTCTGAATCAATTGTTATTCTGAATCTTGGTTATTGTTCTCAGAACATTTAAAATATGGAGGGTAATGAAATTCTGGCTGACCACAGGTTGGATGAAGGTGACCCTGGATTTTTCTTTATTGACTATTTGTTTAAACTTTCTCTTTAAAAATTCCTCCAGGGGGTTGATGCAGAACCAGTGATATTTAAACACGTTTCACCCAGCTGACTCAACCAGCTCACTGAGTTTATGATTGACCAGTTGCCTAGCTTGCTTAGCAAATGCTCAGATTTTCCCAGTGCACTCCAACACATATAAGTGGATTGGTGGGAAAAACCCTTTAATGAAACAAAGGCTAACAGACCACCCCACTGGGAACTCTTTCCCCAATCTCATGGCTAATCTCAAGCAGGTTCTTTTTGAACTGACTCAGAGATTTTTGTTGGTAAGTCAGGAACCAGGAGGGACCAGGCATCTTTACACTATTCAATAGAATAAAATCTATTAATTCCCAATTTGGCCAGGTTTGATATAGGATTGCTAATTTAATATCTGCTTCTGTTAAATAGCAAGAGTGAAGAACTGTGAATGAATTGTGGATGTTGGGTTGATTTGGAGGGTTTATTTTTAACTATCCTTAAAGTAAAATGAGTGTAGTACAATAGTTGTATATAATAACTATCAAGATAGTTGGGATTGCATTAACTAGAATTCGAGTCCTGTCTCTGATACATACTAACTCTGTGATCCTAGGCAAATTACAAATTTTCTTAGAGACTTTAAGCTGCAGAGTAGGTAGTAATTTGCATTGGTAGAATTTCCTGATCTGAAGTTCCATATACAAATGTAATCACAGGACTGGTCCAAAAATTTGGAAAAAAAATTTGGTCCCAAAAAAAGATAAAAATATAATAAACTGCTCTATCTCTTGATTTTTTAATGATTCTGTTTTGGAGGAGGAATTTAAGAGTTGATAAAGAAAAAAATAAGTTCAGAAAAAGAAACTGGACATATGTATAAAAACATGCTACAATATAACATACACACACATGGCTAAATTTATATGTATACATTGTGCAATATGTATATACATATGTACAAATGTATATGTTATATATAGATATACATACTTTGCCTTAATCAGATGGTATTTTAAAACCAATTCTGATAAAGGCAATATGTGCCTGACTTTGAGATGGACAATTAGTATTGTTAGCAACTCATGAGAGAGAGTATATTATTTTGAACAGAAAAGCCAGGTTTGGAGTGAGAGAATCTGCTTGCAAATTCTAGCTCTATTAATTGTTATTTTCATATCCATATGTAGTAATTAACTTCTCTGGGCCTTAGTTTTCTCTTCAGGAAAACAAGGATGTTGGACAAGTTAGCCTTCATTAATCCTTCCAGCTCCAAATCTAGAGTCATTAAAATTCTGGTGTTTTAGACGCTGAGATGTAAAGAAAGGACTGAAAAATAAAGTTCTGTGGAAGAGGTTAATTCACTGCTGGGACTCAATTTCCACAGATGTAAATTGCAGGATTAGAATAATTCGTTAGTTGAAGGAACTAGACTAGCTGATCTCTAGGGTTTCTTCCAATTTTGGTGGTCCTTTTATAAAGAGGTTATTGTTGCTCTGTTGTTTTTCCATCATATCCAACACTTTGTGGCCCCATTTGGGGTTTTCTTGGCAAAGATACTGGATTGATTTGTCCATTTCCTTCTCTAGCTCATTTTACAGAGGAGGGAGCAGTAAACAGAATTAAGCAACAGTGTCTGAGGCCAGATTTGAATTTAGGAAGATGAGGCTTCTTGACTAACTCATTGAACCACCTACCTTCCTTTCTATAAGGTAACTGAATTTAGCAGGTGTAGCCTTCTACTAATGGGTCACTTGGCAAATCAAAACTTATTTACCAATATTGTCAGAACAGAGAAGGTCAAAAAAGATGATTTTACAGACTAATTGGGAAAAATCACTAGATCCTTCTTTCTGATTTGAGAGAATTGAGAGATTGGAAAACAAAAAGAAAAATACAGAAATGAGGTTCAGGATAAGAGTCTATATACCAAGATTTCTGGACTAGTTGGTGCTTAAGATTACTACCTATTTCAGTTTATTTCAGTTCTAAGTACTTAAACAAAAAAAGGCAGCTAGGTGGTGTAGTAGATAGAGAATCAAGAAGACTCACCTTTATGAGTTTAAATCCAACCTAAAACACTTACTATGTGAGCCTGGGCAAGTCACCTAATCCTGTTTGCTTAAGTTCCTTGCCTGTAAAGTGAACTGGAGAAGGAAATGGCAACCCACTCCATATCTTTGCTAAGAAAACCACCAAAAAGGAGTCGTAGTTGGACATGACTGAAACTATTGACCACAGCAACTTTAACAAAAACGCCAGCTGTCTTCAGCAAGTGTCAGTTTCTTAAAGAGATAACTGAAAAAGCTTCTCACAAAGAGTTCTGGGAGCCACCTTGAAGTATCTGATTGTTAAATTTTTAGTGTGAGCATTCACACTTCAGAAATTAGCAAATGCTGACAAATCAGGACTTGATTTGTTATTCTGTTGGTTGATTGTTTAGACTTAAGCAAGTAATGGGAAGAAGTGTTAATAAGGCAAATCAAACTTAAAAATGTGTCCAGTATACATTTCCCCTTCCCAAAAAGCTGGTTGTTAAATGTTTAATAGCATAGCCTTGAGTTCTAGCTATTGTTCTCTTATTTTATATTTGTGATATTGAGTTTTTAAACCCAACTGCAAATACTAGATTTATTCATATTAAATTTCACCTTATTTTATTCTGCCCAGCAACCTAACCTGGTCAAAATCTTTGTGGATTCTGCCTAGCATATCCAAATATCAGCTATCCTTCCTTATTTATCCTTTAATAATAATGTCATATATGCCTTTATTCAAGTCATAGATGAAAATACCACATAGTACAGGGACAAGGACAGATCACTGGGATACTCCACTAGAAATATCTAAATTGATATCAAACCATTAGTAACTATTCTTTGGATCTGATCATTTTACAGATGAGTAAACTAAGGGTCTGAATCTAACGAATTATATTGCTATCTGGCTCATATCTCCTTCTATTCCAAAAGAATTTCTTGAGAAACTTGTTGAAATCAGATCTTGATGAACTATACTGGCAGTATTTCCCTCATCTTCCAAATGAAATTTGGTTAGTCTGGCAGGGTCTATTCTTGATGCAATCATGCTGGCTCTTTGTGGTCACCACTTTCTTTTCTAGATATCACTTTCTTTAATTATATGTTCTAGACTTTTTCCAGAAATGAAAATCAAATCCATTGGCCTATAGTTTACAGATTTTCTTCTCTCTCTCTCTCTCTCTCTCTCTCTCTCTCTCTCTCTCTCTCTCTTTGAAATCAGGACATTTGACTTCAATCCTACATTATAATTGCCTTTCTCTGCAATCTTTCTTTTCTCTCTTTGTAAATTTTTATTGATATCTTGTTTTCATTTCACCTGTATTTCTGAATATATTTCTTTCTCCCCTAGTTAGCCATCTTATTTAGCAATTTAAAAAAATTAAGGTATTTCAGCATAATCAAATAACACAGTACTTAGCACAGCGGCTGGCACATAGTTTGCTCATAAGAAATGTTTTGAGCCAGGCAGAAGATTCATCTTCCTGAGTTCAAATCTGACTTCAGACATTTAATAGCTGTGTGACTCTGGACAACTCACCCCATCCTGGTTACTCTGTCAAGTGAGCTGGGAAAAGATATGGCAAACCACTCCTGTATCTTTGCCATGAAAACCCCAAAAGGGGCCATGAAGAGTCAGATGTGATTGAAACAACCAAACAGCAATAAATGTTTATTGATTGATCTAATTTTTTTTTGTAACATTCTGCACCCATAGTCCCTCACCTCTCATTCTCACTTTTTTCCCCCTAGGATTATTTTTCAATCTGATCCAAGGGCAGAAGACATTGAGACTTTCTTTACACCCTCCTTAGAGTGATTTATGACCTGGAACCAGTGGCCAATCAAATTTCCTTAGTACAGCAAGTGGAGCACCTAAGCATAACTGAACTACATCCATCACTAATCATGATTCAGCCTGTGGGCCATCTTGATGTTACTATCTAGAGAAAACAGTATAGACAGTAATCGATGCTGACAGCTGACAGAAGGGAGCAGGTCTGCCTCAGAGCATCAGTTGTCTCTAACCTAGAAGAATTCTTCTACTAAGGGAAGTTCTGCACAACTGAGCTCAACTGGAGGAAGATGAGACCCAGGTAGGAATCTAATAATTTCCTTCTGCTTTTTAATGGTAATAAATGAAGTATTTTGGTTTTTGCAAAAGTTCCAAGTGCACTTGGGCTTGCAGTGAAAATACTATAGAATTGGGAAGCTAAGAAATCTTTCAAAATGAGCATAATTCTTAGAGTGTTTAGAGATCAATTAGTATAGTCCATTCATATTCTTGATGAGGAAATGAAAGCTAGAGAACTACAGGGACTCATCCAAATTGACATTGGTAATATAAAGTCAATACATTAATATGCCAAAGATTTAAGAGGAAGTATGATGCAACAAGAAAAACAATGTATTTGGAGGCAAAAGAGCTGGGTTCAAAACCTGCCTCTCTCACTTAGTATTTGTGTCATCCATTATATAACCTCCAGTCCCTGTAAAATGAATAGATTGCACTAGATGGGACTAGTTGGAAGGGACTTTGTTGTTCATCCTTCATTTTCAAAGAGAGGCAATGCCATCACTGGGTGATGTCCTGACTTTGTGTGAATTGGATTCCAGTGGAGCAGAGTTAACAAAATCATCAGCCTCACTTTGTCTTAAATCAGTGGCAAGACAAAAATCAGAATACCTAGAAATGGCCTGGGTTGCAGTGCATGATTCTGGCATCTTTGAGGTCTGACCAAACTCCAAATACTCCATGGTACCTGCTTCAGCAGCCTCCATGGCCATTGGGACAAATTGTTCTCTTCTTCCCATTCCCCTGGGGGAAAGTCTATACATGCTTGAGGCAGACATCCCCCTGACTCACCAATACCTTTGAGACCCTTTGGCAACCCTCAACCTGATTTATCCCATCTGCTGAGATGGTTTACCAGAATGGTGCTTCTGTGCAAACTGCAGCTTCTTGGAACCACAGTGGGTTGGGTAAAGGTGACACCAAAAGTAGATGAACAACTTGAAAAGGGCTCAGCAAGCCTTCACATGAGAGGTACTAGACTTCCCCAAACACCCCACATACCTCAGAAGGGACCTTAAAGTCTAAATGATCCAGTGATTCTATGATTACAATCTATAAGGGAAGATCCTCCATCAAAAAAAAATGTCAGCCCACTTAGTCACTTAGTAGATGAGTCTTACAGATTTACTTGAAGCTAAGAATGAGTGAAGTGACTTTGAATCACAGCATTTGAGCTAGAGGTGACCTTAGAATGCATCTGAT
The DNA here is from genome assembly GCA_023553655.1 of Myrmecobius fasciatus. Lineage (NCBI taxonomy): Eukaryota > Metazoa > Chordata > Mammalia > Dasyuromorphia > Myrmecobiidae > Myrmecobius > Myrmecobius fasciatus. Next base: position 512,571 of record JAJPUD010000124.1, on the reverse strand, counting down.
CCAACCTCTTCATTTTACTGATGGACAAGAGAAGGTCACAGAGATAGAAATTTGGATTTCTATGGTGTATCCAGAAAACAGAGGCAATGATAAAGGCAGCCCACTGACTGAAGTTCTATATGGAGACTTTACATCATTTAGCCTTCAGGCTCTATTTCCTAGGACTTTGCTGGAAGAGAAATAAGAAATAATCAGAGAAAGTTAAAGGCTTGTTTTAGGTGATGAAGTCATCCAATTTGGCTGAGGAGGAGGGTGTGTATAGGGGAGCAACAAGAGATAAAACCAGAAAGGTAGGTTAGGGCTCTTTATCCACTAAGCCTCACTATCTCAGAAAGCACCTAGGAAGTGATTAAAAAATGCCAGTTGAATGATTGAACCTAAGGAGTTTTGCTTTTTTTTTTTTTTAATAGGCATGTATTTCTTTAGTAGATAGAAATGAGAATCCAAATATTAATGAAAGTTGTTCATGATGACATTGGACCAATTTTAGTATGAAGATGGGAAAGAATAAAAGGAAAGATGAAAAGTTATAAGAATACTGTTTTGGTTTTTAAGGTATTTAAAAAAACAGATGATTTTTATTTATCAAAGGGTGCAGCTTTTATAACAGAATATAAGCAACATGAGAGTAGGAGCTATTTCATTTTGTTGTTGTTGGACCTCCAGGTCCTAGCATAATACCCAGCTTTTAATAGGCAGTTAATAATAAGCAGTTGATAAGATGACAGGACAAGATAATGATAAATATTGGGGGGGGATGTGGGAAAACTGGGACACTGATACATTGTTGGTGGAGTTGTGAACTAATCCAACTATTCTAGAGAACAATTTGGAACTATGCTCAAATGGCTATGTAAATTTGCGTACCCTTTGATCCAGCAGTGTAGCTGACCTATCAGCTCCACACAATTTGTGCCTTAGTTTCTTTCTCTGTAAAATGAGAGGATTGGACTAGATTGACCTCTAAGGTCTCTTTCAACTCTAGCTCTTGTTCTTTATCCTATTACCTTTCCAAATCTCAGTGAATTCCCGGAGTTGTAGTCTGGTTTTAAGGACAGGTAGTTTTCAATGCTTGGAATACAGTCCTGATTTGGCAATATTCATTTTGAGGGATGCCCCTCAGTTCCTTCTCCCTTTGAAAAAACATATTGATATTGAAACTGGTAAGCTGTCATCCCAACCAGTTTGGGGACATGCAGCATGGGAGAGGGCAGAAGTGAAGATGAACCAGAAGATATTACTGGGACATATTTATTTCCTTCTGATTTTGGGCACTTGCAGGCTTGCCTGTCTGTTCATGAGCCCTGTCTCTTTGCTGTCCAGTATCACATAAAGGTCCATGCTGACCTGCTTTTTAGTGAAGTAATCATGAATAAATGACCCATGCCAGGCAAGTGGTATCAGCAAGACTCAGAGCACTTTGCAAATATTAATAAGTGATAAGAAGTGGGTGTATTGCTATGAATAAATCAGGAGGATCTTTCTGTGTCAGTAGCTTAATTGCTCCTTTCCCTACTCTCCTCAAAGCTGGGGGGAAGGGATTTGCCTCCTTCTTTTAGGCGTTACCTTTCTCTCTTTCCTGTCACCACTGGCACAGGTGGTGGGAACCAGCTGATTTCATTTCTAACCAGTTTATATAATCTAATTCCATTGTGGGGATTAGACCAGTGGGTTTTTTTTTTTTCAAGTGAGGCTTGCTGGTTAACCATGACCTGATTTCTGAAGATTCATGTTTACCACATGGTCAACCAAGCCTCTTGAAAGTCCCCATTTTTCATCTAAAGGGACCCATAGGATAAGAGCTGTTGTTTCTGGAAGCTCTGCTAAAAGTACTGCTGTTGTCAAGAACTCGTCTTCTAAGCCAGCAGTTCTTAAAGCTCTCCAATATTTTTTCAAGGGGATTTTAGGATCAAAATTATGTTTATGATGGTAGTGCTAAGACATCTTAATTTCTTTTTTAAATATATTTTTTTATTTTCCCCCAAATTACAGAGAACAATGTTTACAGCCATTTTTTTAAAGTTTTGAGTTTCAAACTTTGTCCCTCCCTTCCTACCCTTCCTCCTCTCTGAGATAGTAAGCAATCTGATATAGGTTATACATTTGCAAATTTTTGCAAATACATCATTTAAGAATGATGTAAAATATTTAATTTCAAATATAGTAAATATATTCTTCTTGTGCAGAGGAGATCCTCAATAACCTTTAAGAATCTAAAGGATGGGGCAGGTAGGTGGTGCAGTGGATAGAGAGCACAGCCCTGAAGTCAGGAAGACTTGAGTTCAAATCTGATTTCAGACACTTAACATTCCCTAGCTGTGTGACCCTGGGCACGTCACTTAACCTCAATTGCGTAAGCAAAAAAAAAAAAAAAAGAGAGAGAGAGAACTAAAGATACTAAAAAGTTTGAGACCTACTGGCTCAAGGCAATTTTTTGATTTGTTTTTAAGTTTTATTTATTTTTCTTCTGAATTTAATAAACACCAAATAAAATGACATTTCCACAAAGTAAAACAGCAAAAGTGACTTATACATGAAACTTTACCTCTCTCTTGAACACAGTTTGCTTTTTCTTTTTGGCATAAAATAAATTCAACATATAACTTTCAAAGTTGACTTGTTTTTCCTTATTTCCTTCTGGCTATCCTTCTGTTCTCTTCTGTGAATTTTAAATATGTTTCAATTAAAATTTATTTTTCTTCTTTTTTTTCAATCTTTAAAATTTTAGTGTTTATTTTAACTTCAATTAAAATTTTTTTTGAATTCCAAATTCTCTTCCTTTCTCCACCTCCTCCCTACTCATTGAGAGGGTTCACAATTTCATCACACAATATCATGTCAATTATACATGCAAAATTATACAAAACATATTTTGTTACAAAGAAAAAAGCAAGAAAAAGAAAGTGAGAAAATTCATTTCAATTTCTACTTGGAGTTCATCATTTCTCTCTCTGGAGGTGAATAGCATTTTCCATCATGAATCCTCCAGTTGTCTTGGATCATTGTATTTCAGAATAACTAAGTCTGGTTGGTCATTGTTTTTTCTTCTTTTTCTGCCCACTTTCTATTGTTGACTTTCCTTTTTGTCCCTTTACCATTAGAAAAAAAGATACCAAAAACAACCCCCTTGTAATAAATTCACATGGTCAAAAAATACCTGAACTCCACAATTGTTGAATCTCTTAACCTGCATGTCTGGAGGTACAGCATGTTTTATCATTGGGTTTAATCATTACACTGATGAGGATTCTTAAGTCTTTCAAAGCTGTTGCTTTTACAATGTTATTGCAGTGCATATAAGTCTTCCCAAGTTTCTCTGTTTCAGCATTTTTTAGCATGTATTAGATTTTCTATTACTTTTACATATGATTTCACCTGAAGGTTTGACAAACCATCCTTCCTGAAGCAGATCAAGGGAGAAACAGAGGTAGCATATACCAGACAAATCAAAGTATCACTTCTCCTTAGACCTAGGCAAAAATGGTCCAGGCCCTAAATCTTGGGAACCGCAGTACCTCCCAGACCATCAGTCCTGCTTCCAGGTCAGCCTCCACAATCATAATACAGCAAAGTTAACTCCTATGGAAAAGGGATCAGCCATCCATACTAACATACCAGTCAATTGCCATCTAGCTAGCCTAGATTAAGCATTAAATGCCCTGAGAAATGGAAGTTGATCTGTGTCAGACAAGTCAAATCATTAGTACTACCTCAACCTTCCCCTTCCCAAAGAGCATGGTGGAGATGGTTAAAGATTCTGAACGCAATAGCCTTAGAGTAGCAGTACCCTCAGACAACCGGTCAAACCCTACAACCATAATGAAAGGAGATATTATTGGGGAGAAAGGGTCTGCCTTCCTTGCCACCACCAAAACCTACTTCTAATCACCTACCAGCAAGTAAACTCAAGAGCCCTTTTAGCAATGGCATCCTTTTCCACCCCTGCCAATTCTCAGTCCTTGCCACCAAAGTCCTTGACACTTTCAAATGATCCAATATCAGAGACAAGAATTTATCCATGGAAATTGCAACTGCCAATTAGAAATCACATTTCTTTCTATTTTTTTCAGCAATCAGCATCACAAGACTACCCTTCTGGAAACTGCTCTATCCTTAGTGTGGGAGTGGGCTTCTGCTTAATAAATAATTATTTTAAATACTGTGCAAAAATATATATTTATTCTTCTTATTTTTTAATAATATTTTTTAAACTTTTCATTTTGAAGTTAACATTCTAGTTACGGTATGGTACAGCAGAATGAGCACTGGATTTAGGATCAAAGGGTCCAGTTTGAAGCCCATCTCTGTTACCAGAGACAAAATCACTTGGTTTCCCTGGGCCTCAGGTTTTTTTCATTTGTAAAGTGATAAATGATAAATTTAGAGCTAAAATGGATCTTAAGGGCTATCTAGCCCAAAATCTTCATTTTTTTTACATGAAGCAATAAGGTCAAGAAAGTTTAAGTGATTTACCCAGAATCAAAGAGCTAGTTAATCCAAGATTTCCTTACTCTAAATCCAGAACTCAGAGGCAACATGAACTAATGGAAAGAACAGTAATTATGGAGCCAGAAGATATGAGTTTGATTTCCAGATCTGCTACTTATTACCTGTATAATCTTAAGTAAATAATTTAAGACTCTTTAGGCCTTAGTTCCTTAGGTTAGATAAGATGATTACTTAAGGCTCTTCTAGCTCAAAAACTATTATTCTACACTATAACATTTATCATACAAACAGATTAGAATAGAAGTCTAAATTTGATCAATAACACCATGCCATTGTGTAGTCATGGGCAAACACTTAGAAACTCTAGTCTGCAATTAGAATATCCATATACCCACAGCCAGTGAAGACTAAGGGGCTGCATTGGCCAGATGAATTTATTTAAAAAAAAAAAAGACTCAGCTAGTGGATTCTTTGCACTTTGAGGCACTTGGGGTTTCATAAAATGGCTGTGTGGGTAAATTTTTTTTGGAGTTAGTCATCTCAAAACCTATGCTGTGTTTTGTTTTTGTTTTTGTTTTTTGTTTTTGCAAACCAAGGACTGAACTCTTCATATGCTTACTACTTTCAAAGCCTTTTTTTTTTTTTAATTTCCAGGGAGGAAGGAGAGAAGGTTCTCTTCTATTTACTAGGTTTGGTTTTTCTAAATTGGAGTAATCTATTAAGGTTAGGATGGCATATAGTTAAATAAATGCTATTGGCATTATAATTAATAATAATAATAACTATTTCAGCATAATCTGTTTTCTTGGTAATCATGTTTTGTCTTATTATTTAAATAAATTATTCTGAAAAAAGGTCCATGGGCTTAACCAAAGTAGTAACATAAAAAGATTAAAAATCTCTATTACAGGTTGTCATAAAAATTATTTTAAGCTTCTTGAAGTTTTACCTACTGCATATTTACCTAATGCATCATAAACTACATTTTAATCCTTACACCATCTGAGCCTAATTGCTGGCATTTATATAATCTTTTTAAGTTTTCCAAAGCATTTTAAAAAAAATCTCATTTTAGCCTCATAACAAAAGGGTAAAACAAATATGGATAGTAGGTACTATTATTATCCCTGTTTTATAGATGAGGAAACTGAGGCAGTTGTTGGAAGACTTGCCCAAAGTAATATTGATTATAAGTAGTTGAGGTCAGATTTGAAATGTTTTTCTGACTCTAGATTTAGTGCTCTTAGCATTATGGCATTTGACTTGTTTAACCAGAATATACCAGCCTGAAGGGCAGAGCAAAGCTGTCTTAAATACAAACCTGGTAAACTAGAGAAACAAATACTGAAATTAAGAGGTCCCTTGGGAGTCCTTGCAGAGTATGACTTGCTTAAAAATAGCCACTTGCTTTTATTTAGACTTTCCTTTTTTTTTCAGAGTTCACTGCATTTTTTCACCTTTGTCATTTCCCTTCACAACCTGCCTTTGGGGTCAGAACAGGGCAGGTTTGAAGACCTTCCACTTCACTGAGAAAAAATACAAACTACAGAGAGTTCACTTATGGTCACATGTCACATATGTGTAGGAAATGAAATCCATGTATTCTCTCTCTCTTTTCCAGCCCTGTTCCCACTATACAACCCTGTCCATGCATGTAATATAAAGTCACACTATATTATATGACACTCATAATGTGTTTGGGGAGTCCTTATGTTTGGGTAAGTCTGATGTATGAATCAACAGGCTTAAAATGTGGAGCAAAACCAGCTTTAGTAGATGTTTCTTTTTCTTTTCTTTTTTTCTTCCTTTTCTTTTTCTTTTTTTTTTTTTGCATATTTTCTCCTAAAATCTCCTAAAGATTTTTCCTAAATCTTAGGGGAAAGGGCAATATTCTTTGAATGTATTCTCATTCCAGATTTTTCAGAATGGGGAGGTGTTTTAGTTTTGTGTTTAGTAAACAAAATACGGTCTAATGTGGTACAGATTTCTGTAACCTTCAAAGAAGTTGATCCTAATGCTTTTTATAAATGCTTTGGAGATTCTTGTTACTAGGCAAGTATATCCTATCTGGTGTTGTTTACTGATTCCAGGAAACTAAAACTTTGGGTAAAAATATGTACCAGGGGAACTTAGTTGTACTTAATTATAAATGTAGATGAACTTAGTTATAAAGGAAAATACATTCTCACATAGCCACAGTTAGTGCTATTTTAACCATCAGATGTCGCTGTTAGCCACTAACCTGATTCTCTTCAAGATAAATTAGTACCTGAGATATCATGCACTCACCTTTTTATTTGCAAAACATATGCATGGGTAATTTTTCATCATTGACCCCTGCAAAGCTTTCTGTTACAAATTTTTCCTTCCTTCCCCTGACCTCCTCCCCTAGATGGCAGGAAGTCTAATACATGTTAATTATATTAAAATAAGAAGTCTCAAGTTTTTAGTGGTTTTCAGATAATGGATTATGTTCTATCCCATAATATCCTCTCTATGGGTGATTAACCATCTAGGAAGTTGTGAATTACTGTGAATATATTGAATCAGAATCAACTTTGAATCCCTATCTCATTATAAAAGCTTGTCTCCTCCCTAAAACTGCTGTTTCACTGAGTCCTAATCATGTGGTCTTCACATAATGGATTCATCTCCTGCTAGTGACAGACAAAATATATTTTGATACTATATTGTATACTCTACATTGTAAACTATATACAGTAATTTACTCTTGGCATGCAATTTTAAAAATTTTAATCTTAATAGTATATTATTGTTCCAAATATACATAAAGATTTGCTCAAAATTAATGACAATAAAGCTATGTTTGATAGCATAAAAAGTATATACAACAAATAATAAAGCACAAAACTGCACAGCTTCCTGCCTAGAGTCTTTTGTAGACCAGGGTAGTTTCCAAATGATAGGATACTCTGAATCCCAGAATTCTAGGACATCTCAGTTCAGTTTGCTTTGATCCTATAGCCCTTCTTCCTACAAACAGGCAATGAATGTATACAATTCAATGTAGTTCATCACTGATGTTTTACTTGGTCATACAGTAGGACTGATTTTCTCAGAAACTCTGGACTTGAGATACTTCATAACTCAGGGTATAGACTTAGGATTCAGTGCAAATTGAAATTCTTGTCATCTGGTGATGGTACTTACCCATTAAATATTTTGTTAGAGACTTTTAGTGGCTTCTTTCATTAAAAATAGCATTTTTAATATGCTTTTCTGGAAAATAATTTGGAACTATGCCTTAAAAACTTCCTAAACTTTGGTTTCCATTCCCTCATTCCAATTGAATGGGGAAAAAAAGTAAAACTAAAAGTAAAACCCTCTTAACAAATATACTTAGTTTAGCAAAATGAATTCCTACATTGTTAATATTAAAAATGCATGTCTCATTCGGCATTTTAAGTCTATCACCCCCTTTAACAAGAGGTGGCTACTGTTTTTCATCTGTGCTCTGGGTTCATGGTTTATTATTGCATTTAACAGAGTTCTGAAATTTTTAAATGTTGTTTTTCTTTGTGATGTTATTGTCATTGTAGAAACTGTTTTTCTAGTTCTGTTCACTTCACTCTGCCTCAATTGATAGAGGTCTTTCCAGTTTCCTCTGAAACACTATTTCTTCATTTCTTATTGTATAATAATTTTCTAGTATCATCACTGTTTATCCATTCCCCAAAAGGTTAGCTATCACCTTAGTTTATAGTTTTGTACTACTATAAAAGAATGGCTACATTTCAATATGTTATCTTTGGATAAAGCTTAGTAATAATATTGCTGGGGCATATCCTTGGAAAGCAAAATTTAGGAATTTTGAAGGCATAGCTCCAAATTGCTTTCCAGAATGACTGGGCCAACAGTAATTGATGGGCCTGTTTTCCTTTAGCCTCTGCCATATTTGCAATTTTCCGCTTTCCCATTTTTCCCCTCCACTGCTTCTCTTAAGAATCTTAACATTTGGGGCAGCTAGGTGGTACAGTGGATAGAGCACCAGCCCTGAATTCAGGAGGACTTGAGTTCAAATCTGGTCTCAGATGCTTAACACTTCCTAGCTGTGTGACCCTGGGCAAGTCACTTACCCCCAATTGCCTCAGCAAAAACAAAACAAAAAAAAAAGAATCTTAACATTTGTTCTTCAATATGAATTTAGTTATTGTTTTTCTACCTATATAAAATAAACTATTGATAGTTGGGCACTGAAAAAGTAAATTAAACTAGATAATATTTTGTTGGTTAATTGTATCGACATACCCATAAATGATTAATATATCTATAATTATATAGTTCTCTATTTTTGTACAATGTTACATAGTTGATCAGTAACATTCTTTGTATATCATGTGTATAGATAGATTCCCACTTATTTTATTCATTTTGTTTTGCTATAATTTGTATAAAAGGATTTCTTTGCAATTAGTTGTGTGTGTTCATTATGGAATTGGTTATTTTGGTGGGAAAGAGGTCAAGTCTAGATCCTCTTTCTCTCTTTATTGAAACATCTAAAAGAAATTAAATAAAGCCTGATCATATCTCTTAAATAAGCAATATTCAAGAAGAACAAATGGCTATACTTCTAGCCCTTGAAGAGATCAAAGTGGCAACCTCTAGCCTCTACTTCTTGCTTTCCTTTCTGATGGGAATTAGTCTCCATTGGAAAAGGGTGAAGGGAAATTCTGCCTCCCTTCAAGACACACAAAAACAGTCCTTGCCACACAATGAAATTCATTAAGGGGAGAGGGAATCTGGCTTTTTTCAAGGTCACACAGATAGGAAGGAGCAAAGTTGGGTTTAGAAACCAGTTCCTTTCATCTGAAAGTCACTACCCTTTCTACTGGACAGTTCTTCACATTCAGAGCAGGGTGACTAAATGGGGTAAAAGGACTAGAAACTCCATCACAGGGAGAATGGTGAAAGAAACCAATGAAATTAAACCAAGATAACAGAAATAATGAATAAATGGCCCATATCTTGAATGTATGATGATAAGAGTAGTCCATGTTTACATTCCACTTTGAAGTTTTCAAAGTACTTTGGATCCTTCATCTCATTTGATCCCCACAACAATCCTGTGATATATGGAATTATAATTTGTCTCCTTTTACAGATGAGAAAATTGAGGCTTAGAAAGATTAATTGACTTGTCTAAGGTTATCCAATGTCAGAAACATGATTCCTACCCAAGTCTTCTATCACAATCCAGGATTCTTTACATTACCAAAGGAAAAAGGGTTAGATGTATTCTCTGCAAAACTGAAAGAAATTGGGATCAGTGGATAGAAGGTACATAAATATTTTAAATTCAATATAAGGAGGGATTCTAATATTAGAATACTGATAAATGAGGTAGTGAGTTCCTTGTTACTAGAAGCATTCAAGCACAGGCTGAAAGATCATCCATCAGTAATGTTGTCAGAAAAAGAATTTCCACAAGGGATAGGAGTTTAGCTGAGATCATCTCTAATGTACTTTCCTAAGATTTTATGATTTTATACCCTGAAAAGAAAAAAAAACATGTAAGGAAACATTACCTTTTTATTCAGACACTCCCTGCTTTTCCAACGTAATCTTAGTCCTCTTTAAATACATGGGTTCCTTCTCTTATTATGTGGAAGAGATCTTGCTTTTATGGGAGGGTAATATTTAGTACCTTAAGGGTGCTTTAAGCCAAGAGATATCCTTAGAGATCAGATTCTAAGGAGCTCAAATCGATTAAAATAGTTGCTGCTAAAAAAGAATTTTTTTTTTTTGGAAAGTAAGAGTGCAGTCTAATTGAATACTCAGAGACCCTAAGGAAAATACAGCCCCATCCGCTTCAGATAGCTCAATCTTAAGTGTGTTTGAATGTGTGAAGCTACTTTCCCCTGTTGCCCTTTTATCCCAGATTCTGTAGGTAATGCATCTTTACAAGCTTATACAAAGCAGCCCAGACTTTGCTGACCAGAAAAGCATTGGGGACATATTCCTGGGTTAACATGATTTGCTCAGTTCTTCAGCTTCTGATCATTTTTCTTTAGGTCCTTGGTAATATATAGTCCAAGTCTCTGAAGCTTATGAATTCTATCTTCCCTCTGGGCAAATCCAATCAATGTTCTGTTTGCTATAAAAAGGAAGTATGAAGGAAGACAAACTACATCCCTAAAGTCAATATTAGGAGCTAAAAAGCCAGGCAGGCCTTTCTTTATCATCTTAGCTTCCAGGTGCTTGATTTTTTTGTGATATTTTTCTTTGTGTTGACAAAGGAACAGCCATCAAGATGAGTCAAAGACTTGAAAGCAACAATCCTGGAGTGGAGTTGCTTCTATAAATAAGAGTGGCTTTGAATGGAAAAACCTGTAAGCCCAGTGCTTACAACAAACAGTTAACCACAGTTGGGAGGAGGGGGTAAGGGGAAGGAAGGAGGAGGAGAGAGAAAGAGGGAGAGGATGTGACAGAGGAGAAAGGGGGAACATTTAATCACTATTTTGAAAAGATGAAACATTTTAAACTTTGTTCCTGTTGGTTCTAGTGATTTGTATTCTTTCAGGTGTTGTATAGGGATTTTCTGGACCTAGCTCAAAACAGTTCCTGAGAGCTGATTGTTAAAATTTTCAGTGTGACCATTTTCAAGATAAAATTAGCAAACATTGCAAAAAAAAATTTGACTTATTGTTCTGTTGATTTTCCAAACTTAAGAAAAGAATTTAAATTAAATTAAACTTAAAATAAATGTTATAAGTACAATACTTTTCCTGGGAAAAAAAGATTAAACATATACAAACATTACTATTTCAGTATCACAATGAATCAATTGCCATACCTCCACTGTTTCAGACATTACTAGTCACTATGTTCAGAGGGAAACAGAGAACCAGAAGGTCAGTAGCATCATGAGAAAACCAGCTCACTCCCAAATGACCAGAATACTCATGTCAGACAATACATTATAATATTGCATTACAGTATACACATTCAGTACTGTGGCATTATGTTACAGTCTGTCCTGGTAGTAAGTGCCAATGTAAGAATTTGAACCCAGATCCCCAGCTTCAAATTCAGCAACTCTTTCCACTGAGCCATGCTTGAGTATTGACTATTATTAGACTGATGGTTCAGATTGTGATTTCATCAATATAAGGGAATTCCCAACAGAGAAACTCCCCGCACAGAAGCTAGTCAGCAGCTCATCTGTCATTTACAACCTTAGAGAACAGTTTCGGGCACCAAGTATTTGCTGACTGGGTGAATATTCTTTGAGTTAACACAATTTGCTCAGTTCTTTAGCATTTGGTCACTTTTGGTTCATTGGGACCAGAATGTGTCCAAGGCAGAACTCAACATGGCTTCAAATTCTGTCTCTGACCTCTACTACTTGGGTGACAATGAATAAATCACTCAATTTCCCTGAGTTTCCCCAGTTGTAAAGTGGGCATGATAATAACACTGTTTATATTTCTTGAGTCTCAAATAATATATTCTGTGTAAAATAATTTGTAAATTTAAAAGCATGATATAAATGCCAGTTATTTTTATCGTACCAGCCCTACAAACAAGAAGCAAGCATTTGCCATTGTCGGTGGACCTATGAACGGATCCAGCCATTCTGGAGAGCAATTTGGAGCTATGCTCAAAAAGTTATCAAACTATGCATACCCTTTGACCCAGCAGTGTTTCTACTGGGCTTATATCCCAAAGAAATCATAAGAGAAGGAAAAGGCCCCACATGTACAAGAATGTTTGTGGCAGCCCTTTTTGTAGTGGCTAGAAACTGGAAACTGAATGGATGCCCATCAATTGGAGAATGACTGAATAAATTATGGTATATGAATGTCATGGATTATTATTGTTCTGTAAGAAACGACCAGCAGGACGATTTCAGAGAGGCCTGGAGAGACTTGCATGAACTGATGCTGAGTGAAATGAGCAGAACCAAGAGATCATTATTCATGGCAAAACAATACTATATGAGGATCAGTTATAAGGGGCATAACTCTCTTCAACAATGAAATGCTTCAAACCAGTTCCAATTGTTCGGTGAAGAAAGCCATATACACCCAGAGAGAGGGATGTGAAATGTGGACCACAACATAATATTCTCATACTCTTGATTGATGTTTGCTTACATTGTGTTTCCTTTATCTGATATGTCTTTTGTGTAGATACGATTTTTCTTGCACAACAATGATAAGTTTGGAAATATGTATACATATATTTGATTTGTCAAGTATTTTAACATAATTAACATGTAGTGGATATCCTGTCATCTAGGGGAGGGATGGTGAGTAGGGGGGAAAATTTGTAACAGAAAGCTATGTAAGGGTTAATGTTGAAGAATTACCCATACATATGTTTTGCAAATAAAAAGTATTAATTAAAAAAAAGAAGAAGAAGCAAGCATTTGCCTTGGTGGGGAGATCCTGCATCCAAGAAAGCCCAGATCCTTGATGTATTGACATATGTGTGTATGTCTACATGGATATATATTGGCAAATGTATATATATACAAATCTAATGTTTTCTCTGTAATACCAGCCTGTTTGCTACTACTTTGTGCTGGGTTTGTCATGGGGTCCCAGGGTATCTGATATAATCACAGGAGAGACTCCAAAATAGCTTCTACTGCAGAAGGTTTTCTTTGTTTAAAAATTTAGCCTTTTCACCCATCTCCCAATTTGGGAATAACTTGTTATTTTACATCAGTTATTAAACTGCGACCTTGAGCACATCCTATCTACCACATGGGTCTCAGTTTTCTCCTCTCTGAAATGATTGAGTTGAATCATTGAGAGCATCATTGTAAACCTAAAAAAAAAAGATTGAATTTCTTTTGTGCTTGCTTGCAATTTTTTTGAGTAACTTGAGAGAAAGCGCCATCTGCTGGTCAATTCAAACTTCAATACTGAAATCTGATAGTCCACTAAGATGGGCAGAGAGACAGAGAGAGAGGCAGAAAGGTTAGGAGGCAGGGAGAAAGAGAGAGACAGAGATAAAGGCACAGAGACAGAGAAAAACAGAAATAGAGAGACAGAAAGAGAAGGATGGAAGGAGGGAAGGAGGGAAGGAGGGAAAAAGGGGAGGAAGGAGGGAGACAGAGAAAGATAGACTGAGGCAAAGAGAGAGACACAGACAGAGGCATAGAGGATGACACAGAGACAAAAAGACAGAGACAGAGACACAAAGACAAGAGAAAAAGGGAGAGAGGGAAACAGAGAGACAGAGAGAGAAAGATAGAGACAGAGACAGAGACACAGAGACAGAGACAGAGAGAGGGGAAGGAAAGAAGAAGGGAGGGAGAGCGAGACAGAGACAGAGGTGGACAGAGAATTCTTGGTGAATCTTCCCCTAACATTCCATTGTTGACATACAGGAGAACAGGTCCCCAAATCTCCTAGGACAAGAAACTGTGTATGGTGTGCTATAATCGGTATCAGTGAGATCTCAGATCCTTCCAAAATATCCTTGAATATGTTGACTTTTTTATATTCTAGGCTTGTCAAATCTAGTATTTTGGGTTGTCAGATTTTTCTTCTATGCTTAAACCATATTCTAAGGAAAGTGATTTAATTTCTTATTCCTTTTAAGGAAAAAATGCAAGCAATCCAAATTTCAATGCAGAGTAGGTTGTTCTACTAGTGACTCTCCCCCCCACCCCTCCCTATTTCCTACCCCCATCTCACCCCCGCAGGCCCTTAATTTTTTTTGGGGGGGGGGCGGTAATGGATCTGTGATTGCATTGATGCAGGGATGGTTTCCCAATTCGGAAACTCCCTCCAACAATGCAAAATACCATTTTCTCTGGAACTACTAGTTTGAGAAAGATGTCTAGAACACAGAGAGCTAAAACATCCTGCCTAGTGCCTCACAGTCAGCATACTGGAATCAAGTATTTCTGCCTCAGAGGAAGCTATCTATTTTTTCACATCTGCCTCTCATTTGTCATACAGTAGGTACTTAATAAATAATTGGTGAATTGAAAGAAATGTATCATGGAAGTCTTAGTGTGGGCCCATACATCTAAAGGGTACCTAATGGCGATTACTGCTGTTGGTGATGACAAAAGAGCATCCTTCAGCATCTTGCCTAAGGGAGCTCCTGAATAATGAATGCTAAACATTTCTTTGTTCTTTCATTGCATGAAGTTGAACATTTATTCAATACCTACTATGGATAAGGCAAGAGGCAGTGTGGTGCAATGGATAGAGAGCTTGTCTCAAAAGCAAGAAGACTTGGGTTCAAGGGTTTTTTTAATTTTTTTTTTTCTGCCATATACTGGCTTTGTGACCACTGAGATCTCAGTTATCTAGGCAGCTATCCAAGGTTGGAAGTTGGAGAGAAAGAAGCTGACTTGCTTTGATAGAGATTTTCCTCATCTTATAACTCCTGACGCCAATGAAGTCATTTCAGTTGCTATCCCTCTGTGTCAGGAATTGTGCTAAGCATTGGTGCTACAAAGTTTCTGGCTTTCAAAGACTTTGCATTCTATCTGGAGGAAATCACATACACACAGATTTATCAATGCACATATTATCCAACATAATTCAGGAAGCAGAATAACTAAACTTGGGGGTCTCACAACTTAATAGAGAAGAAAATATAACCTTCCTTCCTCCACCCAAGCATTCTGATTTCAGTCTTACTGATTCTTGTTTCTTGCGAAGAAAGTCACATTTTTTCATGTATTCAGAGCCAGATGGCCATTCGGTGGATAAACTTTCTTGTTCTTCCTCCTTATCCTTTCTTTGGCTCAGAGAAGCAACTAGGGTGAGGTCACTAGGACCTCATCTCAGGGTGCTAAAATTCAAAGTATATAAGCTTACTACCTAGCTAATAAGGATAATTAGTTAAAATAGGAGGCTATCAGATGATATGTTTTCTTCCCTCTCTCCCGCCAGATGCATTCTGTTGCCTGTCTTCTTCCCTAGTAATGACCCTCTAGTAATGGTCTCATGGTGTCTTCCTCAGAGAACAGTATGCTAGAATCTCTCCACCTCCCCAAATGAATTTGTCTCTGGAAGTTGGTGTTATGGTGCACTTTTTTGATGGTTCTAATACAGACATTGCTGGTTACAATTCTGTTCTGACTCCCCAGCTTTGGCCATTTGGTTGTTGTTTCCACAAATCACTTTCTAAGTGCCCTTTGGTTCTGATAAAAGGTTGGAGGTGTAGATAGATAGCTGAAACAAAGATTAGGAATTTGGGGTAATCATAGGGGGAAATTCTCTATGTATAAATATTCATTATTATTATAGATGACTAGAAGTTGATTCCTTTGGAAACAATAAATTCTTATTAAAATAAATTTTAATTGAATCTTTTGTTTTTTCCTCACCTAGATTTTTTCAATATATTCATTCTTCCAAAAGCAATTTCTTTTAATGAAGAGGGGAAAAAGATAAAAAAATATTTTTAGAAAAGCTGATTAATACATCAAAAAACCTGACACTGTCTGCAGTATTCCATAGTCATAGCTACCCTGCTCTGAAAAGAGGTAGTAGGAGGTGCCTTCTCCTATCTTTTCTTTTGTCCATTATAATTTCATAGCATTTACTTTCATTCATTTTGTTGTTCTTTCCATTTTCATTTTTGTTGTCATTGTATCTTTGTTTTCCTAGTTATGTTTCATTTTTCATTAGTTGATTGAAATCTTCCCATATTTCTTTTTTCTTTCTTTTTTTCTTTTTCTTTTTTCTTTCTTTCTTTCTTTTTTTTCCTGAGGCAATTGGGGTTAAGTGACTTGCCCAGGGTCACACAGCTAGGTCATGTTAAATGTGTGAGATCAGATTTGAACTCCTCCTGACTTCAGGACTGGTACTCTATCCACTGTGCCACCTAGCTGCCCCTCTTCCCATATTTCTTGGAATTTTATAGTCACTACCACATCATGTCTTAGGGCACAGTAAAGTAATATTCTATTACAGTCATGTAATATGATTGAGTTAGCCATTTTCCTCTCTTCCATTTCCCTTCCTCCCCCAAAAGAAAAAGAAAACTCTTATAACAAGCATGCATGATCAAGCCAAACAGATTCCTTTAATGTCCAGGACCAAAGATGTGCATCTCATTTTGCACATTTAGCTATAACACATTTTTTCAAAGTACCAGTAGGCTCTCCTCTCATCAGACTGTAGTTGGCAAGTCTTTATTCAGAGCTATATATAGTCCTTGGGTCATCCTTCCACATCATATGGCAATTCATTCCATGCTCCATGTTAGTTGAGTGCATCTCATTATCTACAAGCCATGCATATGTTTTTTTAATTAATACTTTTTATTTGCAAAACATATGTATGGGTAATTCCTAAACATTAACCCTTACATAGCTTTCTGTTACAAATTTTCCCCCCTACTCCCCACCCCTCCCCTAGATGGCAGGATATCCACTACATGATAATTATGTTAGAATACTTAAGAAATCGAATATATGTACACTTATTGCATCATTTTTTTGTGCAGGAGAAATCGTATCTACAAGAAAGAATAATCTGATAAAAGAAATACAATGCAAGCAAACCTCAATAGAGAACATGAAAATGTTATGTTGTGGTCCACATTTCACATCCCTCTCTCTGGGTGTATATGGCTTTCTTCACTGAACAATTGGAACTGGTTTGAAGCATTTCATTTTTGAAGAGAGTCATGTCCATTAGAACTGATCCTCATATAGTATTGTTGTTGCCATGTACACAATGATCTCCTGGTTCTGCTCATCTCACTCAGTATCAGTTCATGCAAGTCTCTCCAGGCCTCTCTGAAATCGTCCTGCTGGTCGTTTCTTACAGAGCAATAATATTCCATAACATTCATATACTATAATTTATTCAGCCACTCTCCAATTGATGGGCATCCATTCAGTTTCCAGTTTCTAGCCACTACAGAAAGGGCTGCCACAAACATTCTTGCACATGTGGGGCCCTTTCCTTCTTTTATGATTTCTTTGGGATATAAGCCCAATAGAAACACTGCTGGGTCAAAGGGTATGCATAGTTTGATAACTTTTTGAGCATAGCTCCAAATTGCTCTCCAGAATGGTTGGATCCGTTCACAGCTCCACTAACAATGCATCAGTGTCCCAGTCTTCCCACATCCCCTCCAACATTCATCTTTATCTTTTCCTGTCATTTTAGCCAATCTGACAGGTGTATAGTGGTACCTCAGAGTTGTCTTAATTTGCATTTCTCTGATCAATAGTGATTTGGAACACTTTTTCATATGATTATAAATAGTTTTAATTTCATCATCTGAAAATTGTCTGTTCATATCCTTTGACCATTTATCAATTGGAGAATGGCTTGAATTCTTATAAATATGAGACAATTCTCTATATATCTTAGAGATGAGACCTTTATCAGAACCCTTAAATGTAAAGATGATTTCCCAATTTGATGCTTCCCTCCTAATCTTGTCTGCATTAGTTTTGTTTGTACAGAAACTTTTTAACTTATCAACTTTTAACTAATCAAAATTATCTATCTGGTGTTCAATTAAGAGTTCCAGATCTTTGGACATAAATTTATTCCATCTCGCCATGCATATGTTTTATGAAAGAGCCATAGACTCTGCTTCCCTTCTCCCACAAAACTGATCCTGGTCAAAAGCTGACTGAACATAATATAGCTCGATAGCAATTTATACCAAGTACATCTCCCAATTAAAACTCAGCCATATTTTTGTCATTTTAGCTTCTTTGGCAAGAAAAATTAGAGGAAATGTTTGTTGCTCAATTCCTTAAAATAATTTTGTTGTGACCACCTTAAAGGTCTTTAAAATTAATTTATTAATTTTTATTTGGCATCAAGAAAAATGTCAAAGCTCCTGATTACTTACCTGTGAGAATAAGGATGATAAACTAGGAAAGAAAGGCCTGCCTTTATTCTCTCAACTCTTCCTCAAAATATGAAGAGCAGAGGACAATCCAATTACAAATTAAATCACCTTAAGAAAGGAGCTGATGGGGCAGCTAGGTGGCGCAGTGGATAGAGCACCAACCTTAAAGTCAGGAGGACCTGAGTTCAAATCTGAACTCAGACACTTAACAATTCCTGGCTGTGTGACCCTGGGCAAGTCATTTGACCTCAACTGCCTCCACCAAAAAAAAAAAAAAAAAAAAAAAAAAAAGGAGCTGATTTGACCTTCACTCCCAAGAGGATAAAAGGGAAAGAAACCTTTAAGAAGACAACCTGATGGAAGCCTGGAAAAAGCACTTTCCCCAAAAGGATTTTGACATGGTCTTACCAAGTGACAGTGGAGGCTGGTGGAGGATGGCAAATTGTCATGGGGCTGTAGGGAGAAAGCATGTCCCTCCCCAAGGTGAGTAGATTCATTTACCCCATGTTATTGCATTTTGTTAGTAAATGAGAGCAAAAATCCCCAGGAGAGCTGCTACTCTCCAATAGAAATTTCCCTGACTCTCCTCCCCAAGCTCTTCATCAAGCACTGGGAGGATCAAATGAAAGTGATCAATGGAACCTTTGGGAGATTGGTACACACAATCTACTACCAGTTTGGCTTTAAATTCTTGGTCAAATTACAGATGTATCTCAATTAAGAGAACTAATGAGCTCCTGAAGAATTGAATTTTTTTGTGAAGCAAATCTTGTTTTATATTCATATAGGGAGTTTCTTTTTCAAAAGTCTACTATATTGAGAGTGGGGAAGCGTAATATCTAAGTAGCAATGGTTTCTGCCTGATTATCTTACTGAACTGTTATTTTATTTCCTTTTAAAAAACCCTCCTCCTTTTATAAACAACAATTTATTTTCTGCCTCTTAGCTCCCCAATATTGAAAAAAAGGAAAAGAAAATATTCATAACAAATATGTGTAGTCAAACAAAACAAATTTCTGTATTAGCCATGCATCAAAATATGTCTCATTCTACTGTACCCTGAGCCCACCAGCCCTCTGGCAGGAGGTGGGTAGCACATTTCATCACAAATCCTCTAAAACTGTGGGTGGTCATTGAATTGATAAGAGTTGCTAAGTCTTTCAAAGTTGTTCATTTTCTTCAATGTTGTTATTGTATAAATTGTTCTCTTAGTTCTGCTCACATCACTTCTGCCACTTTTACATCAGTTCAAAAAGTCTTACCAAATTTCCTTTTCATTATTATTAATGTATATAGTCCTTGAATAATCCTTCCATACCAAATGACAATTCAACCCATGCTAGTTGAGTGCATCTCATTGTCTACATGCTATGCATATGTTTTGTGAAAGAGCCATAGACTCTGGTTCTCTTCTCTCCTATAATTGATCCTAGTAAAAGGCTGATTGAACATAATACAACTCAACAGCAATTTATATCTGGTCCATCCCCCAATCAAAACTCATCCCTTTTATTATTTCTTATAGCACAGTAGTATCCTATTACATTCATGTACCATACTTAGGTCAACCATTTGTTGATCATTTCTCATGGGTTGGGAGGCAGAAATTTGGAATCCAAGGAAGTCCCAATGCCTTTTACCAGTGTATCTTTGGGCAAATCACTTTCTGGCTGAGTGCTCGGGTTATTTTTAAAACAAAGTGGTTGGAACAGATGGCCTCAGTTCTAAATTCTATGAATTTCTGTTCTTGATGGCAGAGTAGAAGAGACTTAGAGTAGGGGTCAGGATTCTAAATCTTAGAAGACAATCTCAATCTGAATTGTAAGAGAAAGAGTATATAGACTATGACGTAAAGGAGAGGGTCATAGGAAAGCATAGGAGGAAAGAAAGAAATCTGTCAGGAAGATGGCATTGAGACCAAAGACTGAAACACCTTTAGATCATATAACCTTTGGGTTGGAAAGCCCTTTAAGAGATTCTATTTATTAGCTGTATGACTTTGGGCAAATTAATTAACTTCTCTAAGCCTCAGTTATCTACAAAGTAAGAAGATTGTACCAGGTGGTTTCTAAGGTCCATTCCAACTCAGAAGATGATCCTATGACTAGTCCTCTAGTTTAGAAAACATTCTATACAATCTACAAAAGCACAAAAGGCCACTGTTTTGAGTCTCTGTCCTAAAACAGGACTGCTTCCCATCTCAGAACAGCAAGTTCCTGGTACCAGATTGCCCTGTACTATGCTACACAGCAGGGTTAGCTCTGGATGAGAGCCCAGGTTCCAGGACTAGCCAAGAACCACTGACCAAAAACATCACGGGATCGAGAGTCTCTGGCAAGTGCCACTGACAACTAGTATTTGTGGAGAATGAAAAAGCAACTCAGTGACCTCCTTCTCATTAGCATCCCAGTTATCACCTCTAGCACACCAGCCACTATAAGGGAGGACTTCATATAAAGGATCTTTGGACTCTTATCTTGATGATGAAGACAGGTGCTGGATCCTGGCTCTGGTTAAAGGCACAAGGCTTATTTGAAATGGCAGCAAGACTCCTACGTTTCACAGGGATAATTTCATTTTGTTTTCTCCTTTTTGCTTAGCTTTGAATAGTGGGAAGTTTCATTTTTCTTCCTCTCTTGGTATGGTACCAAAAGTTGCTCATAGTTCTCCATATGCTTTCCTTTTCTTCTTCTTTCTCTTTCCCTTCCCTATCCATCAACCTCTATTTAGTTTTATTTTTTTCTCTCTATCTCTATTTCTCTATTTTTGTCATTGTCTTTATTTCTGGGTCTGTTTCTATCTATCTCTTTCTTCCTATCTTCCTTCCTTTCTGGCTCTTTCTTTTCCTCTCCTCCATTTGTCAACTAAGAGGCGAGACAAAAAGAAGATAAGGAAGGATCACTTAGTTCCTATAGAACAAGAAAGATAGAAAGAAAAAAGAGGGGGGGGAGAGAGGAAGAAAGGAGAAATAGAAAAAGGAAGAAAGGAAAGGAAAGAAAAAAAGAAAAGGAAAGGAAAGAAGAAAGGAAAGGAAAGGAAAGGAAAGGAAAGGAAAGGAAAGGAAAGGAAAGGAAAGGAAAGGAAAGGAAAGGAAAGGAAAGGAAAGGAAAGGAGAAAGGAAAG
>JAJPUD010000124.1:442354-490781 GCA_023553655.1 Myrmecobius fasciatus | reverse complement strand
AAGGAAAAAGGAGAAAGGAAATACTGACCTGGATTTTCCTCAAGTCAAAGCATATTTCATTTCTAGTAAGCGCTAAAACATTTGCTGGAGAAGGAAATGGCAAACCACTTCAGTGGTTTCTTTGCCAAAAAAAAACCCCAAATGGGTCACAGAGAATTGGCCATAGCTGAAAACAACCGTGACATTTATTCATTCATAAGATCTTGACAACATTGTATGAAGAATTCTGCATAATGCCTTCTCTGTGGAAGATGCAAAAATGTATAAAATGCAATCATACCTCCTAAGTTCTAATAATTATCACATTTTATTAATATGACAATATTAAAAATTTGCATAGTGGCCAAAATGTTTTAGGTAGGTGATATCAATTACTGTGTCAATATAATTATTTGAATCCATTCCCTTCTCATTATATAATTACCAGTTTAGGAAGAGGGATTTAAGGCAGAAGATACCATCAGATCTCAGACACAGAAGGAAGTGAATACAGTTGAGACTACAGGTGGGTCAGAGACCAGAGAATCTATCATTTTGGTCATCCAGCAGGACGAAGGAGAATTCAGAATTGTCCCTTTGGAGAGGCTACCCTTGGTCTTGGTTTGTCCTGATTTGCCAACTTTTCTCCCTGTCTCCACTTGGACTTGTGAGACTTCTAATATTCTGTCCTCAGTAGGTTGGACATCTCTCAAGGACAGGAACTTTCTTTTGCCTTTTTGTGTAGCTTCAGAATTTAGCATAGTTCCTGGCACATAGTAAGTACTTAATAAATGCTTATTGACTGAGTAAGTGACTTGTCAAAAGTTAAAAAAATAGAATCAAAGGTAAGATTTGAATTCAGGTCTTCTGACTATAGAAGCTTGTATTCTTTGCAATGTACCCATAATAACTTTGTGACCTCACCCCTTTTAAACTCTCTGAACTTGAGTTTTCCCACCTGCCAAATGAGAGGGGTGCATTAGATGACTTCTAAGATTTTTCTGGGGCAGCTGATTGCCACAGTGGTTAGAGCACTGAGTCTGGAGTTAGCTGTGTGATCCTATGCAAGTCACTTAATCTTGTTTATTTCAGTTTCTTTATCTGTAAAATCAGATGGTGAAGGAAATGGCAAATCACTCCTATATGTTTGCTAAGAAAACCCAAAATAGGGTCAAGAATACTTGGGCATTCCTGTGCAACAAAGATCCTTCTAGCTCTAGCTATCATGATGCTATCATTTTGTAACTGGTATCATTATACCAATAATGCTTCTGTATTCTGCTAAGTACTGAGAATCTATGCAGGAATTTGTGTCGATATCTTGATTTTAAATTACTATTCCACATTCCAAATTCATAAAACATTGTTTCACCCATGACAGAAGGGAGAACAGCTGCCAGAGGGTTGTTTTCCTCACATTCAGATGGCAAATAACTTCTGCTCTCACACCTACTAGCCCCTACTCCATATCTCCCTCCCTCACACTTTCACAATCTTGTAAGAATTTAAAAGAGGTAGTTTGAAAGAGAATCAGGTCCAGTTCAGTAACATATGCCCAGAAGTCTCAAGGTGTGGCCTCTGTAGCAATAAATCATTTACTTCAGTACCTTAAAATAAATGTCAACAAGATATGTCCTGAAGGCCAAATCTGGCCTGCTGCCAATTTTCTTCTAGCTAGAAAGGTTTTTTACATTTTTAAATATAATAAAGCTTTATTTCAAAATGTAACTCTGGGCAAGTCATTCAACTCTATTGCTCCACCCCTCACCCACTACAAATAATGTTTTATTTTAAAAACTGTAAATACCACTCTTAACTCATGTTCTGTACAAAAACAGGTGATGGTTCTGATTTGGCCGATAGACCATAGATTGCTAATTCCTGCTGATAATATCAGTGTGGGTGCTTCATTTCCCTATGTCTGAGTTCCTGTGGCCAAAATACCCTATCTGGTGACCAGCTCTTGGGTAGAGAACTTATCTACCTTTGACTATAATTTGTCAGGTAACAGACACATGTATGGCCTATCAGCAGATCTGTAATCCAGATTTTTCCAACATGGTAACACCTGTCAAAGTTCGTGTTCAGCTGGCCTTTGAAAATTCCCTGTCACCTCCACATCAAGATTGGACATTGGAGCTGGTCTTTACCAACAAATCAGCAAACCACCTCATTTTCAAATGAGTATTTGTAGATGGCCCAGAAAGATGATGAGGTCATCTATCACGCAATAGTCTTTTTCCTTTTATTTATTTATTTATTTTTATTAAGGATAAAATGAATGATTCAAGTACCAGGCTGAAGTCATGATTTTGTGACAGGACTAAGATAGGGACCAGACTGTGAGTTCATTGGTATGAAGTACCTTTGGATAAGCAAACCTGCCTTATTAATGCAGGTCTGGGCTTTCTTTGGATCACCCTCTGTTGGAGAAAAATAAATGCACATATGCTTTTTCAATTTAATCTGAATTATTAACACTTTAAAAAATCCAAACAGGGCAACTGGGTGGTGCCATACTGCACAGATCCCCAGCCCTAGATTCAAGAACACTCATCTTCATAAATTCAAGTGGCTCAGTGGATAGAGTATCAGCCCTGAAGTCAGGAGGACCTGAGTTCAAATTTGGTCTCAGATACTTAACATTTCCTAGCTGTGTGACCCTGGGCAAGTTACTTAACCTCAATTGCCTCAGGAAAAAAAAGAAAGAAAAAAGAAAACCACAAAGATGGGGTCTTGAAAAGTGGGGATACAATTGAAACAACTGAGCAATTTATGTTGTTAATAACCATTGTGTATATTGTTTACGTGGTTCTTTGTTTATTAAAACTTTTTATTTGCAAAACATATGTATGGGTAATTCTTCAACATTGACCCTTACAAAGCTTTCTGTTACAAATTCCTACCCCCCAGTCCTCACCCCTCCCCTAGATGGCAGGAAATCCACTGCATGTTAATTATGTTGAAATACTTGACAAATTGAATATATGTATACATATTTCCACACATCATTTTTGTGCAAGAAAAATTGTATCTACAAAAAAAATCATAGAAAGGAAATACAATGCAAGCAAACATCAATAGAGAGCATGGAAATGTTATGTTGTGGTCCATATTTCATATCCCTCTCTCTGGGTGTATATGGCTTTCTTCACTGAACAATTGGAACTGGTTTGAGACAATTCTTTGTTGCAGAGAGCCATGTCCATCAGAATTGATCATCATATAGTCTTGTTGTTGCCGTGTATATTGATCTCCTGGTTCTGCTCACTTCACTGAGCATCAGTCCATACAAGTCTCTCCAGGCCTCTCTGAAATCATCCTGCTGGTTGTTTCTTATAGAGCAATAATATTCCATAACATTCATGTACCATAATTTGTTCAGCCATTCTCCAATTGATGGGCATCCATTCGGTTTCCAGTTTCTAGCCACTACAAAAAGGGCTGCCACAAACATTCTTGCACATGTGGGGCCCTTTCCTTCTTTTATGATTTCTTTGGGATACAAGCCCAATAGAAACACTGCTGGGTCAAAGGGTATGCACAGTTTGATAACTTTTTGAGCATAGCTCCAAATTGCTCGGTTGGATCCGTTCACAGTTCCACCAACAATGCATCAGTGTCCCAGCCTTCCCACATCCCCTCCAACATTCGTCATTATCATTTCCTGTCATTTTAGCCAATCTGACAGGTGTGTAGTGGTACCTCAGAGTTGTCTTAATTTGCATTTCTCTGACCAGTAGTGATTTGGAGCACTTTTTCATATGACTAGAAATAGTTTTAATTTCATCATCTGAAAATTGTCTTTTCATATCCTTTGACCATTTATTGATTGGAGAATGGCTTGAATTCTTATAAATATGAGACAATTCTCTATATATTTTAGAGATGAGACCTATATCAGAACGCTTAAATGTAAAGATGATTTCCCAATTTATTGCTTCCCTCCTAATCTTGTCTGCATTAGTTTTGTTTGTACAAAAACTTTTTAACTTAATGTAGTCAAAATTATCTATCTGGTGTTCAATTAAAAGTTCCAGTTCTTCTTTGAACATAAATTTATTCCATCTCCACAGGTCTGAGAGATAAACTATACTACATTTCTCTAGTTTACTTATAATATCACGCTTTATATCCAGATCATGAACCCATTTAGATCTTATCTTGGTATGTGGTGTTAGGTGTGGGTCAAGCCCTAATTTCTTCCACACTAGTTTCCAATTTTCCCAGCAGTTTTTGTCAAATAGTGAGTACTTATCCCAGAAGCTGGGGTCTTTGGGTTTATTGTTTACTTGGTTCTGCTTACATCTGGACTCTATGCTGGATATCCTCCATGACAGTGACAGACATCTTCGCAAATACATGTTTATCCCATTTCTCATAGAGGTGTTAGAGTACTGAACTTACAATCAATATAACAGGAAGTCAAATACTGCTTGGAACCATAGGTAAACAACTGAACTTTTCTCAGCCTCATTTTCCTCAGCTGTAGAATGGGGGTAATAACAATATTTACCATACAATGTTATAAGTCGCAACATATGTAAAAATGGAACTTTAAAAGCCTTAAACACTACATAAGACTCAACTTTTTAATGATCATCTTGTCCAATTGTTTTGGTTATGTCCAACTCTTCATGACCCCATTGGGAGTTTTCTTGGCAAAGATACCAGAGTAGTTTACCATTTCCTTCTCCAGCTCATTTTATAGGTGAGGAAACTGAGGCAAATAGGTTGGAGTAACTTGGCCAGGATCACACATAACTGTCTGAGGCCAGATTTGAACTCAGGAAGTTGAGTCTAGACCTGGCACTCTGTGTACTATGATACTACCTAGCTGCTCTCTTTCCACTTACCTAGTTACAGTCATCATGAATATTATTTTCCTGTTTCAGCTTATATTACATCTGTACCAATTCATATGAGTCTTCTATGCCTCTGTGAATTTTCATATTCATAATTTCTTATGGCAGAATATTATTATATTAATTGTAGTTTTTAGATGTGGTCAGAATAAGTACATTTGGCCCAAATTCAGGAATTGACTTTGCATTAACCAGTTTTGGCAATCAATATGAAACACTATGAGAGACCCACTGGAAGGAAGAAATAAGCTAAATTGGTTTCTGGTTCTGACTTCCTATGGCTCAAGAGGTGATCTCAACTTTCTTCATGGGTATATGTATGAAGAGGTAGCTTTATGTGGAATGGAAAGGAAATAGAGGCAAACCAAATATCATTTCTTTATTACAAATATTTGCTGAGGGCATTTGTGTATCTGTTGTAAAGACAGGGGACTGGTTGCAAGAATCAGACTGAGCTATAAGCTGTGATTTCCCTCCCTCCATCCTCTTATTGTCCCATCCTATATTACAGTTTTATCAGCTTGAATAGGCAAAAATATTCTTAGATGAAGAAATAGAAGAATTTCATCCCATCTTATTTGGAATTGCTTCCAAAGGGGAACATAAAAGGGGATCACTGACTAAAAAGATGTTAGTTAATGGTTAACTTAGTACCTTGATGCCAAGAAAACTAAAGACTCAAGGAAAAGAGCCACAGGTTACCATGAAAGGCCTTTGAGAATTCAAGCAGAATGAAATTCTCCATGCACATGCTTCAATTTCTGACACAAACCAGCTGCACATCCTAGACAAATGATTGGATATTTTAGTGTTTGGGGTAACTTCTTAAGATTTTAAGCTTCAGAGAAAATATTGATCTGCATTAGTAAAGAGAATTTTCTTATCAGAAGTTCTACAGACTAGTGAAATCATAGGTCTGTCTGAAAAAAAAACAATAATAATAGCTGACATTTAAATAATTCTTTGAGATCCACAAGGAACTTTACTTATACTATCTCATTTGTTCAACTCTGGGTTAATATTATATTCACCTTTAAAATGGTAAATGGAGGCTAAGAGGTTAAGTGACTTTTCCAGGATCTTATAGCTAGTAATTGTCTGAAGTAGGAATAACTCTTTCTGACATCAGGTCCGACATTCTGTCCACTAGGATAGGATATTGTATTAGAATTCTACTCACCAGCCCTATCCTGTTTTCTGCCATTTTCTTTTTGTTGTTATTCAGTCATTTCTGACTCTTCACGTCCCCATTTGGGTTTTTTTGGCAAAGATCTTGCACTGGTTTGTCATTTACTTCTCCAACTTTACAACTGAGGCAACTGGGTTTAAATGCCTTTTTCAGGGTTCCATAGCTAATAAATGACTGAGGTTGGATTTGAACTCATGAAGATGAATCTTCCTGATTCCAAGCCCAGTGCTCTATGCACTATAGGGCCACCTCACTGCTCGTTTTCTCAGTGTCAAATGGGGCTGAAAAATCATTGAAAATATTTTATTCAGGGCTCTGTGCCTTGACAATAAAGCTCTGAATTAAGCAGAATCGGGTCTGTGGTTCTAGTAGATGACTGCATTAAAAGGATAAAGAAACCACAGTGGCAAACCATGAAGGTCTCTTTTCGTTAGCTGCTTCTTTTTACCCTAAAGAACCTTCTTGCATTGTGAGGTTGTGGTTGAAGTTGGCCCTTCCAACCCAGTCATGGGACATGGTTTCAGCAGTAATGTAAGGGGATCAAATAAGAGGTTTCCAAGTCCCTTCACTAAAATCATGGTTTACCAAAGGTCTTGACAAATGTAATGAAAAGTAATCAGAGGCTGTCTGATGGAAATATAAAGTCGAATTTTCCTCAGTGACTGAGTCATTCTCTAAAAATCGGTCCTGGGGCCATGTTGGAAGCTTGATAGATCCTTCTTACAAAGAAGGAAGTCTTTTTGCTAAGGCCATCAAGACTCTTAAAGGAACCCTTTTGACAGTGGTGAATGGGTGTCTCCCACCCGCACAGATCTACCATGAATAGGACCCATAGACAGAAATCTGTGCAAGGGGGGTGTAGCCTAATGATGGGGACTTGGGGAGAATGAGAATGTATAATTAGCTATAACTTATCAGAAGTCAGGTCTTATATATATTTTGGGAGGTACTGCAATGAAATATGACTTTCTCTTTTACTAGAGGTTATAAAAATGGCCACTAAGTGGGTGCAGAAAAAAAAGGTTATATAGGACATACTTTTAAGGTTAATCTGCATCACTGAGGCAGCTAGGTGATGGAGTAGATAGAATGCTGGGCTTGGAGTCAGGAAGATTCAACTTCACAAATTCAAATCCAGTCTCAGATACTTACTAGCTGTGTGATCCTGTTTGCCTCAGTTTTCCTATCTGTAAAATGACTGGAGAAGGAACTAGCAAACCACTCCAGGATCTTTGCCAAGAAAACCCCAAATAGGGTCACAAAAGGTCAGAAATGACGGAACACCAACAGCAAATTACAGAACCATTCTTCCTCTTCTTTTGGCCTGACATCCTCAACAAATGTTATTCTGACTTAGAAACCTCAGAGCTTCTGCACTCCATGTCATGGCTTGTAGCTGTTCTGCATACACAATATTCTATGCTTGGTCTGCTCTCTCTCCTCACTTCTGCTTTTTGACTCCTCTAGCAACATTCAAAGCTTAACCATTTCTATATTACATCTTTCCTGAGTTTCCCAATTCTTATTTCTCACCTACTCAAAAATTACATTACATTTACTTTATATGTACTTATCTGTGAATGTGGTTCCCTCTCCCCACAGAAGAAAATAAGTTTTTTGAGGACAGGAACAGTTTTCATGGTTGTGTTTGTAGTCCCAGCACCTAGCCCAAAGACTTCCACATAAAAGGTGCTAAACACACAAATACCTATCAAAATAAGATATTTCTGAGTTTATCCAGTCTAATCCATTTTACAGATAAAGAAACTGTTCAGTGTATCAAAATTACCTTCTTTTAGATCACAGAACTGGAATTTGAACTTGAGTACAGGCTTCTTTCAATTGTATTGTCAGGGGATTTATGATTCTCATATTAACTTATATTATATGTGTAATGATTTTACTAATTACCTCGATTTGCCAGAACTTCCATCTTCCCAGGGGATTATCATTTGGGAGTCAGAACCACAGCCCACTCACTACAGCAGAAGGTGATTCATCAAGGACTTTTGACATGCTCACAATTTCTGCATTCCAGTGCTTGTAACCATTAAATGAACCAAACCAGAGATTGCAAAACCTGTTCCTCCCATGCTAACTCTGGTTCTGCACCCTATTGAATAATCAAAAGATTTAACAGCTCTTAAAACTTGAGACAATCAATTTAAGAACTGTTCCCACAGGACTCAAGAACAGCTGTGTTATCCCAAAAATGCATTTTTGTGTGGACCAAAGCATGTCTGTTTGCAAAAGATTGGGGAATGATCTTGTGGTGATCCACCCTCCTTATAATTTTTATGTATATAAACCTTGCCTTTGCCCAGAAAGTTGAGTCATCATTTGAGGGAACCTCAGGGCTTGCAAACCCACCTTCCTTGCTTTGAAATTAATTAAACCATTACTTGATTCCTGACACATCTATCTCTGGCTCCACATTCCCAGAGACAATATCATGCTCCTTTTTATGTGTTTCCCACTTCTTTCCATATTGGCATTCTGAGAGTATAATTTATCACTCAGAAATATAATTTTTGGCTTTTCTCTTCTCCCACTATTAACCTACATATTGCCCCTCCCCAATCCTTTTGGTCTTAGCTTTGCTAGGTTCTGTTGCCATAGTTGTATCAAGATACAACAATATCTCAGACTACCTCCTTTCCATGCTGCTCCACAGACTCTTGATTGCATGTGCAGTTACTCTTTGTCTAATTCAAGCAGCATTGGGATTTCTGTGTCTTGCTGTCTCTCTGCTAAGCCTTCCATCCAAGGTGATAATTAGGACCATTTTTATCAATATAAAAATACCTGTCAGTAGGAAGCAAGTTTGGCCAGGAATATCAGTAGTAATGATTGAAACAATGGAACAAATACAACAAACATTAACTGCTGCACTAAGCCCTGGGGATTTAAAGATTTCAAAAAGGCACAATTTCTTGCCCTCAGAGAGTTTATATTCTATTAATATTACTATAATCTATACTATTACTATTATATTCTCCTCCTCCTCCTCCTCCTATTAACAACGAGACACATTTCTGTATCACTTTAATGCAAGAAGTACAAATATCATTAACCCTATTTCATAGTTAGGCATTCTATGGCTCATGGAGATGAGGGGACTTGCCTAGGATAGTCCAGCTAATTAGTTGAGGAGTTGGGGACTGCAATTAATATTGAACTAAGAAAGATGCTTCTTTTCAGCTGAGAACCTTCTTGCCAAAGATTCTAAAGGTCAATCATTTCCATCCTTTGAATGGTAATTACCCCAGTTACTCTGCATCTGTCTGGTACTCTCTAATCCCTTTCTTTTTGACTTTCTCCCTCTTCATTTCAGAGAGCCGAGAAAAATGGAAGCAATCCTTTCTGATTCAATGACTCAGAATGGCTTCTGAGCATGTATTATGTGGAGTTTCTTTTTGTATTTTATTTTATTTTTATTATTTTTTATTTGCAAAACATATGTATGGGTAATTCTTCAACATTAACCCTTACAAAGCTTTCTGTTACAAATTTTCCCCCCTAGTCCCCACCCCTCCCCTAGATGGCAGGATATCCACTATATGTTAATTATGATAAAATACTTGACAAATCGAATATATATATATATATAAATATATATATATATTTCCACACTTGTCATTGTTGTGCAAGAAAAATTGTATCTACAAGAAAGAAAAATCAGATAAAGGAAATACAATGCAAGCAAACATTAATAGAGAGCATGAAAATGTTACGTTGTGGTCCATATTTCATATCCCTCTCTCTGGATGTATATGGCTTTCTTCAGTGAACAATTGGAAGTGGTTTGAAACATTTCATTGTTGAAGAGAGCCATGTCCATCAGAATTGATCATCATATAGTATTGTTGTTGCTGTGTATAATGATCTCCTGGTTCTACTCACTTCGATTAGCATCAGTTCATGCAAGTCTCTCCAGGCCTCTCTGAAATTGTCCTGCTGGTCGTTTCTTACAGAACAATAATATTCCATAACATTCATATACCATAATTTATTCAGCCATTCTCCAATTGATGGGCATCCATTCAGTTTCCAGTTTCTAGCCACTACAAAAAGGGCTGCCAGAAATAATGTGGAGTTTCTTTAAGGTTTCTTTGATACTCTCTTAAGTACTTTCCCCTTCTTGTATCTTCAGCTATGATTTTTACCCCCAAAAGTGTGAGCCATCTTTAATTTGAGGGTAAAGATAATTTACTTAGTTGTTTTAATCTTGGGAGGGATGGAATGGAAGATCTGCTATTTTTTTTTTATTATTCTTTTTTTGCTTCTGGTGATCTTTATCTGTGTATTCTGGCCTGCACCAAAGCTCACTGTCTTCTTTACATGTGCCTTTTATCTAAACATATTTCATTCTGAATGAATGTGCCCTTTGGATAACTGGTAAAAGTAAACACATAGGAGGTGCTCTGGAGTTATCATATTAACCCCCAACATACCTTAAATCTTGGATAACTCTTCTTGGAGTTCACATGGAAAAAGCATATGCCAGGTGCTTACCTTTGTAAATAAACACTTTTTAAAAATGCTATTCAGTATTCATACCCCCTACAGATCCAATATTTGAATATTTAAATTTTTTTAAAATAGCTAGGCAAAAGTTGGGGCAGCTGTGCAATTTTTCTTCTCTTTAAGAAGAATTTACAATGATTCCTTTAACTAGGAAAACTCCCTAAGTACCTGAGAAATAAGATTAAATTTATAAAAGCAGAATTCAGAGATAACAAAAATATCTATGAATAAAACAGGGGTAGGTTTTTTGGTGTTTTTGTTTTGCTTTGTTTTGTTTTCAAAATATACCTATGGTATAAAGCAGGGTAAACCTGCATAACAGGTTTAGTAACAACATGTCACAGTAGATAGACTTGGAATCCGGAAGATCAGAATTCAATTCCTATCTTCTTCCACTTACTAGATTCCCCTAGGCTGGGATTCTTTGCCTGCTGGGGTCTGTTAAATCCCTGCCAGAATCCCACCTTCTACAGGAAGCCTTATCTGATGTCCTCCTCTCAAGGACCTTACTTACCTTGATTGATTTTCTGCTTGTTTGTATATTTATTTAAACAATTGTCTTTTACCTTTTTTCCACGTCTCAGGCTCTTAGCAGGGACTTAACAGACTCCAATAAATGGTTGTTCCCTGACCTAGGGAGAGGACTGGAAAAGAAATAATTTTTTAAAAAAAGAAACAAAAAAGAAAGACTGATAATTTTTTAATATTAACCCAAAGGCTTTAGACTAAGATAATATTAGAATATTATCTTAGTAGGGAAGAGAGGGAAATTTAATGTTTCCACACTCAGGAATCACTGTGTTAGCTCTCTCTCTCTCTCAAATTTGGTTCAGGCCAGATTGGATAAACATGCCCCATAATTGCCTGGCTAAAATTGCTTAGAAGAATTGGGTCAAACATAACATTTGGATTTAGAGCACCCACTGCAAATGTTCTTTCTGCACCAGCTTTTCCTATCCTCCAGTTTGCTATTGGGCCATTTTTGCAAGTGGGCTGACTCTTTAATGGCTACCCCCACCCAACCCCATTTAAACTGGTGGGTGCTCAGACATTGCAAACTAATTTTGTTAATCCACTGACACAAAATGGAGGAAAGTAAAGTTGGTACATAATCAAAGATTGATTGATCTGTGGTTTTCAAGTTTGTCAGCCTTCCCTACCCTCAGAATAGTATGGGAGCTTAGCTTTACTCTGAGTCTCAAATTGAATTTCTCTCATTCCTGTTCACTTCTTCCCCCTGTAAGGGGAGAGGCTCTTTAAAGTCTCTATTTAAATTAAACATCAATTGACACCCTCCTTTGATCTGGTATACACTGGAGACTGGAGTGCCATTGCCATGGTAACCATCTCCAAAGGGAAAAGAGCTTTCTCTAGTTTCCACAGAAACCACTCCCTGCTGAGACAGGTGCCTGGGATGGCAGTGAGGTGAATAGCAATGAAGGCTGAAGGGAGGAGTCTGAGGTAGGGATGGGTGGAGGCGAGGAAGAGGAAGCTAGAGTCACATGATCTTGGCAGCATCCATGCATTTTTATCAAATACTCCTCTATTGCTCTAAAAATGCATCTCCCATCCTCATACATATATTCACGTCTCCAAATCTAGTTGGGCTTTTTTTCCCCCCTTTATCCGCTCCCCCATTATTTCAGCTCTTTCTGGCAAGATAGTTTTCGATCACCTGCAAAGAACTGGTGTGTCTCTCTCGCTTGTGCTTTGGAAATGATCCAGACTAACCAGGAACTAAGAACGAGCTCCCCCACACAGTAAGACTTAACCCTATAAAAATCACTTTGCAAGAAGATGCCTCAATGGGAAAAGCGCCTCAGATTCATTCTGTTTCTTCTTTTCTCTCTTTCTTCCTTTCTGTTCTTCGTTTCTTCCACTCCTCTTCCTTCCCCTCCTTCCCTCCCTTTTCTTTCTCCCTTCTTTTCTCCCTTTTCTTCCTTCCTTCCTTTCCCTCCTTCCCTTCCTTTTTTCCTCCATCCCTTCCTTTCCCCCTTCCTCCCTCCTTTCTTTTTTGTTCCTCTCTCCCTCGCTTCCTTTCTCCCTCCCTTCTTTACTTCTTCCCCCTCCTTTCCTCCCTTCTTTCCTTCCTCCCCCTCCTTTCCTCCCTCCTTCCCTTCTTTTTTCCCTCCCTTCCTCTCCTCCTTCCTCCCTCCCTTCCTTTCTTCCTTCGTCCTTTCCTCCCTCTCTTTTCTTCCTTCTTTCCCCTCTTTCCTTCCTTTTTTTTACTTCCTCCCTCCTTCCCTCCCTTCCTTCCTTCCTTTCCTTCCACCCTCCCTCTCTCCTTTCCTTCCTTCCTTCCTTTCTTCCTTCCTTCTTTCCTTCTTTCCTTCCTTTCTTTCCTCCCACCCACCCTCCCTCTCTTCTTTCCTTCCTTTCCTCCCTCCCTCCCTCTCTTCCTTCCTTTCACAATATATAGATAGATAGATACGTATATCTATCTATATATCTTTGTATCCCCAGTACCTAGCACAGTACCTGTATCAAATTAAATCGAATTGAAAGTACTTATTTCTTGCTTTGACTAAGAAAATGACCAATGTGAATTCTATTCCTGTCCCTTAAGGAAAGGGTCCGAGATGGGTGATTTCTGAAGGTCTGTGGGCCCCTAACCCTCCAGTCTACAAGGGCATATTTCCTGATTGATTTTCGCCTTCAGACAAATTCGGTGATGCTCCTTGGGGGCGGGGGGGACGGAGGGTGGGATTGGCACTTCTGCCGCTCTCAGCGTGTGTGCCGCCGGCTTCATGCCGTCATCCTTGTGTGGCTGTGGCTGCTCTTGCCGTGGGGAGGGGGCACCCTGTCTGACACCATCAGCTGCTGTGTTGGGGGCACATGGGGAGCATGTGGAGTCAGGCGCTTCCCTCCTCTCTGATTGAGGGGAGCTTGAGGAGCGCTCTCTCCACCCTGTAATCACCAGTGGCTGGGGGAGGAGGGCACAGACATCCCACCCAGCAACCCTACGTGTAAGTATTCTTTTACGCGTGGCTAATTGAGGTTTCAAGCTCCAGAATCTATTGAATCTTCACCCCGGTGACAGCAGCCGCCTTCACTATTGTCATGGTTCTCAGGCTGGAGAGAGAAGGCTGGTGGGCTCTAAGGTTTTCCAGCACACAGAGTTCCCACCATCAAAACTCCTGTAAGGTTGCGTGCATTGCCTCGATTATGAGGCAAAAAGTCAGACATCTCCGAAAGGGGGGCTTGGGATCTGTTAACTCCGATCCGCCTTAAAAAGGAGAATTCTCTGTATTGGGTAAAAAAGGCTTTGATTTCTCTGTAGACATAACAACCAACAAAAAGACAGTTGCTGGGATAAAATGCCAGCTAGATACAATGAGACTACTGCGCCATTTGATAGAAGAAGACATTTGATAGGAGGAGTTCAGCCTTGAACAATGAGAGTATTTTTACTCACTGAAAAGTCCCCTCCCTTATTTAGGATGCTGTCTGTCTGTCTGTCTGTTCTGCAGCAAAAGCACAAAGTAATTTGGGGTCTAATCCAAGGGCGTGTTACAAAAGGCGCCAGAGACTTTGCTGAGAACAAATGTTGGCGTGGAGTGAGTTCCATTTTGTGCTTGGGATTGTACAATGTGATTGGTGGGAGAGCAGGCTGTTTGTTAGAAAAACAAGCATCTTCTGTCATTTGTTCTCTGCTCCTCTGACATCCTGCCTCCCCGGGGGATGTTCCACTTCATAGGCTTTCTGGGCAATAGGCAGAACTCCTGGGAAGTAAGTCCAATTACTGAACATATTGCCTTTTTTTTTCTTTGAGTGTTTGAGACAGAGACTACTGTTTAACAAATGACTACTTCGCCCTACTCCTCTACTGCACCTTCCAAAAAAATCCTTGAGTGTGACTTTCCTCCCCTTTACTCACTTTAAGTGTGAATTTTGTAACTAGGTCTATTTTTCATGGTTTCCTTTTGAAAGGGCTTCTGTGCCATGTAAAATGTCTCTCCATTGAAATTATAACTTTATCATTACTTTAAAAGCGGTTTCTTATTATAATTAGGCAGCTTGATGAAGTAAACAATGTATTTGGAGATGAAAAACCTGGCTTTGAATGCTATTTATTGCCTGGTACCCTAGAAAGGTAACTTCTCTTCATCAGGCCTCCATTCCCTTATCTACAGAATAAAGGGGTGGGACTAAATCAAGGATGGGTTTTTAAAAATCTTTTCTGTGTCATGGAGCTCTCTGACAGAGTGAGGAAATCTGTAGGGTCCTTGGAATAATAATTTTATTTATTTTTAAAATTTTTATTATTTTTATTACAGCTTTTATTTTCAAAACATGGATATGGATGATTTTTCAACATTGATCCTTATAATCCAAACATTATGTTTCAAATTTTTCCCTTCCTTCCTCCCATCCCCTCCCCCAGATGGCAAGTAATCTAATATATGTTAAACATGTTAAAAATACATTAAATCCAATATATGTATACATATTTACACAATTGCCATGCTGTACAAGAAAAATTAGCTCAAAAAGGGAAAAAATGAGAAAGAAAACAAATGCAAGCAAACAACAAAAAAAGTGAAAATACTATGTTGTGATCCACATTCAGTTCCCTCAGTCCTCTCTCTGGGTGTAGAAGGCTCTCTTCATCACAAGATCATTGGAACTGGCCTCAGTCATCTCATTGTTGAAGAGAGCCATGTCCATCAGAATCGATCATTGTATAATCTTGTTCTTGCTGTGTACAATGGTTTCCTGGTTCTGCTCCTTTCATTTAGCATCAGTTCATATAAATCTCTCCAGGCCTCTCTGAAATAATCATTTCTTATAGAAAAATGATATCCCATAACAGAATAATAACTTTTAAAAATTATAATTAAAGAATATGATTTCAGTTAGAGGTTACTGAAAATTAACATGTTATTTTTCTCACCAAAGTTCCCAGACTTCCCA
This sequence comes from Myrmecobius fasciatus, assembly GCA_023553655.1. Lineage (NCBI taxonomy): Eukaryota > Metazoa > Chordata > Mammalia > Dasyuromorphia > Myrmecobiidae > Myrmecobius > Myrmecobius fasciatus. The sequence goes on along the minus strand of JAJPUD010000124.1, from coordinate 475,307 downwards.
TTACACTTTCTATCTATAGACCTCTGTCCATGGATGCTTGGTAAAAAACCTCTATACTAGATGATCTTAAAAGACTCTGAGCTCTAGGTAAAGCAGCATGGTGTGAGGAAAGATCATTGAATTTGGTGTAAAGGAGTCAGAAGGCCTGGGTTCAAATTCTACCTTTTTCCATCTATTGCCTGTGTATTAACAGACACATTGCTTATCTTCTCTGAGTCTTAAGATTCTCATTTATAAAATAGGAAGATTGGATTCTGTGTTTCCTAAGGTCTTTTCTATAGCTCCAGGTCTGTGATCCTATGGCAGTAATCAAAGCAATTTGGAAATTGGTCCAGAAGAAACTGAATATATAATAGATAGGCAAAATTGATGCAAACATTATATAATTGTATTTATATCCCTACTATTTCATAAACATTAATATGACCCTGGGGAGAATCACAGTGGAGATTATTGCTATTTTATGTATTCATAGCCATATTATATATATATACACACACATGCATATACACAGAGAGAGACAGAGACAGAGAAAGAGAGTTATTGGCATGTTTTCTCCTCCACTTGTAACTGAGTTCCTTAAGAGCAGGGAGAATGCTTTGGCTTTTCTTTGTATCCTAGAACATAGGAAGTGCTTAAAAAATGCTTGATGATGATGATGATGATGGGAAAATATTAACTTCTTTATAGATGTGGGCCTAAAAATTGGGATTCTTATTGATAAATTATAGGAAATTTTGAACTTTTTTATTAAATTTTGAACTTTGATATTAAATATAGAACATTTCAGACTTTTCCAATAATATTTCTACTGATTTTTTTCCTGAGGCAATTGGGGTTAAGTGACTTGCCCAAAGTCACACAGCTAGGAAGTGTCTGAGACCAGATTTGAAATCAGGTCCTCCTGACTTCAGAGCTGGTGCTCTAACCACTGCACAACCTTGCTGCCCCTCCCACTCTTGAGTTTTTAAAGAAAGTGTTCTGAACCTCTTTATTTGTAAAAGGACATATGTTCCTTTTCATGAATCTCCACTACCTTTGTTCTCTCAGGAGTATGTAGCAATAGGAAACTCTTGTCATGTGCTAATTGTCCAACTACAATTGGACAATGGAGAATATGACAGTAAGGATGGACTCACAGAACAGCTATTTCTTTACTTATATCATGTGATCATAGAGCTAGAAATCTCTGTCTTTCTTCAAAGTATAGCATAGGACCATGGCATACATATGGCTTTTCTAGATCAGATAAGATAATATTTGTAAAGTATTTGGCATAGTACCTGGCACATGGTAGGTACTTAAGCAATAGTTATTCCCTGCTCTCTCTGAATTCCTCTATTGATTATCATACTCTCTCTCCTGAAATTTCTTTGTATTATCTAATTCATACCTACTTCTGTATATGTAGCTTGCCCCTGTTAGAATGCAAGCCTCTTGGGGGTAGAGACAAGATGGTAGGAACTGGCTGGGGTCATGGCACAGCAGAAATGATATTACATCTGGACCTTAGAGGCTACAGTGGCAGCACCAGCAGAAGTGGGAACCAGGAGCACCTAGAGCACAGGAATGCTAAGGGAATTTAATACTGGGTCAGAAAGAAATTCCCAGGGGATTCCTATACCAAGACTGGGCAGAGGATTGAGGGCCATTTTGCAGAACTGTTACCTATTACCCAGTTCTGGAAGGGCTAGTTTTAGGTGGAGAGGGACAACTGTGATCACGAAGGAGCCGTGGTAGGGGGGGCATCCTATCTGGTTAAGGACTAAAGTGCAATCCAGGAGAAAAGTGACCACTTCCCTAGATCACACCATTTTGGAAGCACCAAAAACTTAAACAGGCCACCAGACCTCACTATGAAAGCAAGAGAACTTAAAATTCAGAAAATCAAAATAGACATTCACCCCTACCACTTCCTAATTTGAGCACAAACCCCTAATTCAAGAAATAGGCTGGAAAAATAGCAAACAACAGCAGCAAAATGAGCCTCACCATTAAAAAAAAAAAACTACTGTGGTGACAAGAGAAGCTCAAGACACAAGTTCAGGAAACAATGAATTGAAAACATCCACAAATCAAGCCTCAAAGAAAAAAAAATGTAGATTGGACACAACCTATCCAACAAGATTTCCTAGAAAAGCTAAAAAAAAAGAGGGTTTTTTTAAAAAGAGCTATAAATGTATAAATAAAAGTGGTAGAAGAAAAATTAGTGAAAGAAATTGGGGGGCAGCTAGGTGGTGCAGTGGGTAGAGCACCAGCCCTGAAGTCAGGAGGACCTGATTTCAAATCTGGTTTCAGACACTTCCTAGCTGTGTGATCCTGAGCAAGTCACTTAACCCCAATTGTCTAAAAAAAAAAAAGAAAGAAAGAAAGAAAGAAATCGGAATGATGCAAGAAAATTATGAAAAGAAAATTAACAGCCTGGTAAAAGAGACACAAAACTTCATTGAGGAAAATAATTGCTTAAAAAATTGGAATTGAAGAAGTGAAAGCTAATGATTCCATAAGACATCAAGAAACCACAAATAGTCAAAATAATGAAAAATCAGAATAAAATGTGAAATTATCTCAGAGAAAATACAACTGACCTGGAATAAGATAAAAAAATTAACAAGAATCATTAAGCTACCTAAAATCCATGATTTTAAAAAAGGAAGGGTTTGGACATTATATTTTAAGAAATTATAAAGTAAAACTGCCCAGATATCTTAAAACCAAAAGACAAAATAAAAATTGAAACAATGCACCTCATGAAAAAGATCCCAAGAGAAAAGATTGCAGGCAGTCAGAAAGAAATTATATAAATACAAGATTTAATAGCTACCATGATAAAGTAGTGGAGAATTTAGAATATGATATTCTGGAAGACAAAGGAATTAGGATTACAGCCAAGAATAAGGCTGAGTATGGTCCTACAGGTGAAAAAAGAATATTAAATGAAAGAGAAAATTTTCAAGCATTTCTAATGAAATTATTATTTTCATCTAATCTAACTGAAAATTTGACATCCAAATAAAAGACTTAAGAGAAAAGATAAATATGAAAGAGAAATCATAAAGAGCTTAATAAAATTAAATTGTTTAGATTCCTATATGAGAAGAGATACGTAGCACTTGAGAACTTTATACTTATTAGGATGGTTAGCAGTCTAGTCTACATAGACAGCAGGAATGGATATAAATCTATTATGTTGAGAAAATCTCAAAATAGTGAAAAGACAAGAAAGAATGATGTACTGGAAGAAAGGGAAAGAGAAAGGAAGAATGGGGGAAACAATCTCACATATAAGAAGAGCACAAGGAAGAGTCTTTATAATAGAGGGAGAAATAAGAGGGGGCAGGTAATGTGAGTCATGAATTCAATCTCATGTGAAATGTTTCAAGAGAAAACTATAGACAGACATTTATTTGATATAAAAATCCATCTTATCTAACAGGGAAGTAAGAGAGGAAGGTGCTAAGAGAAAGGAATGAGATGATATAAGGGAGAGCAGATCAAGGGAGGCAGTGGTCAGAAGCAAAACAGACTTTTCAAGAGGAACAGGATTTAAAAAAAAAAGATAAGAAGAAATAGGGTGGAGGGAAATACGTAGTTAGCAATCATAACTGTGAATGTGAATGGGATTAACTCACCCATAAAATGGAAGCAAATAGCAGAATGACTTACAAACCAAAAATTCAACATTATATTGTTTACAAGAGACATATTTGAAACAAAAGGATACACAGCAAAATTAAGGGGCTGGAACAGGATCTATCATGCTTCAGCTGAAGCTTAAAAAAAAGCTGGGATAAAAATCATGATCTCAGACAAAAGAAAAGTAAAATTAGACTTAATTAAAGAGATAATCTGGGAAATTACATTTTGATAAAAGGTACCAGAGATAACAAAGTAATATCAACAATAAACATGTATATATATCAAATGGCATAGCATCCAAGTCCCGCTCTAATAACTAGATAAACCAAAACATAAACTAAACAAAAAAGAAATTAGCTAGATGATAAATAGAATTTTAAAAAATAGATTTGATAGATTTCTGGAGAATATGTAATGGGAATAGAAAAGAGTATCCCTTTTTTCAGCTCTATATAGAACCTTCATAAAAACTGACCATGTATTAGGGAATAAAAATCTCACAAACAAATGCAGAGAAGCAGAGATATTAAGTGTATTCCTTTCAGACCATAATAAAATTAAATTACATTAAATTAGGGGTCTTTGAAGCTATAAACTAAAATTAATTGGAAACCAAATAATTAATGTATCAAATAAGAAATCGTAGGGGAAAGCAATAATTTCCTTAAAGATAATAACAACAGTGAATTAACATACCCATATTTGGGGGATATAGTCAAAGCAGTTTTTAAGGGAATATATATACATATACATTTCTAAATGCTTGTGTTAATAACAGGGAGAAAGAGCAGCTTAATGAATTGGGCATGCAACGAAAAAAACATAACAAATTAAGCATCAATATTGAAATACGGAAAAATCAAAAAAGTGATTAATGAAACTAACCAGTTCCAATTGTTCGGTGAAGAGAGCCATATACACCCAGAGAGAGGGATGTGAAATGTGGACCACAACATAACATTTTCATGTTTTCTATTGAGGTTTGCTTGCATTGTATTTCCTTTATCGGATTATTCTTTCTTTTAGATATGATTTCTCCTGCACAAAAAATGATGCAATAACTATATATATATATTTGATTTCTTAAGTATTCTAACATAATTATCATGTAGTAGATATCCTGCCATCTAGGGGAGGGGTGGGGAGTAGGGGGGGGGAAATTTGTAACAGAAAGCTTTGTAAGGATTAATGTTTAGGAATTACCCATATATATGTTTTGCAAACAAAAAGTATTAATAAAAAAAAGAGAGATTAATGAAACTGAAAGTTTAAAATGGACTAATAAAAGTAGAAGCCATGAAAAAATAAGAAAGATAAGCAGTTATCTAATTCAAATTTTTTTAAAAGAACAAAGCTAAATTACCAGTATTAAAAATGAAAAATAATGCACAGTCAACAAAGATGAAATTAATACATTTATTAAAAGCTATTTTGTCCAAGTATATGTGTATAAAACTCACAATCTAAATAAATAGATAAATGTTTACAAAAACATAAATTGCCCAGATAATCAGAGAAGGAAATAGCATATTTTAATTACTCTATCTTAGAAAAAAAGAAATTAAATAAGCCATAAATAAGTTCCTTAACAGAAAAAAATCCAGCACCACATGAATTTACAAGTCAATTCTGCCAAATAAAGAAAAAAATAACTAATTTCAGTATTATAGGAACTATTTGGAAAAAATAGGTAAAGAAGTCCTATCAAATTCCTTTTATGACACATAAATCAGGGAAGCAAAAACAGAGAAAGAAATAGACTGACTTCCCTAATAAATATTGATGCAAACAATTTAAATAAAATACTAGCAAGGAGACTACAGTAATATATTATAAAGATCATACACACTGATCAGGCTGCATTTAGAGAAGTAATGCAGGACTGGTTCAATATGAGGAAAACTATAAGTATAATCTACCATATCAATAACAAAACTAACACAAAGCATATGATTATATCCATAGATGCAGAAAAAGCTTCTGATAAAATTATTACCTGTTCCTATTTTAAAAAACTAGAAAGCACAGAATAAATAGATTTCTCTTTTTTTAATATAAGAAAACACTTTCTTATTTTTTGCAATTCTTTTTAAAATTTTTTAATAATGCTTTTAATTTTCAAAATATGTGCATAATTTTCAACATTCACCTTTGCAAAACCTTGTGTTCCAAATTTTGTTCTCCCTCCCTTCTCTCCACTCTCTCCCCTAGATAGCAAGTAATCCAACATACGTTAAACATATGCAGTTCTATATATATTTCCACAATTATCATGCCACACAAGAAAAATCACATCAAAAAGGAAAAAAAAAATGAGAAAGAAAACAATGCAAGCAAAAAAACTACAAAAAAGTGAAAACGCTATGTTGTGAATCCATACTTGGTCCCTACAGTTTCTGTCTGAGTTGCAGATAACTCTCTCCATCACAGACCATTGGAATTGGCCTTAATCACCTCACTGTTGAAAAGAGAGTCACATCCATCAGAACTGATCATTGGATAATCTTGTTGTGTAGAATGTTTTCTTGATTCTACTCACTTCACTCAGCATCAATTCATGTAAAATTCTCCAGGGCTCTCTGAAATCGTCATGCTGATCACTTCTTACAGAACAATAATATTCCATAACATTCATATATCATAACTTATTCAGCCATTCTCTAATTGATGGGCCTCCACTAAGCTTCCAGTTCCCTGCCACTACAAAAAGGGCTGCCACAAACATTTTTGCACATGTGGGTCCTTTTCCCTTTTTGATTTCTTTGGGATACAGGCCCAGTAGAGACACTTCTGGATCAAAGGATATGAACAGTTTGATAACTCTTTGGGCATAGTTCCATATTGCTCTCCAGAATGGTTGGATCAGTTTACAAATCCACCAACAATGAATTAATGTTCAGAGCTTTTTCTTAAAATGATAAATAGTATCTATCTAAAATCAGGAGCAAGAATTATCTATAATGCGGATAAATTAAAGACCTTTCCAATAAGATCAGGATAAAGCAAGGACATCCATTATCACCATTGACCAAAGGATTCATGATACTCAGTGTACAAATTGAAGTACATTTTTTTCCTTAAAATTTTTTTCTTGTTTTTTTTTCCCTATATAATGGCTAAATACAAAAAAAAAAAAAACCAACCCAAACCATTTTGCATAATTACATATGTATAAGGTATCATCTTTTCTTGCCTTCTCAATGGGAGGGAGAGAATTCAGAACTCAACAATAATTTTTTAAGAAAAAGAATGTAGATTCCTTGAAGGCAGGAACGATTTAATTTGTCTTGCATGTAGCAAATGGTTAACAAATACTTACAAATAGTTGAATTAATTTGAAACAAATATTTAGGGTAAAAACCTTGGTCTATTTAGTAAGAGCAAAAATCTAGAGGCCTGGAAATTTTTCTGAAGGCTTCCTTTTTCATTTTTTTTTTGATCAGTTAATAAGCATTTATTTTTTCTCTTCTATTTCCTTCCTGTCATTGGCAAGCTACATGCAGGATAAACAAGAAATAATCAAAGTGGGGAAAAGCACTGAAATTAAGAGAGGTTAGGGAAAGCTTTTTGTAGAAGGTAGGATTTTAGTTGGGACTTAAAGAAGCCAGAGAGGTGAGTAGGCAGAGAGGAGGAAGAGAAACATTCCAGAGAGAATGTCCAGAGCTGAAAGATGGATTTTTTTGTTCATTGAACAACCAGGAAGTCAGTATTGCTGCATCAAACTTAATTCAATGAAAATTTATTAAGCATCTATAAGACACAAAGACCTTTGTTAGGCATTGGGCATAAAAATATGAAAAGGGGCATTATCTGACTTCATGGAACTTATGAATTAGTAGGGCATAAAGTGGAATAAGTATTCTATTTGGAATCTGAAGATCTGATTTTAATCTTCTTTGAGAACTAGATGGCACAGCGGATAGAGAGAGCACTGAACTTAGAATGAAGAAGATATGAATTAAATTTTAGCCTCAGATACTAATTAATTATATGTTTCTGGAAAAATCACTTAACACCTCTGTCTCAGTTTTCTCATCTGTAAAATAGGAATAATCATAGAATCTACCCTCCATAGTTGTGAGGGTCCAATGAGATAATATTCATAAAATGCTTTGAAGATCTTAGAGTGCCATATAAATGCTAATTATTATTATTACTTAACATTTCTGCTACTAAGAAGCCCAGGCCACTTACTTTCACTAAATTTCAGTTTAGCTGTTTTTTAGAATAAGGGCCTTGGACTAAGGAATCTCTTTGTTTCCTTCTATCTCTCCATTCTATTATAATCTAGTAAGGTTCAAGAAACTATAAATTGATAATTGATTCCTACAACCTTTCTCCAGTTAGCCAATGGGTGAGAAAATATACCACCTCTATTAATTAAGATAATGCCTGATATAAGGCTTTGTTGCCAAAATTTTACTAACAGGAATTAGAGAAGAGGTTTAGACATATATTTCAGAATATGTATGTCATCCTCTCTGAACCTCAGTTAGGGACTAGATTGAGATGGTACTCTTGTGTGAGTTGTTGGCAAAGGTACAATATTGATTCAGTTGGAAGTAGTTCCTTGTCTCTATTGGTCATGCTCGTGTGGTAGTTAGAAGCTTGAGGAAGGAACTTCTAAGATTTTCTATGCTGGATTTTATATTTAGGTCACCAATGGCCCAAATATTAGTCCCCTGAGTTAGTTATCTCAAAGACAATTTCAATCCCTGGAAAAAATAACTAACCTGGTCTACATGTTTTCATGGCCCACCTGGTCTAATCCTCCAAATAATAATACCTAGGATAACACTCTGAATTCTTCAACCTTAGGTCCTATTCTTATCAAAGCATCCTTGAAAAAACCTGAACTTCAGACTACCTCTCTGCTCAGATCGACTTTGTTAAGAGTTTTTGTTCTGAGAAGATTCATTCATTCATAAAAGTGTGGCTGTCTAGTAGCCTTCTTTCATGGTGGCTCAGTTTCAGTGACCACAGGTCCTAACTATAAGGGCCAAATGGGCACAGGAAGGCATGGGTTGAGGTATTGCTGGTGCCAGATTTCTCTGGCATCAGAGCAGTAGCAGATGGGAAGCTGGTTGCCCATGGAAAAACCTTCCATGTCCATGTCTATTCTGCTGCCCACTCGTTGGCAGCTTATAGAAGGCGCCAGCTACCCACAGATCTTTGTTTAGGTGGAGAAGGAAAATATTCCAAAGCTTTTTCAAAGGGACCGGAATTTTAACAGACCCACTAAAGGTTATTGCAAGCAGTTAACCAGCTTACTTATTTGATCCAAATATTGATGGGCAGAAATATGTTTCTCAGAGGAGTAGAAGCAGATTCAGACCTTGCTGAAAGGGGCAGATGGTGATTCTACAGCCAGATTTTTCCACCCAGCAGAGCTTAATTTCAGAATTCCAACTTTGGCATGGAAAAACATGGTTAGATTCCTGCATTATGAATCACATACCATTGATTTCCATCCAGGTTTCCGGCCTCAGCTGTAAGTTGATCCTGGCAAGGGCCGTGGAATGGCACAGTGGTGTACCAGCCCAGCATGTGGTGTGGTCCTGAAAATGAATATTGGCTTTCTAAATCTTATTCACTAAGTATCAGTGAGTATCAAGACTGCAGGACTCTTGGCCACAAATGACCTGGTTTTGCTAGTTGTATTTAATACATTTGAATTTCCTTTTTAAGTATTGGGTCCTGTATAACATTTGTCTCCCATTGTCCCAGTTTGAATTTAGTTGTTTTTTTTTCTGCCAGATACTTAGAGTAGTTGTTAAATACTCTTGGCTGTCTGTCCCACGGGTCCAGAATATCAACTTCTTCCCATTTTAGATTAGATGAACAAAGGTTATTTTTGGAGAGTCCTGAAAAGAAGGACTCTCTTCTAGAGTTAACCCAAGTCAACTTGTATGTAAAATCCTTCCTAGCAACGTTGGTGTACTAATGTCAGCTTTACTTGCTTGGTTTGTGGACAAGGGAAGGCCCAGATTTCAGGGTAAGGATGTGAGGCTTTGGAAGAGAATTTATAAAGGTGAATAAAGCAAGGGGGATGCATAGTGATCAGGCTCCCCTGAGTTGGAGATTGGGTCATAAGGCTGTGTCCTTTTGTGTATATTCAGGACAGCATAATGAAATGGACTGAAAAGCAGGCTAACTAGGGAGGCAATGATTGGCAGACTGAGCATTGAACAATGAGTAATAGCATAGAACAATACTGGGTTAAAACCCAAAGTGTACAGGTTTCCTAGGAAAAATAAAATTAATTTTTATACCACATAGACTCTATAAAACAATAAACAATCAATTAAGTGATACAAGTATAGAGTGCTGAGCCTGAAATTGGGAAGACCTGAATTTGAATCTAGCTTCAGAAACTGTGATTCTTTGATAGCACAATTTTTCTATTCCTTTTAAACCTAAAAGGGCAATATGAATGAATAGCTTGTTAAAACAGAGCCTTTGTTTTCTCTTAGTCACCAACATCCTCCATCCCAAAGCTTTGTTGTTCAGTATATTTAGCATTTTTTTCCAGGATACCCAGCTGAATTTTGAAATGTTGCCTGCAGGTGCTTTTAATGATGAAATATGATGCCATGTGCTAAAGCTATCAAAAAAGAATTAATTCATTATAGGAATGAATGCTTAAAGTGACCAAGATCATAAGATTTAGAATAAGAAATAAAAATAGTAACAGTAAAAACTAAAAACTGTGCCTTAAAATTTGCAGAGAATTTATTTTGCATTTATTAACTCTTTGGAGCCCCACATCAACCCAGCCAACTAGACTTACAGGTATTGTTACCCTCATTTAAGAGATGAGAAAATTGGAGGTCAGAGAGTTTGAGTGACTGCACATGGTTAGTAAGTGTCACAAGGAGGATTTGAAACCAAGTTGTCTTTGTACACACACACACACACACACACACACACACACACGAAAAAAAACAACAACTTCATTTTTCAGATGAGGAGATTGGTGGTCAGAAAAGAAAAGAGAATTTCTTTGGCTATAATCACACTGTAAATCTAATGCCCATTGAATTCTCTGCACCATCTTGACAGGGTACCAAGGCCACCCACACTAGAAAGTTATTACAAATCCCTGGTTCTTATATTATTTTTTTACTCTGATGACCTAGGATATAACATTAGGCTAAAACATTTTTAGACCTTTTGTCTAAGAATAACTCTCAAATGATCAATGTTATAAGCAGAAAACAGACAATGAAAGATATCTTCTCCCAGTAAAGAGGTGAGAGGAGGGGCTCTACAGGTACAAAGTAGAAGATGTGTTCCAGTTGTGATTGCTTGGCTATTAGGTTTTGGTTAAGATTTTCTTTATTATAAAGAGAATTTAATGAAGGAGAAGGTGTATTAGAAAATGATTGATGCTATCAAAAAGAAAAAAGACATAGATATTTTTACAAATCAGGACTTTGCTAATTAAGTCATTGAAGCTACTCATCTTAGATCATTTCTATGGTAGCACTCATGGCAAGTCTAGATTTCCATTGTCCTACTTTATCCAGGGACTTCTGAATTTGGAATGATCTTAGCAACACTACCATTATAAATTAAATTCGTGGTGTACAAGTGATTCTCTCATCCATTTGACCTCATTTAATGTTGGTTGCTATAATTAGAGACAGCATGTGCAGCTGCAGATAGCATGTGCAGCTTTGGGCCAGATTCTGGCTCTGAGAGGAGCGCTATGAACCCAGCAAGTCCATTTATCCCCCCACCCCAGCCTGAGGGGGTGAACTTTTTAAAATGTAGCCTAAGTCCTTTCTAGTTTTAAAGATATGACTCAATGCCTCTTCAAAAGTCAGATTCATATTAGCAGAAGAGGGATTCAAATCTGTCATTAGATAATTGTTGGGTGATTGACCCAAAACAAGTTAATTTCTCTGAGTAACCCTTCCCATATTGATCTATGAAGTTTAAGTGTCTGAATATTGGTAGAGAGAGCTAGCTATATTGATCTTTCATGTATATCTATGAAACCCAACTTCCTATAAAAATACTGTGGAATACGGACCTTCTGCCAACTTAATAAATATACTCCATTATATTTCTCTAATGCAGAATTATGTTACTCATTAAGTCAGGCTATATTCATTCCTTGATTCACTAGCAGTGAGTGTCTCTGGGCTTGACATTAATGGCAAAAGGGGATGATGAGATTCTTTCCCCCAATCTATTCTTATATTATGAAAATATTTTCAGTTTTAACCTCCAGCCAAACAGATCACAGCACAATTGTAACCACAGTTCTGCCAAGCTCTGGTGGAATTACTCACTGAAGCAATCCATTGTTCATAGTTTGCCAATAAGAATAGCAAAAGCCTCCAAATAAATGGCTTATTGAAAGAAGGGAAAAAAAGAAAAGAAAAGTAGCATGGCATTAATCATAAACCATTCAAATAGCCCCAAGTAAAGACATCTTGAATCAAAAAGTAATAGCTAGGATGTATATAGTACTTTAGGATTTGCCAAGTACTTTACATATATTATCTCATTTGATTCTCACAACAACTCTGTGAGAGAGCAGCTATTATTACCCCCATTTTACAAATGAGGAAACTGAGGCAGGCAAAGATTAATTGATGTGTCAAAGATCATAATCTAAGTGTCTAAGGTGGAATTCAAAGTCAAGACTTTCTAAATACAAGTCCCATGTTTTATCCCCTTGTACCACCTAGCTGGCCATGAGTAGTGCAGAATAGGCAAAGGAAGCATAATACAATAGCAAAGGAAAGATATTAATCTGGCGTCCATGCTCAGTTCTCAGAATTTTCTTCACCTTTAGAACCTGCACTAAAAGTAAGCCAGGCCCAGAAGCATTTTAATGTTTTTCTATTAAATTTTAGAATTGGTAAAGAAGCCTTTTCTTTGCTATAATTTACTTTGGTTCTATGTTCTAAGCACTTCCAAAAAGAAATTGACAGATTCCCAAAGTACCTTAAATGAGGATTGTACCTTCTCACTGGAAAGAGATACGAATAGTAGTTGGGTCTGGGCGACCCAGAAGGCAGATGCTTTGGACTGTTGCCTTAGAAGGTCCGTATTTCACAGTATTTTTACAGAAAGTTGAGTTTCATAGATATACATGAAGGATCAGTACAATGAAGAAGCTTTAGGATCCGTTCAACCACCTTTTCTCTTTTGCCTTTCCAAGGACCAGAAAGAATCAAAATGTGAAGATTTTTGTTATAACTAAAGACTATCTCCAATGCTTCACTGGGCGTGGGAGGTGACCCTTGTTTCTTTTTTTTTTTTTTTTACATTCTTTTTTTTTTAATTTTTTAAGCTTTTTATTTGTATAACATATGTATGGGTAGTTCCCCAACCTTGATCTTTACAAAGCTTTCCAATACAAATTTTACCCCCAGTCCCCTCCCCTCCCCCAGATGGCAGGAAGTCCACTACATGTTAATAATGTTGAAATGCTTGAGAAGTTATGCAAGAAAAATCCTATCTACAAGAAAAAAAAAGAATCAGAGAAAGGCAACACAATGCAAGCAAATGTCAATAGAGATCATGAAAATGTTACGTTGTGGTCCATATTTCATGTCCCTCTTTCTGGGTGTATATGGTTTTCTTCAGTGAAAAACTGGAACTGGTTTGAGACAATTCTTTATTGCAGAGAGCCATGTCCATCAGAATTGATCATCATGTAATACTGTTGTTGCTGTGCATGATGATCTCCTGGTTCTGCTCGTTTCACTCAGCATCAGTTCATGCAAGTCTCTCCAGGCCTCTCTGAAATCGTCCTGCTGGTCGTTTCTTACAGAACAATAATATTCCATAACATTCATATACCATAATTTATTCAGCCACTCTCCAATTGATGGGCATCCCTTCAGTTTCCAGTTTCTAGCCACTACAAAAAGGGCTGCCACAAACATTCTTGCACATGTGGGTCCCTTTCCCTCCTCTAAGATCTCTTTGGGATCTCTTAGGCCCAGTAGAAACACTGCTGGGTCAAAGGGTATGCACAGTTTGACAACTTTTTGAGCATAGCTCCAAATTGCTCTCCAGAATGGTTGGATCCGTTCACAGTTCCACCAACAATGTATTAGTGTCCCAGCCCTCCCACATCCCCTCCAACATTCATCGTTATCTTTTCCTGTCATTTTAGCCAATCTGACAGGTGTGTAGTGGTATCTCAGAGTTGTCTTAATTTGCATTTCTCTGATCAATAGTGATTTGGAGCAACTTTTCATATGACTAGAGATGGTTTTAATTTCATCATCTGAAAATTGTCTGTTCATATCCCTTGACCATTTATCTATTGAAGAGTGGCTTGAATTCTTATATATATGAGACAATTCTCTATATATTTTAGAAATGAGGCCTTTATCAGAACCATTAAATGTAAAGATGATTTCCCAATTAGATGCTTCCCTCCTAATCTTGTCTGCATTTGTTTTGTTTGTACAGAAACTTTTTAACTTAATATAGTCAAAATTATCCATCTGGTGTTCAATTAGGAGTTCCAAGTCTTCTTTGGACATAAATTTGTTCCACCTCCACAGGTCTGAGAGATAAACTATATTACGTTCCTCTAACTTGCTTACAAAGTCCCTCTTTATATCTAGATCATGAACCCATTTAGATCTTATCTTGGTATGTGGTGTTAGGTATGGGTCAAGCCCTAATTTCTTCCACACTAGTTTCCAATTTTCCCAGCAGTTTTTGCCAAATAGAATTTATCCCAAAAGCTGTGTTCTTTGGGTTTATCGAACACTAGATTGTTAAGGTTAATGCCTTGGTTGTCCTGATAACCTATCCTGTGCCACTGATCCACTGCTCTATTTCTTATCCAGTACCAAACGGTTTTGATGACCGCTGCTTTATAATATAGTTTTAGATGTGGTACAGCAAGGCCACCTTCATCTGCCTTTTTTTTTTCATTAATCCCCTTGAAATCCTTGACCTTTTGTTCTTCCAAATGAACTTTGCTACTATTTTTTCTAGATCTGTAAAATAATTTCTTGGGAGTTTGATTGGTATGGCACTAAATAAGTAGATTAGTTTGGGTAGTATTGTCATTTTTATTATGTTCGCTCTGCCTACCCATGAGCACTTAATATTTTTCCAATTGATTAGGTCTGATTTTATTTGTGTGGAAAGTGTTTTGTAATTTAGTTCGTATAGTTTCTGACTTTTCCTTGGCAGATAGATTCCCAAATATTTTATCCTATCATCTGGTATTTGGAATGGAATTTCTTTTTGTATCTCCTGCTGCTGAACTTTGTTGGTAATATATAAAAATGCTGATGATTTATGTGGATTAATTTTGAATCCTGCAACTTTGCCAAAGTTGTGGTGACCCTTGTTTCTTAAAAGTTATGCCTTTGAAGTACAAGATCTAACAGTTCTTATCAAATTGGAAAGTCTGAATAGGGGACCACTGCTGCCAAGGTAGATTAAATTGGGAGAGGCTTATCATAATTTTAGCCAAGGGGAACAATTTTTTTTGGTTACAGGAGCTCCCAAAGATCATTTTCTACTAAGATATAGAAGATATTGTGATTGATGAAGGCAGGACTTATATCAACAAGGTCACAGATCCTTCCAAATATTGAAATATGTTCACTAAATCTATTTATAAGGATATATTCTATAGGGCTCTTCTGGTGTTTTAGTGAGTTTACTTTTGGAAAATGCTTTGCCCTTTCATTGCCAGTTCTTTATTTCTGCAGCCATTCAAAAATAATAGCCAACATGTTAATAATACTTTAAAGTTTGTAACAAGAGCTGTGAGATAGATACTATTATCCCCATTTTAAAGATGAAAAAAACTAAGAGGTTAAGTGACTTGGTCAGAATCACAGAGTTGGTAAATATTTGAGAAAGGATCTGAACTCAGATTTTCCTTGATTCCAAGTCAAATATTCTGTCCATTCACTGTACTACTTTACCTACCTAACTACCTATATCATATATAGGATATATCCATTTTATCCTACCTTACAGAAAAGGCAGAAGATTAGAAAAAAAGGATTCAAAGTAGTCCATGAACAATCGATTAAATTTTATTCCATCTCCAGTGATGTAGACATTTCCCCAAAGCCTTACTGTGCTCTGATGAATAATACTACTCTGTGATTTTAGGAAACACCTCCTCCCACTAGTCTATCCAGGAAGCTTGGGTTCAGGGATTATCAGTGATACTCTAGAACTGTGGGCTTAAGCTACTCACCCCCACTTGGTTTTCCCTTTCTATGGTTGTTTTTATTGAAGAGCATGAATGTCTCTGACATTGCTAGATCAAGTAACTCAGAATCTAGGGACTCACCTTTCTAGCTATGTAGGTGAAAGCACAAACTTCTCTGTTGGTTCATCTCTCCCAAGATAGCTTTGTTGAAGGTGGAGTACTAGCCATCCTCTCCTGGCCCATCACATACAAATAGAGAAATGTTCTTAGCTCCACTGTTCCCTTATGATCTCTCTGTTGGAAAAGGAAAGTGTGGTAGTTGTTCAGTCATTTCAGTCATGTCTGACTCTTCTTGATCCCATTTGGGGTTTTCTTGGCAAAAATAGTGGAATATTTTTGTATGTTGGAGAGGGCAAAAATGTCCATGTCTATGATGAAGGCTCCTTTTTATAGGATAATATATGAGTGACTCTTGTAACAATCCAAAACAACCAAACTGATCTACATTGAAACATGAAATCAAAATCTCAAACAAAGGCTCATTTTCCTGTAACCTTATCAAGTTGATCAAGTAGCTCCTTTGATCAATTCCTTGTAAGACAATAATTCTAATGCAGCACAAAATATGAGACAAGATTAGAGTTTCAGCTTTGCCTGATATTATTCTGCTTAATTTTTGCAAAGATGAGCTTCCCTTTTAAAGCAGGCAAATATGTTCAAGGTGATTCCTAGGACAAGGGTATCTTAGCCTTTTTTTTTTTAATGGACTCTTGGCGATCTGGTAAAGACTTTAGGTCTCTTCTCAAAATATTTTTAAGTTAAATAAAACACATGGAATTACAAAGAAAACTATCTTGAAATACAGTCTTCAAAATATATATATATTTTTAAAAGTTCATAAAATCTTTACATTAAGCACCCTTGTCCTGAGGTAATATGCTTTTGTTGTTGATGTTTGTGATTTATTGTTTGCATTTTTTTTTCAGTACCAGGAGGGAGAAGCAATGACCTGCTGCCTATGGAAATTCTACCCAGTTGCTAGGCTTGCTTTCCAAAGGTAGTCTCAACCTGCCTTCCAATGTACATAGAGACATGGGCAAAAAGAAAAAAAAAAGACAGCCAATGGGAAAGAGAAATGGAGAAGTGACCTGATGACATACAGATTAGATTATCAGACCCATGATAGTTGAAAATGATCTCTAGCATCTTTCTTCCATAGCCATTTACTAACCTACTAGCTTTCTAAAATATGGTCTATTTACTCAGTATCTTTTAGTGATGGTAAAGAACTAGAAATAAAGAAGATGATCCCCAGGTCTGTTTTCCAAAACAGCCCTCTCTACAAAATAGCTTAACTGCTACTGTTCATGCTGAATTCTCTGAATACTATTTTGTGTAAATCTCTCAGAGACTTCTTCCAGCTTTCCTCATCTACCAAATGACCTGATAAATTTCTTTCTAAAACTAAAAAACAAAACAAAGAGGATAATTGGGGAATATCTGAACAAATTATGGTATGTGAATGAATGTGTTGAATAATATTTTACTATAAAAATTGATTAGAAAGATGATTTCAGAGAAACATTGTCTAATATGTATGAATTGATATAATGCAAAACCAGGAGAGTAATTTATACAAACAGAACATTGTAAAGACAAACTTGGCAAGACTTAAGAAATCTGTTTTACTAATGACCTACCATGATTCCAGAGGGCTGATGATAATGATGTATACTATTTACCTCCTAATAGCAAGGCAATGGACTCAAGATGCTGAATGACATGCACATTTTGGGACCTTACATAGTATGGGGATTTGCTTTACTTGATTATGTCTAATTATTATGGAACTTTTATTTTCCTTTTTTCTTCTAAATTGGGTGAAAGTGAGAGTGAGAGAAAATAGATTCTCATCATTAAAAAAATAAAGTGAAATAATAAAACAAATTCTCTTTGATGCTGTTTAAAAGCTGAAAAGAATTTTTAAAATTAGAAATTACTATGTTAAAAAACAAAATAATAGGTGTGATTTATTAAATTGGTGACTAAAAAGCTATTTTCAATAATGTTATATTAGAGCTTGTTGGATTTTAAAAAAACTTCTTGAATACCCATTAAATATATTTAAAAGATATCTTGTGAGATGTATGCAATATGTTGCAGAGGAAACTAGTTTATTTAAAAATTTTCTGTGAGCTAATGAGCACATGGAAAGCACTATTGGCTATCATAGCAAGGACAAAGGTAGCGGTTCAATTTGACCCTGTCTTCTAAGCAGGTCCTGGAACTTGAAATAAATGGGCTCTGATGAACCATCTTGATTGGTTGCCTCAGAAAATGTCAACTCATTGATCATCCCAAAGTCACATTTCATATAAAAAAATTCATTTGTTTTTCATTCTCTAAATCTGTCATTTATCATTTGGAGGATGATGGTACTCTTGGGGCTGATGACTAAAGAAATTTCTATATGGTGACTTCTCTTATTTGTATTTGTTGTGGATGATGGTGTGTGTGTGTGTGTGTGTGTGTGTGTGTGTGTTTGTATGTGTGTGAATTTCACTTTCCTTTTGAGGTAGAATTTCCATTGTATCTGTCACTTTCTGATGGGATTCACATTATTAAAAGAAAAAATATTACTCAAAGCTTGTTAAATGGAAGAAAAATTTGGAAGCTGCTATGAAATAGCAGCTAAGAAGATTATGGTAGGGACCTAGAAAAGTCTCAGTGCTTTGTAGGGCTTTTTTTTTCATTCAATAATTTGATACATTTTATTTTGATCCAGCAAACAAAACCCAATAAACACTCCCCATAGTGAAATATATTCCCTAAAAACAGCTTTATAAAAAGATTTGATAGGGGTATCACAGCCAATGATACTGGTGATTCTCATAGTATGTGACTTTTTTTTGTCAAATGTTGAGACTAGACAGCAAGGCTGTGGGCATTAGCCTTAATAATTAATTACCATTTTTGTTCATTGTATTTGATCTGGGTTTTGTTGCCAGTTGTTGTAGCCTTCATTTACATTACTGTAGCCATTGGGAGTTTACATTGTTTTCCTGGTTCTGTGTACTCCACTCTGTGTCACTTTAAACAAGTCTTTCCCAGAATTATTAGTGTTTGTTCCTTAAACCTCAACAAGAACACATTATATTCATTGACCACATTTTTTTCCTTCATTCCCCAACCATTGAGCAGATGGTCTTTTTCTAGCTTTTTGCTCTTACAAATAGTTCTGTGAAGAATATTTCTGTCCATATGGGCCCTACTCACTGCCCTTGACCTTGGGTACAAACCTAGTAGATTGCTTTTTAGCAATTTAGAAATTTAGATTTGGAATTTAGAGCAATTTAGAAATGGTAAAATAATGGTACCCACACATACCTTTTGCTTTTTATGCAATAGTTATTTTCTTATGACTGATTCTCTTCCCCCATCCAGCCTTGTAACAAAGGAAAAGTCAAACCAAGCAATACAGAAATCTTGTCCAACTGTGTATGACACACTTTGTAACTGCTTAAGGCTACTATCTGGGACCTATTAAAGTGATTTCCCTTTCGTAAACTGCATATGATGGGGACTAGTTTGTACTGACAATTCAGTTCATGTAGGAGCCCAGTAGATATGAAAGTATAGTTACAGTCTCCTGTTACTAAAAGCATTAAATTGTACTGAAATTTTTGGGGCATCCGGGATGAGAGTTGCATTTGTATATAGATGGGTACAGGAAGTCTTACTTTCAAACATAAAAAAAAGATTTAGAACTGGAAGAGATCTAGGCCATTTAGCCCAATCTGCTTTAGATTGGAAACTTGAGATCCAGAGATTTGAAGGTAATTATCCAACGTCAAACCGATTGATAGGAAGTACAGAGCTAAGATTCAAAACTAGGTTTCCTGACTGGAAAGAAGGTCCAGTATTGTCTCCATTGCACCATCCTGCTTGTGCATATAAGGCTTATGTAATGCAAGAATGTATGGTAGTGAGGGATGTGACCACTTTGTCTCCATCTATAAAACAGATGGTGATGGCACGTGGAAGAATTAATAAGGCTGCAGCTGGGGGATGGTTGGTACAATTCTGTCCACCACTCAGGAAAATATATGCTGGGCTGAATGACTCACTTGTTGAGACTTACAGTGCTACCCTTTCATAAAAAGAAGACAAACCAAGCAATGGTTTTTCCCCAACACAATGACAATAGATCATTCATCCAAAGTGAAACAAGGAAAATACAATTATTACCTGCCTCCTTCCTGGGACAAGAGAAGAATGGGGGGAAATTAGAATAATATCTTAGTATTTCCAAATCAGCAATTATTCAGAACATAGAGTCTAGCATAATTATTTCCTTCTGAATTGAATAGAAAAAGAAAGAGGTATAAAGAAGGTCCATATTGATTGGCTATAAGGCAGCTGCTCTCCAGATCCCCTCATCACCCACAAAATGCATATGATTTAGCATAAAGCTGACACTCCCTTACCCTATCCTTCCCTCTGTCCCTCCCTCTTCTCATACCTGTACCCACACATACTTTTTGCTTTTTATGCAATAGTTATTTTCTTATGACTGATTCTCTTCCCCCATCCAGCCTTGTAACAAAGGAAAAGTCAAACCAAGCAATACAGAAATCTTGTCCGACTGTGTATGACACACTTTGCAACTGCAGTCTCTTACTTCTCTACAGAGAGAAGCGAGCTCTGCTACCTGTTATTTGAAACTCAGATTGATCAATAAGATTTATCAATTTATGACCTCAGACACTTAACACTTCCTGGCTGTGTGACTCTGAGCAAGTCACTTAACCCCAATTGCCTCAGCAAAAAACAAAAACAACAAAAAAAATATTTATCAGTTTGGCTGCTTTTTAAAATTTGTTTTTGTTGACATTATTGCAGCATATGTTGACTAGAAAAAAAAGTGCCTAATTTAAAGTCTCATGTGAGTAAAAGTTGATTTTGTGTGTGTTTTTAGTTGCCTATAGTCATAATACCTAGAAGTTCTCTTTCCACTATGTTATATTACCGCCCTCAAATATGAGGGCTACAGGATGTTCAAGGAGGACTAGGACCTCTTGTTTGAGGGCTTTCCAACTCCTTTTCAAAGCTATTCATCCAGTTCTCATCTTTGGCTCCAAGAAGCTATAGCATGGGCAGCAGCCCACCCTGGTAAACTGTCTTGGGCAGATGAGTTAAACCAGACTGAGAGTAACCAATAAGCTTCAAGCCTGTTGGTGAGTTAGGGAGTTGTCTACCCCAAGTATGTGAAGACTTCTCCTGGCAGAATGGATAAATGAGAGCAATCTGTTCCAACAGTCATGAAGATGGGGCATTGTAGAGTGCTTTAGAGAGTGGTCAGAGATCAAAGATGTCAAGATCATTTATTGCATCCTGAGCCAGTCATCTTAATTTTTGCCTTGCCACTAAACTTTCAGATGATTCTGGAATGAGGCTGGCAACTTTGTCTCAGTAAATTCAATTTATTCAAGAATTAAGACATCACTACTGATGCACTGGCCCTTTTAGAAAACAAAGGAGAAACAATAACATTATCTCTGTCTTATAAATTATCCCATTATATTCATATACTATAGTTTGTTTAATCATTTCTTCAAGAAATGTTCAACACTTTGTTTATAATGAGTAGATCTGGAGTAAGAGAATTGTGATTTTTGCTTTGTCTCTTGTTCTAATCTGTATGACCTTGAACAGTCACTTAATCCTGTATGTTGTTGTTCAGTCATTTCATACCTAAAAGGAATCACTGTATAACAAGGGACATCTAGCCTCTGCTTGAAGGAACCCACCTCTCAAAGCAGCCCATTCCATTTTTGGCAAATTCTAATGCTTAGGAAGTTTTTCTCACATCAAACCTAAATATATCATTTTGCAGCTTCCAACTATTTCTTCCTGGTTCTCCCTTCTGGAATCAAATGGCATAGAAGGAATGCTATGGCCAGTTCTGACCCAATGACTCCACTTACCATTTCCTACCCAGACTTTGATCTTTCCCGTCTTAATGCCCTCATTCATTCATCTTCCTGAAATGCCCTCCTTTTCTAGCTGTCAAAATCCTATCTATCCTTCAAGCCAAAGTTCAAATGTCATGAAGTCTTTTCTGATCATCTCAGATGGGCATTATCTCTCCATCTTCTTTTATATGAAAACTGTGACAATTACCATATAATTCTATGCATATTCATATACAGAATGTCATCTCCCTTATTCAATTTTTATCTCCTTTATGAATATTCCTTTACTTATATATGTATACACACATATACACACAATACATACATATGCATATATAGGCAGAGACAGAGAGAAAATCAGTCAATCTTCATGGTACCCTAGAGTGGGCATTCAGAATGAATGAATAGCAGGGTTTAGGAATCTGAGACCACCTAAATTCAACAATATTTTTTAAAATTGGTTTTAGAAACACTTGTCAAAAGACAGTTGAAAACACCAAGTCTTTTTTTTTCACTTAATAGTATTCTATTTTTTTCCAATTACCTGCAAAGATAGTTTTCAACATTCATTTTTATAAGATTTTGAGTTCCAAATTTTTCCTCTCTCCTTCCTTTTTCTTCCCCCTTTCCCCTCTCAAAACAGCAAGCAATAAGATCTCAAATCCTGAAGAAAACTTCTATTTTCTTACAGAATTGTTACTTTTCTAAGTTACCTCAGCTAATAAGTGGGTACAACTTGGCCTTGAATTCAGGTCTCTGGACTTCTCAGGTTGGCTCTCTTTCCACTGAACCACAAAGGTTTTAGCATCTGCTAACTCCTATCCTTAGAAAGCCAGGCAAACAGGCTTGCTCTGAGGTCAGCTATTTCAATGCTGGATCTGTCCTCAGCAGGCCCCAGGATGCTGGCTCCTCACATGCTTTATGGTCCAACTCTCCTGCCAGACCTGGACGGATGCCAGTCCATGGGACTCCAGTTTTGAGACTTGGCAGTGACTGTCTCAGACAATGATTTCCCCTCAATGCGCTGTCATGGGTTTCATCAGAACAGAAGGCCTTCTGTTCTCTTCTTCTTCCAGCCTTAGGACTCAGAGGCACTCAGGTGACTGAGTCCAGGCTTTGGGAATCTGCTGTGAGACCCAAATTTAATGGGGGTTTCAAAGAGAAAGGGACTTTTTTTCCACTGCAACTCTCCCGGCAGGCAGGATCCTTTCTGGATATCAATACTTGGTTGGGTATGCTCAGCAGGCCAGACAAGTGGGTCTGATAGGGGAGTCATGCTATCAGTAAGTACTGGTGAGACATATTTATTTGCTGAATAATGGAATAGCGTAGTTTTTCTTTCCCTCGAATTCTCAGTTTTCATTTCCTGGGAGATAACAGACATTTTGGTAATACAGGCCTAGGCTACTTTTAACTTCAATTATTATTAGTTTTGCAAAAATGGTTTGATTTGGACAAACATGAAGGACATGAGAATTACTGACTCATCCCACCCCCCAATCTCCTTTTTAGGACATTGCAGGAAATGAATGACGCTAGGTCCTTGCCATAGAGGCGTGATGAAAATGAATCCACAGAATAATAGAACTCACCATAGAAAGTCATCCTTGTCCAATGTATAGCCTGATTTTTTAGGAAAGAGCATCTGGACCTATGATTCATCAGTGTAGAAAATAACTCCCTCCATCAATTCCACTTGAGCAACTGAAAAAGACTTTGGGAACCCTTAGAACTGAAGTGACATGCCCATTACATGGCTAGCAAGAAAGCAGAAGCAAAATTTGAATCCAGATCTCCCTGACTGTAAGGTCAACAGCCCTTTATCTTAATTAACATATTTTTGTGTAATTCATTCTGTGAAAGAAAATACAGACAAAAAACCTGAGTAAAAGAAAGTAAAGAAAAAATATCTTTGATCTGCACTCAAGCTCTACCAGCAGTTCTCAAGCCTTCTGTTCTCAGGACCTCTTTACATTTTTAAAACTATTGAGGACACCAAAGGGCTTTTGTTTATTTTGGTATTGTTGATATTCATTTAAAAAGAACAATGGGGGCATCTAGGTGGTGCAGTGATTAGAGCACCAGCCCTGAAGTCAGAACCTGAGTTCAAATCTGGCCTCAGATACTTAACATCTCCTAGCTGTATGACCCTGGGCAAGTCACTTAACCCCAACTGCCTCAGCAAAAAAAAAAGAAGAAGAAGAAGAAGAAGAAGAAGTAAAAAGAACAATGATAAAAATTACATATTATCATAAAGAACACATTTTTATGAAAAATTACTTTATTTTCTAAAATGAAAACAGTGAAAAGAATAGCATTGTTTGACATATTCTTGTAGTCTCTGGAATGTGTGACTTAATAGGAGACAGCTAGATTCTCAGAACTGCTTCTATGATCAGTTGATAGCTTTATGTTATTTTAGTTGTAGAATTTGAACAGAATCCAGCCTCACACAGATATATAGTTGGAAAAGGGAGGAGAATTTAGCAAATAATGTCATTGCATTATTATAAAAATAATTTTAATCTCACAGATTTGAAAGGGTATCTCCACAGGTCTTTGGTTCACACTTTAAGAATCACTGCTCTATATTACGATGCTTCTCATAATAGCAAGTTCATTAATAGAAAGTTGTTTTTATTTTTTAAAATCAGTAACATAGTTGAGAAAGACACAGGAATCAATGTCATAGCCAGGACCTTGTTGTTGTCTTTTAAATATTATTTAATATTTTTTCCCAATTACATGTCAAAACAAATCCAACTTTCTTATTTTTTAGATTTTGAGTTCCAAATCTCTCCTTCTCTTCTCCCCCCGCATTGAAAAGGCAAGTACTTTGACATAGGTTATACATGTGTACTCATGCAAAACACATTTTTGTGTAATTCATTCTGTGAAAGAAAATACAGACAAAAAATACCTGAGTAAAATAAAGAAAATAAAGAAAAAATGTCTTTGATCTGCACTCAGGTTCTACCAATCCTTTCTCTGGATATGGACAGTACCTTTCATTAAAAATCCTGCAGAATTATCTTGGATCATTGTATTGCTGAAAATAGCTAAGTTACTTACAGCAGATCATCATACAATAATTCTACAACTATGTATAATGTTCCCCTAGTTCTGCTCATTTCATTTTATATCAGGTCATGTAAGTCCAAGTTTTTTTTTTTTTTAAAGAGTATCCTGCTCATCATTTCTTAAAACACAATAGTATTCCATCACAATCATATACAACAATTTGTTCAGCCATTCCCTAATTGATAGATATTCTCTCAATTTCCAATTCTTTGCTACTACTAAAAGAACTGCTATGGCTATTTTTATACACATAGATCCTTTCCCTTTGGTTTTTTGTCTATTTGTGATACAGACCTAGTAGTGGTATTGTTTGGTCAAAGAATATACATGGTTTTATGGTCTCTTGGGTATAGTTCCAAATTGCTCTCCAGATGGCTGAATTTGTATGCAATTTTACCAATAGTATATTAGTATTTTAATTTCCCCACATCCTCTCCAGCATTTGTCATTTTCCTTTTCTGTCATATAAGCTAATATGACAAGTGTGAGGTAGTAGCTCAGAGTTGTTTTAATTTCCATTTCTCTCATCAATAATGATTTAGAGCATTTCCCCCTATATAACTATAGATAATTTTGATTACTTTGTCTGAAAACCGCCTGTTCATATACTTTGACCATTTGGCAATTGAGGAATGGCTCTTATTTTTATACATTCGACTCCATTTTCTATACATTTAAAAAAATGAAGTCTTCCTCAGAGAAAATCGGCAAAAAATTTTTCACAGTAATGATTACCACTTACATATTTCTCTCCAAGCAAATTTTCCCCATGTTTATCCTACTTTCACTCTCTTCTTTTACCGTGTCCATTCTCAAAGTGTTTT
This sequence comes from Myrmecobius fasciatus, assembly GCA_023553655.1. NCBI lineage: Eukaryota > Metazoa > Chordata > Mammalia > Dasyuromorphia > Myrmecobiidae > Myrmecobius > Myrmecobius fasciatus. The sequence goes on along the minus strand of JAJPUD010000124.1, from coordinate 449,625 downwards.
GCTTCTGACTTTAACTTCCCCCAAACTGCTCTCTTTTTATAAGGTTCCCCCTACTTCTTTCTCTAATCCCTTTCATTTCCTACTTTTCTGTGTGGTAAGATAGATGTCTTGATTCAACTGAGTGTAAGTATTATTGCCTCTTTGAATCAATTCCAATAAGAGCATGGTTCACGTGCTTTCTTACTCCATTCCCCCATTTTCCCCTGCACTGCAAAATCTCTTTTATTACAGATAATTTATTCCATTTTATCTCTCTCTTTCCCTTTCTCTCAGTGCATTCTTCTTTCTCATTTTATTTTATTTTTTTTAGATAACCATACTATACCATTCAATTCACACCTCTGCTTTCTGTCTATGTATATTTCTAATTTCTCTAATAATGAGAAAGTTTTCAGGAGTTATAAATATCATTTTCCCATATGGGAATATAAACAGTTAAACCTTATCAAAGCCCTTATGATTTCTCTTTTCCTGTTTACCTTTTTATGCTTCTTTTGCATCTTGTTTTTGAAATTTTCTATTCAACTCTGGTCTTTGGATAGTCCTCTATTTCATTGAATATCCATTTCCCTCCCCACTTACCCCACCCCCAAAAAAGGATTATACTGTTTTGCTGAGTAGGTGATTCTTGGTTGTAATATTAGCTCTTTTGCCCTCCAGAATATCATATTCCAAGTTCTCTGATCCTTTAATATAGAAGTTATCCTTTCTGTGGCTCTGCAATATTTGGAATGTGTCTTTTTGACTGCTTTGTTGTATTTTTAACTTGACCTTGGAAGAATGGGATTTTGATATAATATTCCTGGGAGTTTTCATTTGGAAATCTCTTTCACGAAGTAATTGATAGATTCTTTCAATTTCTATTTTACTTTCTGGTTCTAGAATATCTCAAAAATGTGATCTTGAAAGATGATGTCAAAGTTCATTTTTTGAACATGAATTTCAGGTAATCCAATAATTCTTAAATTATTCTTCTAGGTCAGGTGTTTTTCCAATGAGATATTTTACATTGTCTTCTATTTTTTTCATTCTTTTGATTTTGTTTGGTTGTTTCTTGTTATCTCAGAAAGTAGTTAGCTTCTACTTGCTCAATTCTAACTTTTAAAGAATTATTTCTTCATTGAACTTTTGTACCTCTTTTCCATTTGGCCAATTCTGTTTTTTAAAACATTCTTCTCTTCATCTAACTTTTGTATCTCTTTTTTTTTGGCTTAATCTGTTTTTTAAAGTGTTATTTTCTTCATTTTTTTTGTGCCTCCTTGATCAAACTTATGATTCTTTTTTCATGATTTTCTTGCATCACTTTCATTTCTCTTCCTAATTTTTCCTGTATACCTTTTACTTGATTTTAAGAATCTTTTCTGATTTCTTCCATGAACTGAGACCAATTCATATTTTTCTTTGGATGCAGGAATTGTGACTTTGTCATCTTCTTCTGGGTGTGTTTTTTTTTAATCTTCCTTGTCACCATAGTAACTTTCTATGGTCAGAATTTTTTTCTGCTATTTACTCATTTTCCAGCTTATTTCTTGATTTTTAACCTTATGCTATAGTGGGGTTCTGCTTCCCAAGTAGAGAGGATACTATTCCAAGTTTCAAGTTTTTTGTACAACTGTTGTTTCAGAGGTATTCTAGGAATCAGTAAGTTTTTTACTCTTTAAAGGCAGTACTATCTGGGGAGAGTAGTATTCTCCTTTACTAGTTTGTGAGTAACAAATACTCTTTTCAATTCTGGAACTGTGACTAGGTCCCTACTTCCCTATGGTCCTAAGCTTAGCTGTGCTTATGCTCACTGGAACTAAGATACAGAACTTTAATCCAAGTACAAATAATGCAACATCGTCCAACAAAGGTGACCCCTATAAATCTCCTTCTGACCTATTTTCGGATCCCCTTACTATCTATGGACTGAGAGATCTGGAAACTGCCACAGCTACCACTGAATTAGTTGCCCAAGGCCTGTTTCTGGTTTGCTGAGTATAGTCTGTGCTGACTCAGTCTTGGCTACTCTCATCCTGGTGCAACGGACCTTTCTTGCTGACCTTCCAAGTTGGCTGGGAAATTGTTTCACTCCATCTTCTTGTGGGTTCTGCTCCTCTAGAATTTGTTTAGAGACATTATTTAAAGGTATTTGAAGGAATCTGGGGGAGAACTCAGGTGAGCCCTTGCCTTTACTTTGCCATCTTGACTAGGTACTTTGTGACAATTCAATAGACTGTGGTACAGTTGAAGGACTGGATTTGTGGTCAGAAGAGGTGAGTGCAAATCCCGACTCTGCCTTATTGAGAAAAATTCCAATGCCAATTCTGAAAAGTCACTTTTCCTCTCTAGGTTTCAATTTCCTAGTTTGCAAAATAATGAGCTTGAAGTAGGGTTACAGTGGATAGCACACCGGACTGGAAATTACAAAGACTTGAATTTAGATCTGGTCACAGACACTTACTAGCTATGTGATCTTGGACAAGTCCTATAACTCCTGTCTTCCTCAGTTTCCTTATATGTAAAAATGGGGGTTATAAAAGCACCTACCTTATAGAGTTGTTATGAGAGTAAACTAAGATTATTTTTTATCACACACTTTGCAAACTGTAAACCCTCTAGCTTGCTATAATAATGACTGATATAAAGTGACATTGAAATTTGCAAATACTACATATACATATATATAATCAAATAACAATATTTATAAAGCATTTATCACAATGCCCAGTAGGAGTTTAATAAATGTTTGCTCCCTTCCCCCCACCATCTTTTTCTATATCATTTGAACCTTTCCACAAATCTGTGGGGTAATCATTATGAGCATTTTGTTGATTGGGGAACTGAAGCTCAAGGAAGTTAAACAGATCTAATAATGATGATAATGGCTCCCATCTGAAAAGCTTCTGGTGAAGACCAGATAACATATGTCAAGTGCTTTCAAACTTTAAAAAGCTTTATCAGCTCTATTAACATCAGTTAATTTCAATGTGAAATGATTTAGCCAGGATAACACACTAACAAATATCCAGAAGTAGAATTTGAACACAGGTCTCCCCCTGACTCTAAATCTAGCAATCTACATGGCTGTTCCCAACCTCACTCCTGGAATGCTCTTCCTTCTCACCTCCTACTCCTGAGGGTTAAGTTGCTCATATGGTTCTGGTCCGTGTAGACAAAGTGTAAAAGGAAATGGAGAGGAAGCAAGAATCAGAAAATAGGATGGCATTCCTGCCTGCTACCTCCCTTTTTCTATTTTAGTAATTGTTAATTCTGCCCACATAACAAGGGGACTTGAGATTTATTTTGCCATTAGAGAAATGCTTAGCAAACCTTTTCAGAAATTATGCTAAGTTAGTATTTCTGGCTAAAGATGGTAGAAATGCTTGGTTGGCAGTAACTCATAATGAAATGAGCATGATTGCTTTGTAAAATCTCTCAGGAAGGAAGTTCAAGTCCTCCAAAATTACTATGAAAGTCCTTAGATAATGAAAGGGTTGAGTGTCACAGCCATGGAAGAAAGGAGAGAATTTTAAAGTGAGGTTTAAATGTGAAGAGAAAGGTTGGAGATTATACAATATGAGAAAGAGAGAGAGAGAGACAGAGACAGAGACAGAGACAGAGGGAAAGGGAGGGAGGGGGGAGGGAGAGGGAAGGGACAGAGGGGGGAAGGAGGGAGGGAGAGACAGAGAAAGAGACAGACAGACAAATAGCCAAAGGCAGAGAGAGACAGGGACAGAAAGACAGAAAGAGACAGATACAGAGTGATGAAGAGACAAAGAAATAAAAAGAGAGACATACACAGAGAGGCAAAGAAAGAGACAGAGAGAGAGAGAGATAAAGAGGCTGAGAGAGAGACACACACAGAGAAACAGAGATACCCAGAGATAGAGACAGAGAGACAGAGATGGAGACAGAGAGAAAAAAATAAGTATGTGTTGGGGAGGGTTTGACCACCTAATTTTTTAAAAATGGTAGTCAACCTAGATCTAATTTGTGATATGATCGCATAGAAGCCAGAAGGTAATTATTCCTGGTATAAATTTCCATTTGCCAATCATACCTTTCTCACCACTGTGGGGAGGAACCCTTCATCCAGGCATTCAGCTGCTACTGATTTCGTGCCTATGTGGTATTTAGGACAATATTTAATTGGAAGATTTTATTGCTAGATCTGTGTTACTAACTAGACAAACATCCTCGTGGTGCAGGCCCAGACATTCTTCCTAAACCATGCCAAATTCTGAAAACATCCATTGCAGGGGAAAAAAAAAACAACACAACAAATTAGAGCTTTCATAAAGTGCCCACGTGCATGTGTGTGTGTGCATGTATGTGCTTGATGGCCAGGAAAGATCATGTTTTCTTTCCATTTGAAAATGGGGAGGGGCAACTAGGTGGCGCAGTGGTTAGAGCACCAGCCCTGAAGTCAGGAGAACCTGAGTTCAAATTTGGCCTCAGACACTTCCTAGCTGTGTGACCCTGGGCAAGTCACTTAACCCCAACTGCCTCAGCAAAAAGCAAAAAAAAAAAAAGAAAAGAAAATGGGGAAGAATCAAATAAATTTGTTTTCAGTTGGAAAATGTTGCCACTGTTAAGTCATCTCTCCTCTCCGCCTCTAGCTAGACAAAGTCAGTTATTTTTCCTCAATTTACTAATTGTCTCACTAAATCTCTGTAGATGAAAGTGGCGTTATTGTAATCATGCTGTTTTGTATTAATGTCACCTCTTTGCTAGGAGGCTCAGCTTGCTGCACAGATGCCATCCTATTAGTCTTTACCACACCCCTGAGATGTAGTCATGATTAACCCTCCTCCCTCCCCAACTAATTGGGAACAGAGCCAGAAGCAGAGATGGGATTTCCCATGTCCTGGTCTCTGACCTACCTTGGGCCAAAGAACGTGCCATCTCGTGAAAATAGAGCTTAAGATAAGTTAAGCTTATAATTCTATTCAGGAAATATTTAATAAATACCTACTATGTGCCAGGTTTGAGGTAAAGGGCTAAGCTCTAGAGAGACAGAGACACATACAGGCACATTGCAAACTCAGTTCCAAACCATTATTGCAATAAAGCAAAAATGAATTTTTTTGTTTCCCAGTCCATATAAATTATATTTTACTATACTTTATATGTACTATATTTATTAAATGTAAAGCAGTATTACTTCTAAGAAAATCAATGTACATACCTTAATTTAAAAATATTTTATTGCTAAAAAATACTAACCATCACCTGAATCTTTAGTGAATATTAATCTTTTTGCTAGTGGAGGACCTTGCCTCAATGATGATGGCTGTTGATATCAGGCTGAAAAATGAGGTGATTGTGGACGTTTCTTAAACTAAGGCAACAAGGAAGTTTGTCACTTAAAATGACTCGCATTTGAGCACAACAATAAATGAGCTCCATGTGCTATTGTAGGTCCCTCATTTTATTTTTATTGTTATTTAATTATTTTTCAGTCATGTCCAACTCTTCATGACCTCATTTGAGGTTTTCTCAGCAAAGATATTGGAGCGGTTTGCCATTCTCTTCTCAAACTCATTTTACAGATGAGGAAACTGAGGCAAACAGTGTTAAGTGACTTCCTCAGGGTCACATATCTACGAAGTATCTAAGATCACATTTAAAGTCAGGAAGACAAATCTTCCTGATTCCAAGTCCAACCCTCTGCTAACCATGAATGTTTTCCCTCACTTTTTATATTTAGATACATCACTCAATATTACAAAAGAGATGATATTTAGCAAGAGGAAAACAGTCCCCAGACAATGCACCATTTATAGAGAAGACTCACATTGCTGGTTACGTAGCTACTCTTCTTGCATAAATATCCTTCCTCCTTGCCTAGAAAGCTCTCAGAGCACCTGCCTGTGACATTCCTGTACACTCCCTTTGGCAGTCTGCTGAAACTTGCAGACTCTTTCTCAAAATAATATTTTAAGACGCATTACACAAAATACACATAATTGTGAGAAACCCAATTAAATGCAGTTATAAAAATACTTTTAAGAAATGAAATTCAGGGACCTCAAGTTAAGAAGCCCTGTTATAGAATCCAAGCTCCTTGAGGAAAGGTTCTTTCTATGAAAGCCAGCATAGTTTCATCCAACTTAAAGAGTGAGGAAGACCTTACTAGCCACATGAACCTCTTCTTTCTCATCTCTAAAATGAGGGTATTTATTCTAAATATAAGATGTTATGGCTTTAATTTTGTTTTCTTTGTATCCCCAGTGCCTGGTTCACAGTAAGTGCTTAATGAATGCTTATGGGTTGATTATTATATTTTTTAAATCTCCTTTGATAATAAAATTCAGTGAATAAGACCTAGGTAATGGAAATGGCTTGATACAGTGGAAGAAAAACCAGGATAGGTCATAAGGATGTTGTGGATATTCATCCTGTCCAATTCTTTGTGGTACCATTTGGGATTTTCTTGGCAAAAATACAGGAATGGCAAAGACAGATTTCCTTCTCCATCTCATTTTATAAATGAAGTCCTGAGGCAAACAGAGTTAAATGACTTGTTCAGGGTCACACAGCTAATAAGTGTTCATGGCAGGATTGTAACTCACAGACTGAGTCTTCCTGATGCCGGCCTCATTGCCCCCCCTTCACACCCACTGGAACCCTTCCCTCCATCCCTCAACACCCTCCTCAGTCTTATGGATACTTGAGCTTAAATCTCTGACACATCCTAGTGTTATGTGTCTGGGAAAATCCATTATTCTCCACTTCATCCAAACAGCTTCCTAGAACTTCCCTATTGAAGGAGGAGAAGGGACATAATGGAGATGGTAACAAGAAGGCAGGAGGCCCTCTCAGGCCCATCCCATGGTGGACAGAAAGGTCTGGTCTTCTTGAACTTCCTTGTGTAGACAACCACCACGTGCCTGAGATTTAGGGGAAATCTTGGCCCATTCTCAGGACCCTGCTGGCTTGGGCATGAGCCTCAGCCCCGTTTTTCCCTCCCCAGCTTACTCGGTGATGGATTTCCAGGGGAAGTACAATGGACCATGGAGGCCTTTGAACCTTCTCCTCCTGCTATAGAATATCTCCAGAGCCTTATCTCATGGAGGGGAAGAATGGAGATGAGTGTTTATTGAATTCAGCTGATAAGACAGTTTAGGTACAGCCAACTGTACTAGTCTAGAGAGGTACGAAGTTCAGCCTTTTTTCAGAAATGCCGTGAGGTTGGATAGGTAGCTGTAAACGAGGTGGAATCCTGGTCTTCAGAGACCACCTGCCACAGGAGAGGGACCCCTGCCATAGGAGAGGGACCCCTGCCA
>JAJPUD010000124.1:420485-435397 GCA_023553655.1 Myrmecobius fasciatus | reverse complement strand
CTATCTATCTATCTATCTATCTATCTATCTATCTATCTATCTATCTACTTATGTCTAATGGTAGTTATCTCTGCGGTGGAAGGAAGGGAAGGGGAAAAAAGAAAAAAAGAAATTTACAAGATAACTTTATTATATATTTTAATGGAATAGCAAATTGTCCACAATAGATTTGCAGTTTCATTTGCAATTATCTTTAAAATACTGTTACAGAAGTTCTTGTTTTAGTCTATAAACTAAAAATAAATGTTAAAAAATGAAAGAAAGTCAGCTAGAGTTGAGAGGAAAAATATACAGCATGTTCCAATTGACAAAAATGTATGACCCACTTATCCTGAGCTAGGTGTTGGGGATAAAAAAAAAAGGTCACTCTCAAGATGCTTACAATCTAATATTTCTAAAAAATCTCAATAGTGAAGATATATTATTTTAAACTTAACATTTATTGACTAGAAATGTGTTATTGTAGCACTGTAGGAATGCAGAAGTGGTGGTGATTAATTGCTGAGAATTTCTACTTTGAAAATCATATGCAAAGCTAGTAAGCTTGGCTCTAAGAAAATGTCTTCAAATGTGTTCGGTTGTTAGACACAATTCTCATGAGACTTAGTAAAGCAATCTATTTTTGTCTTTTAAAAATTGATTTGCCTCATGATTAAGTCTGCAGACAGCTCTTGAAACTTGCTAACAAGTTTTCAAAATCATATATATATATATATATGTTGGTGTGTGTGTGTGTGTGTGCATGTGTGTGTGTGTGTGTGTGTGGTATATATTACACACTGAAATATCCATTCCCCTGACCCAAGCATAGATTGTACATTTGGTATCCAATGACCAACATGGTTAATTCAGAGAGGCTCACTGCTGGCTGCCAACTGATGGATTTTCTCAACCACAGTAACCCAGGGAGATTAATTACTAGGGCATAACTTGGCCAGGGGCTAGAGGCAGGATGGAAGAAAAGACATGTTATATACTGTCAAAGAGAATACCATATGATGACCACTGACTCATAGGTTACTGAAGTATTACAATAAATATATGTGTCTCTGAACTTTTAATACATATTTTGGTAGTTGCATTTCAACATAATTGCCTTTGTAACCCTATGTATTTTATAATTTAAAACATTATTCTGAAAAAGGTCCAGAGACTTTGCTTGATTTTCTAAAGGGCTCATGGTTTTTTTTTCAAAAAGGCTAAAAACCCCTAAAGTAAATTTTTTTAATTGTTGAGATTCAGAAACTTTTTTCCACCTTAACTTAAAATGATGGATTTATGAGGCCAAAGGAACTTATGTTGGGTACTATGCTTGACACTGAGGATACAGAGACAAAAATGAAACAGTCCCTGCCCTCATTAAGCTTATGTTTGTTTTATTGAGGGAGACAACGGGTGCACATGTATGTATATGAAAAATAAATACAGCATAAAATGCAGAATGACTTCAGTGGATGAAGCACTAGCAGCAAGGAGGAGAATTGGGAAAGGCCATATAAAGTATGGTCCTTGAGTTGTACTTTACCCAGAAGAGCCTAGAATCTAATTTTATGTGTTCCCATGTTTTACAGTTTTCAATAACAGATGTCCCCAAAGTTTGAATGCAATTTTAAACATTAAAGTTTTAAGGCTATTAATGCTATTTTAGAAAACTATTAAAGCTTAAAACTGTATCAAGCCTTTTGCAATATCCTTACTAAGAAAAGGCAGTTTGGTGAGTGCTAGATTCATACCCCAGCTTGCCACTCACTGCCTATACAACTATGGATAAGTCATTTAACTTTGATAGCATCAGCTTCATCATCTGTTGAATGAAGGGGTTGGATGAGTGGTCTGGATCCAGATCTTTTTGATTTCTTTAACTGTGAACTAATCTAAATTTATTATGCTCCAATTAAAATCCCTTCCCCTTTATTTTGTGTTCACTTGAGACAAAAAATTCAGAAGCATTCATATTCTTTTATTCTGAAAGTCCAATTCCTCCCATTTCCTGACTTTTTTTTTTACAAAGGTCTTATTCCCCAGGGCTTTTGTTTTTACCTTGGCAGCCTTCTCTACCTTCTCCCAGTCACTCATTTCTTGTGAAGGACAGATATTGTCAACATTCACTCTTACCAGAGGGTTAGGAGAAGATTTTGCAAAGCTCCACTCTTGCTTAGACATCCTAAAGAATCTATTTCCTTTTTTTAAGTCCAGGTGACTCACACTCATGTTTTAATATAACCAGAACTACAGCTCTATTAAAGAAAAAAGCAGTTCTAGGGCTTTCTTCTCAAAGGCTAAGCTGTAATCATTAGTGTGTTTAAATACTATTGCACTCCCAGGTCAAGTAGTTCTATCTCCAACTATATAGGGTAAAATTAAACACACCAATGAGACTGAGTGACAGTTTTGCAAAGACTCCATACTTTTCAGATAGCAGCAGTCTTTGCTGAACAGTCTTTGCAGCCTCAGCCCTTGTTCAGGAAATTCAGGAATAATAGGGTTAAAATTGAAGTCAGGACTTCAATTCAGAGCTTACAGTCTCTTTGAGGAAACAGAACACATATATCACACCACTGAGGAGTGCCTGGACAGGGCAACACAAGGGAAAAGCATCAGGGAAATCCATTGGAGAAGGTTCCTTGAAGAAGGTAAGTGATAAGTTGTGTTTTGTAGAGCTTGAAGGAGGTAGGGAGGAGAACACCCCAGGATGGCAGAGAAAGGTCCCCAGAACCAACGATAAAGGAAAGGAGTTAGAAACTCATGGGAATAGAGGGTGAAGAAGGATGGGGGGGGGAATCTTCTAGGAGTTAAAAAATGTGAAAAGTCCACAAATAATTAATGTAATTAGACTCCATTTTCCAGGTACCTTTGTTTAGAATTCTCAGGCCAATTCAAGCATGTAAAACCAGATGGTAGGAAGCAAAACAAATTTGGAAAAGGGGATTGTGGCTGGGTACCTGGCTCAATGAAAATGTTTGTGGGAGGAGGAAAAGACAAGACCACAGGTCCTAAGAGATCAGTACCCTCTAGCACTATGTCTCTACTGAAATATGATGTTATCAGATATAATTTTAAATTGATTTTTTTATTGAATACAATTGCATACTTTCTTCTTTCCTTTATATGTGGAAATCCCTTCCATTTCTGGTGTACCCATTCTTTCAATATTTTTTCAGTTTTATTAATAGTGTTTTGTTTTGACATTGCAAATATTTCTAGATTACACACACACACACACACACACACACACACACACACACACACACAGAGCCAGACAGCCAGACAGAAACAGAGAGACAGAGATAGAAAGGGAGAGACAGACAGACAGACAGACAGACATTGATTGACTGACTCCAGGAAAAGTCTCTTGTAGTAAAGTAAAACAATTAAGTCCAATGAACAATTCAGTGACCTCACTCATATAAAAGTGCATACAACAATCCATCACCACCTTTATTTTTAATTTTTTCTAAACATAAATCTATTCCTCTCCTTCATACCCCCCTCTACCCCACTGGGAAAAAGAAAAGAAAAAAAAATTCCTTGTAACAAGCCTGCATAAAGCAAAATAAATTCATTCACTAGCTGTGTTACAAAAATGGAACGTCTCATTCTGCGTCTTAAATTTATAACCTCTCTGTGAGAAGAAAAGTATATTTCTTTTTTTTTAATTTTATTTTATTTGCATAATATATGTGTGGGTAATTCTTCAACAATAACCCTTACATAGCTTTCCATTACAAATTTTTTCCCCCAACTCCCCACCCCTCCCCTAGATGGCAGGATATCCACTACGTGTTAATTATGTTAAAATATTGGCAAATCGAATATATGTATACATATTTCCAAACTTATCATTGTTGTGCAAGAAAAATCTTATCTACACAAACGATATATCAGATAAAGGAAACACAATGTAAGCAAACATCAATCAAGGAGTATGAGAATGTTACATTGTGGTCCACATTTCGCATCCCTCTCTCTGGGTGTATATGGCTTTCTTCAGTGAACAATTGGAGGTGGTTTGAAACATTTCATTGTTGAAGAGAGCCATGTCCATCAGAATTGATCGTCATATAGTACTGTTGTTGCCGTGTATAATGATCTCCTGGTTCTGCTCATTTCACTCAGCATCAGTTCATGTAAGTCTCTCCAGGCCTCTCTGAAATCATCTTGCTGGTCATTTCTTACAGAACAATAATATTCCATAATATTCATATACCATAATTTATTCAGCCATTCTCCAATTGAAGGGCATCTATTCAATTTCCAGAAGAAAAGTATATTTCATCATTGGTCCTCTGGAATCAAGGATAGTCATTGTATTGATCATAGTTCTTACTACTGTTAAAATTGCTTGTCTTTACATTGTTGTTATTATATAAATTATTCTTCTGATTTTTCTGATCCCATTCTTTATAAAAGTTGTCAAAATTGTTCACTTTACAAATAATGATGCTAATATTTTAAACTATTTTTCTGGTTTACTCACTTCACTCTACATGAATTCATATAAGTCTTTCTATGTCTATTTGAAATCATCTATTTCCTTCTTTCTTTTTTTTTTCTTTTTGGCAAGACAACCAGGGTTAAAGACTTGCCCAGGGTCACACAGTAAATGTTAAATGTCTGAATCTGGATTTGAACTCAGGTCCTCCTTACTCCAAGATCAGTGCTCCAACCCCTGCACTACCTAAGTGCCCTCCCTGTCTCCTCATTTCTTATAGCACTATAGTAATCCATTATATTTATATACTATAATTATTTATCCATTCCTCACTTAATGAGTATCTCTTTGGTTTCTTTCTTTTTTTTTCTTTTCTTCCTTCCTTCCTTTCTTTTCTTGCAGAAGAGCTGCTAAAAATGGATAGACACTGTAGATGGATAGAATTTTTTTCCTAATTCTTTGATCTCATCTAGGTATAGTAGGCCTGGCAGCTGGACCAAAAGACAACGTTCAGCAAATTTTTGTATTTAATTCCAAATTGCTTTCCAGAAAAATTTGCAACCATTCACAGTCCCATCAACAATACATCAATGTATCTGTTTTCCCATTGCTACTCTAACACTTAGTATTTTTATTTTTTTCTTTTAATCATCTTGGCCACTCTGATGGGTGTGAAATGGAATTTCAAATTACTTTAATTTGAATTTCTCTAATTAGAAGTGATTTGTGGAATTTTTTCATGTGGCTATAGATAGCTTTGTTTTCTTCCCTCCATAAATGCCTGTTCACATCCTCAGACCATTTATGAATTAGAGAATGGCTCTAATTCTTACAAATTGTAATCAATGTATTCACTGCTTAGCCTAAAAACTATAGCTATCTTTAAACTACATTTGTCATGACTAGTCCCTGTCCATCTTATATTTCTATCATTTGTTTTTACTCTTTGCTGTATCACCCCATATAGGCTCTGATCCCGTTCATTTGATTTTCGACCACATCTCCAATTTTCTGGATGCTTTTTTCAAGTTTAATAGCATTTTATTTTTCCAAATGTATGTAAAGATAGTTTTCAAGATTCATTTTTGTAAGAATTTGTGTTCTAAATTTTTCTCCCTCCTTCCTTTACCTCCTTCTCCCCAATTCAGCAAGCAATCTGATATAGATAAAATATGTGCAATCCTTTTAAACATATTTCTATATTTCTTATGTGCAAAAAAAAAATCAGACCAAAAGGGGAAAAACATAAGAAACAAACAAAAAGCAAAAATACTATGCTTCAATCCACATTTAGTCTCCATAATTTTCTCTCTCTCTGCATATGATTAACATTTCCATTCCAAGTTGGAATTGCCTTGAACCACAGCATTGTTGATCATTGTATCGATCATCACATAATCTTGTCATTACTGTGTACAATGTTCTTCTGGTTCTGCTCACTTTACTCAGCATCAGTTCATGTAGGTCTTTCTGAAATCAGTCTTCTCATCATCTCTTACAACACAATAGTATTCTGTTATCTTCATATACCAGAACTTGTTCAGCCATTCTCCAACTGATGGATATCCATTCAATTTTCTGGATGCCTTCTTAATATGAGTTTGGAAATAATAAAAGGGAGATACAAATCTCTCTAAATGCTAATATTACTGATTAAATAAAATGACTAAAACAACAGACTTACATTACAGGAGAAATCAACATTTGTGGTTTCAAAAAATATGAGATGTTTGGATAATTAAATGTCTGTAAGCATTCTGATCCTATTTTCCAAGGAGCTGATGAGTTTTTCCATAAAGCTTTTGGTCTCTGCAGACTTAATAAGGATGTATTCTTCCATCATTAAGGTCACTGGTGAAAATATTAAGTAACACATTAGCCTAGGACTGACTCATGTTTATTGGAACACTGTTTGCTACATTTCCTTAGGGCAATTTTGACCTATTGAAAACTATTCCTTGAATGCCATCATCAGTGCTCCAATTTTGTTTTGAATGTAACTGGGGAAAAATATTAAATAAATAAAATTTTTAAAAATAGTGGCTAATGACTTAAAAGTAACTTCAACTCTTTTTTGAGATATAAAATTTGAGGGGCAGCTAGGTGGCGCAGTGGATAGAGCACCAGCCCTGAAGTCAGGAGGACCTGAGTTCAAATCTGGTCTCAGACACGTAACAGCTGTGTGACCCTGGGCAAGTCACTTAACCCCAATTGCCTCAGCAAAAAAAAAAAAAAAAAGAGAGATAAAATTTGATAGCCTCTTGACAACCAAGTGGAGCCTTTAGCTTGTGATGGTTTCTGAAAAACTGATAACTTGTGAGCCTTTTTTTTCCACAATATGTTAGCATCCAAGCAACTAGGACCCTGTGGATCATCTGAGTGGGCTGTGGAACATTGAATTAACCCAGTTAATTGAAGCTTTAGCTATTTGGAAGAATTAAATAAAGCTCTGCCTTTTTGGATAATTGAAGTTTCAGGTTGCCAAGATTTGGGTGACTAAGATTCATCCTGTTTTGGATCAAGGGAAGGCCTTTAATTGGATGATGACCATTCTCAAAAGGCACATAGTCATTGACAGAATTGCATAATCTGATGGTTTAAAATGTGGAAAGTGGTGATGTCATCTGCCCACATTTTTAAAGTGCACATCTACCTCTATAATTATTCAGTGCATTATTTTTAATAATAGTATTAAGCCAACTACAAGGGGTGTGGTGGTCAAGAAAGAAACAGGCCTCAGGGATGGTTGGTAAGATGCACCTTTGTCAGTGAAGCAAGTTTCTACTTAATTCTGGCATTTTGAATGGAAATGCCTTCTTCCTCTAATCTCCACTTCAGTTCTAAATCATCTATACCCAAGTCTATACATCAATCTATCTACACACACACACACACACAGCTCTTCCAATCTCCACTTCTATTTCTAAACTATCTATACCCAATTCATCTTATATCCTATCTTTTCTGGGAAATCAACATAGATTAAGTGGGCCAGAACAAAGTTGTTTTTTCACAAAAGCATAGATCACAACATATACTCACATATTCTTCTGACTTCCAATAAAAAACATAAGTGAGAAAAGATATAATAAGCATGAAAATTAAATATTTTCTTTTATCTGTCTTTAGTCCTTAAGTTTGTAAGAGGAAAGAATTATGTCTGCTGTCTGACCTAATATTGAGGGAGGTAGTAGAGAGTTTACAATTAACTTAATGATTACTTATCTTTATGTGGTGTCTTGCTGTTTATAAAAGTCTTCCTATTGTCTTTTGAATTACTAGTAATCCTATTAGATATAATACAACAACTATATGAAGGAAGTAGTAGTATTATACCTATTTTAAAGATAAGGAAACCAAGTCTTAAAACTGGTGACTGACTTACCCACAATCATACAACTAGCAAGTAAAAAAAATCTCTTTGAAAGTAATTGGAAGGGGGCAGCTAGGTGGCGCAGTAGATAGAGCACCAGCCCTGAAGTCAGGAAGACCTGAGTTCAAATCTGGTCTCAGACACATAACATTCCCTAGCTGTGTGACCCTGGGCAAGTCACTTAATCTCAATTGCCTCAGCAAAAAGCCAAAAAAAAAAAAAAAAGTAATTGGAAGGGTGCTTTTAATCTTTTAATCTCTGAGTCCAATAGAGAGTATAGAGATATTTCTATAGGAAATTTCCAGGTGAGGACCTTCTTTGAATAAAGTCTCAAAGAGCTACCTAGATTGATGAAAGGTCAAATGATTTGCTCACTGTCACAGACCCAATAAGTATCAGAGGTAGGATTTGAATCCAGTTCCCTTGATTCCATGGCTGCTTCTGTCTACCATGCTGCACATCCTTAGTGTGAGAGAAAATACTGTATTTACAATCAGGAGACCCAAATGACTCTTCTCTTCATTAACCATGTGATTGCAAGTAAATTCTGCACCTTAATTTCTTCAACTATAAAATGTAAATGCAGCTAGGCAGCTCCACAGTGCACAGAGCACTGGACTTAGAATCAGGAAAGCTCATCTTCATGAGTTCCAATCTAGCCTCAGACACTGTGTGACCCTGGGCAAGTCATTTAACCCTGTTTGCCTCCATTTCCTCATCTGTGAAACGAACTGGATTAGGAAATGGCAAACAACTTCAGTACTTTGCCAAGAAAGCCCCAATTGGGATAACAAAAAGTTGGACATGACTGAAAATGACTGAACAACAGTTTCCACTGTACTCTGTTCTCATCAGATCTCATCAGGAGTGTAGTATTAAGCTAAGTATTAGGCAGAAGAGTTTAAGAAGACCATCCATAAGCTAGAGAGCATCCGGAGAAGAGGAACTAGAAGAGGATGAGGAACTAGAAGAGGATTGAGTTCATGTTCTATGAGGATCATTTGTTGGAGCCAGGGCTCTTTATCCTTGAGAAAAGAAGATCAAGGGGAGGGAAATGAGAGTTGTCTTCAAAGGTCTTAACAACCCTCTTCTCTGGAACAGACCCCGAAGGACAGAGCCAGTTATAATGGATGGAAATTATAAAGAGGAAGAATTAGACTAGATGTCAGAAAAAAAAAAAAACAACTGTCTAACAATAAAAGCAGTCCCACAGTAAGTGGAGTAGTTCTTCTTGGGAAGCAGTAGGTTCCCATTTCTTGGAGGTTTTCAAGTAGAGGTTGAACAATCACTTGTTGGGTGTGTCATTGGACAAATTCATGTCATATTTGGGTTGAACTAGGGCCACTGAGATTCCTTTCAACTATGACTGTGGAGAAATACCCTAAAATACCTTAAAAGGGGAGGAAGTTTAGAAATTACCTAGTCCCACCCTTCATTTTATAGATGAGGGAACTGGGCATTAGAAAAGTTAAGAAATTTGCCAAAGGTCACACAGAGAGTAAATAACACTTGGAATTTGAACCCAGGTGGAAAGAGAAAGGGAGAAGCAGGAGAAGAGAGAGAGGGAGAGAGAAGTAGCAGGAGGAGAAGGAAAAAGAGGAGGAGGAGGAAAAGAAGGAGGAGAAAGAAAAGAAGAAGGAAACAGAAGAGGAAGAAGAGAGAGCAGGAGAAGGAGCAGGAGGAGGAAGAGAAGAAGGCGGAGGTAGAGCAGGAAGAGGAGGAGAAGGAGCAGGAGAAGGAAGAAGAAGAAGAAGAGGATGAGGAGCAAGGGGAAGAGGAAGAGGAGGAAGAAGAAGGAGGAGGAGGAGAAGAAGAAGAAAAAGAAGGAAGAAGAGGAAGAAGAAAAAGAAGAAAGAAGAAGAGGAGGAGGAGGAAGAGGAAGAAGAGGAGGAGGAGAAGGAAGAAGGAAGAAGAAAAAGAAGAAAAAGGAAGAACTAGAAGAGAGGAAAGAGAAATATAAAGGGGAAGGGAGAGAGACACACAGAGAGAAGCAATGTTGATGAAGCATGAGTTGGGCTCAGGCTGGTCTAGATCCCATCTGGAAAATTATATAGTGAGAATAATAACACCATACAATGATTTGTGTATGCATAAGAACTTAGGTAAAAGGCACCACTGTGGACAAGTATTACAGAAAAGGTGGTGGATCTGTCATGTAGTTACACTGAGGATGACAGAGCATTGAAGCCTACATGGAGACTTGTTGAAAAAACCAGGGAATGGCTTCCAGTGTTGGATCTGCTCTTCATAGAAGATTTAGGGAAATAGATAAGAATGCCCAAGGATGATACAGAGTTAAGGGACTTAGATGATGAGGCCATCCACATTGATTCAATTAAACCAATTCAGAAAACTTTTATTTAGTCCCCTCTTTGTGCCTACAACCAACACATCTTTACTGGAAAAACTGACTCATCCTTAATGAACAGATAAGAAAGATACAGAAAATGCAACATGCCATTATTCATATTCTTAACTGACTATTTAAAAAGACATTCAAAGCAAAATGTTGCCTTAAAGGTCATACTCCCCTATGCAAATGTAAAAAATCATCAGACCTTGAAAGACTCAAACAACAGAGATAGTGAGTGATCTTCTGAATATTATTATCAAGTAAGGCATTAAAAAGAGGCAGGAAGAAGAGATGCATTTATTAAGTGCTTACTATCTGCCATTGGCCACTTTACAAATATTTCACTTTATCCTCATGGCAACTTTGGAAAATAGGTGATAGCATTATCTCCATTTTACAGTTTTGGAAATAAAGGTAGACAGAGGTCAATTGACTTACCCAGGGTCATACAGCTAGAAAGCATGTGAGGCTGAATTTGAATTCAAGTCTTCCTGACTCTATGTCTGGTCCCGATCCACTGTACCACATAGGTCAAAGATAAATTATGGATCAGTTATTATTAAAGAGATTTGTGACCAGGAAAGGAGGAGGTAGTATATAGCAAGAAAAAGGAATTAAACAGAAGTGCAATCCGTATCTTGCCCTGATATCTATGTAATGTTAAAAGATAAATAGGCTGGCCACTATTGCTTGGAGGATTTATGAAATGACAGGTACTAAAGCCACATAGAGTAAGGTGTCATAGATGGATTGTGATTTGTTCTATTGGTGGGAGTACTCACCATGTCTAAAACATACTTGACATGGGGCAGCTAGGTGGTGCAGTGGATAGAGCACCACTCTAAAGTCAGGAGGACTTGAGTTCAAATCTGGTCTCAGATATCTCCTAGCTGTGTGACCCTGGGCAAGTCACTTAACCCCAATTGCCTCAGCAAAAAGCAAAAAAAAAAAAAAACATACTTGACACTTTATAAGGTATGTTGAGGGGAACATACCTAGGTGAGGGGAATGGCCTGTGCTAGTGCACAGAAGTGGGAGAAGGGATGTTGAGCATGAAGAGCTGAGACTCCAATCTAGCTAAAATGTTTCATTTGTAGAGGAGAGCAGCACTGTTAAATAAGGATAAAAGTAAATTGGGTCAACAAGGTTGTGCCACAGTGCATGGAGCACTGGACTGGGAATCAGGAAGACTCATCTTTCTGAGTTTGAATCTGCCCTCAGTCACTTTTTAGTTGTGGGACCCTGAATAAGTCACTTAACCCTGTTTGTTTCAGTTTACTTTTGGGTAAAAGCTGGAGAAGGAAATGGCAAACTACTCTAGTAACTCTGCGAAGAAAACCCCAAATGGGATCACCAAGAGTAAGACATGATTGAAACAATTTGACAAAAATTAGAGTCAGATATGAAGGACTTTAAATGACAGATAAAAAAAAAATAGTGATGTTAGAGGGGATGTGGGAAAATTGGAACACTGATACATTGTTGGTGGAGTTGTGAAATGATCCAACCATTCTGGAGAGCAATCTGGAACTATGCCCAAAGAGCTATCAAACTGTACTTACTCTTTGATCCAGCAGTGCCATTACTGGGTCTGTATCCTAAGGAAACCATAAAGGAAGGAAAAGGACCCACATGTGCAAAAATATTTGTAGCAGCTCTTTTTGTGGTGGCAAAGAATTGGAAAATGAGTAAGTAGATGCCCATCAGTTGGGGAATGGCTGAATAAGTTGTGGTATATGAAAGTAATGGAATATTATTGTTTTATAAAAAATGATGAACAAACTGATTTTTTAAAAGACCTGGAAAGATTTACATGAGCCGATGCTAAGTGAAACAATCAGAACCAGGAAAACATTGTACATAGCAACAAGAAGATTGTGCGATGATCAACTCTGACAGACTTAATTCTTCTCAGAAGTTCAATGATTCAAGTCAATCCCTATAAACTTTGGATGGAAAACACCATCCACATCCAGAGAGAGAACTATGGGTCTGAATGAAAATGAATAATGTTGTTTTCACTTTTTTTTCTTTTTCTTCTTTTTTTTTTTTTTGCTCTCATGGTTTTTCCCTTTTGTTCTGATTTTTCTCTCCCAACATGATTCATAAGGAAATATATTTTTTAAAAATGAATGTACACATATAACCAAAAATGTTGTTTTTTACATGGAACTGGGGAAAAGAAAAATTAAAAAAATAGTGAGCCACTGAAGGCTTTTAAGCAAGGGTGTAAGGTTATCCAGAACCTTATCTTAAGAAGATTATTTTACCATCTGAGTGGAGTATAGATGGATTATGGGAGAGACTAAAAGCAAATAAACCAATGAGAAGGCTAATATGAAAATCTGGATGAGGATTGTAACATATAAATGAAGAGAAAAGAATAGATTCAAGAGAACTTGTGTGGAAGTACAATTGATAACATTTGGCTCTATCAGATATGAGATGAGTCAGGGATGAGAGAGAAAAGAGTCAAGGATGATTGGAGTATCATCAGTGCCCTGAAGTATCAAAGAATTGAGAGTTACATCCCAGTTGATGAGTCAACACTGCCTTCAATTTTATCTAGAGTGATGGCAGTAAAAAGAGGAAAGAGGAACAGAAGAGACCTTTCTGAGTTCTGTAGGAATTCTAGGAAAAAGTCTGTTTTTATAGCATTTCATAATGGAATCATGAGTCATTTTTTCCAATCTAACATAGAAAGCACAATTCTCCTTTAACTCAAGGCTTGAAGGTCTTGAATAGACTTTTAAAAAAATAAGTGTATGCTCTTGATTTTCAAGTATTTCTCATTTTGTACATAATTATGATGGTTTTGGTACTTTACTTTAGAGATAACAAATTAGTGTCAACTGTATGTGTCAGTATTTTTTTACTAGTTGTCATGACAACATGATATTGCCTAAATATGAATCAATCAGTCAACATTTGTTAAACACTTACTATGTGCCAAGCACTGTTCTGGGTGTACTGTGTACGATACAAAGTCAAAAACAAAAGTCTCTGCAGTTATATTTTTTTTAGGGGGGAGTAGTAGTGACAGAATGTACACAAATAATTAGCCACAATAGATCTAAATATAAGAAAAATACAAAGTAATTTGGAGCAATGGAAGCAATGTCTCAGGGAGTTACCATGGGGTACAAGAATGGATCAAGGAGTATGGAATATTTGGCAAATAACTCCATTATTGTATTGAAATTAATATCTTTTTTAAAGCAAGGGAAGCAATAACATCTCAGGGGGTTCCCAATCTGGATTATGAATTCCCATGGGCTATGGGAATGGGTCAAGGGGTATGGAATATATGGTAAATAACTCCATTATCATATTGAAATTAGTATCTATTTTATTTCTTCTGTGAACATGCATTGGAAACTTTAAATTTGATTTCCTTTCATGTTGATGGGAAGCCAAGGGGTACAGTAATGAAAAGAGATTGGGGAAGGGCAGCTAGGTGGTGTAGTGGATAGAGCACCAGCCCTGAAGTAAGGAGGACCTGAGTTCAAATCTGGTCTCAGACACTTAACATGTCCTAGCTGTGTGACCCTGGGCAAGTCACTTAACCCCAATTGCCTCAGCAAAAAAGAAAAAAAAAGATTGGGGAGATTTAGACTAGCAACTGAGGATTGTAAAGAAAGATGTCATGTAAGAGACAGTCCCTGAGATGACCTTCAAAGGAACCTAGAGATTCTGAGAGGTAGAGACCATTCTAACCACAGGGGAATAACTAGTCTACCTGTAGCAGCCACAGAGAAGGTAGGCACACAGGGTATATCTTTTCAATCCAGCAATCCCTGATTTCTCTTTTTATCGGAGTGAGCTCCTTACCAACAAAGAGAGATAAAAAGCTGATTTTTCTCGGCCTGATTTTGATCTTTGTTATTGAAAAGTCAAGGAGCATTAACAGCCAGAAGAGAATGGGACTTGAGAAACTATGGAGGCTTTGTCTCCTTGATAGGCTGAATTCTTGGTGGGTTGTGTGGGCCTGGTGGCCAGAAAGCAATCGCTGTGAACTTCCCTGGGTTGAAGCAGGTAAGGCCCGTACAGAGTAGTCACTGTTGCCACCCCTGAAACACGTCCAAGAAAAAGAAGCATTCTGTCTTGTCTATACTGTCTGTCTGTCTGCCTCTCAGACTGTCTGTGTATCTCTATGCTTTTATGGGTGTTGTTTTATTTTTATTTTATTTTATTTTTTAGTATTTTTTCAGAAAATAGATTCAACAAATATATTTTTAGTCAGATATCAGCCAGCCTCTGAGGTCCTTTCTTCCTTCCAGCTCTCAGATCCACAAGTTGGGTGAGTTGTTCTCATGCTTCAGACTTCCTTCTTGGATTGAAAACACCCAACTTCTTTATTAATTCTAGAAAGCAAAGGAGGGAGGGAAAGAGAGGGCGGGAACATGCCAGTGGCTAGAGGAGGAAAAAAGAATGATGATTTATGTAAGTCTGTTCCTCCTCTACTTTCCTGAAAAGACTGGGGGGTTGGAGATGGATTGCTTCTTGCTGCTTGAATAAAGTAGAGAGGCCTCAACTTTCCCTTCACAGTCTCCTTTCCTTCCTCCTTCCCTGTCTCCCCCCTCCCTTTTTCTCCCTTCCTCTCTTTCTCTCTCTCTCTCCCCCCTCTCCTCTTTCTCTCCTCTCTGTCTCTCTTTCTGCCTTTCTCTGTCTCTATCTTTGTCTCCCTCCCTCTCTCTCTCTCTCTCTCTCTCTTCTTTCTCTCCTCTCTGTCTTTCTGTCTCTGTGTGTGTTTC
>JAJPUD010000124.1:400408-420475 GCA_023553655.1 Myrmecobius fasciatus | reverse complement strand
CTCTCTCTCTGTCTGTCTCTGTGTGTGTGTTTCTGCCTCATTCTCTATCTCCTTCCCCTTCTCTCTCTCCCCTCTCCTCTTTATCTTTCTTTCTCCTTGCTTTTTTGCTGAGGCAATTGAGGTTAAGTGACTTGCCCAAGGTCACACAGCTAGGGCATGTTAAGTGTCTGAGATCAAATTTGAACTCAGGTCCTCCTGACTTCAGGGCTGGTGCTGTATCCACTGCGCCACCTAGCTGCCCCCTTTCTCTATCTTTCTAACTCTGTCTCCCTCTCTATCTCTCTCTCCCCTATCCTCTTTCTCTCCTCTCTCTTTCTGTCTGTCTGTCTCTGTCTCTCTGTGTTTCTGTATCTCTTTCTGTCTCCCTCCATCTCTCTCTCCCCTCTCCTCTTTCTCTCCTCTCTCTCTGTCTTTCTGTCTCTCTCTGTGTTTCTGCCTCTCTCTGTGTCCTTCCCCTTCTCTCTCTCTCTCCCCCTCTCCTCTCTCTCTCTATCTTTCTATCTGTCTCCCCCTCTATATATCTCTCTTTCCCCCTCTCCTCTTTCTCTCCTCTCTCTCTGTCTCTGTCTCTGTCTCTCTCTCTCTCTCCCTCTCTCTCTCTCTCTGTGTTTCTGTCTCTCTGTCTCCCTCCATCTCTCTCTCCCCCTCTCCTCTTTCTCTATCTCTATATCTCTGTCTCTCTTTCTGTCTCTGTGTCTCTCTCTGTATGTCTCTCAATCTCCCTCTCTCCTTCCCTCTCTTTCTGCCTCTCTGTGTCACTGTCTCTGTTTTTCTTTCTAATACATACTCTCTCTCTCTCACACACACACCCCTTCTTGTTCCCCTACTTCACAATGAAACTCAGTATCTTAAACAAGCAGAGTCCAAGGAGGCTAATCATTGGCCAGCCTCATCCCCTGATACTGCAGTCCCGCCTCTTTGGCTTGTGCTGACAAGCTGTTTATATTTTTGCTAGGGCCACCCTTTCACTGAGCTGCCTGGGGACTAGAATGGGATTGATTGTGTGACTGCTGCAGGGAGCTGCTGAAGCCCCAGAGCAGAAGGAGGCTGGGGCTCCGTCCCTGGTGCCCAGCCATGATCGCTATGGAAAGCCAGTAAGTAGGCTTCTAAGTGTGTCCTTCCGGTTTTTCTTAGGATGGTTGGGGCATCTTCACTGCTCATTCTTTGCGGTGACAAGGGAGTAGTGATGGGGTTGTGTTGAGTTTCTGTTTACCGGTTTAGGTGCAAGTCTAAACTAAAGGGGTGAGAAATGAACTAGATCTGTGTCCTCTCTGATGAATTTTGGATGGAAGAGAGCAAGGAAGGGGGAAAATTTTAGAGAGAGCCACAAGGAGGAGGGGATGAGGGCAAATGTGACATATCGGGGTGTGGGGGGAGTTGCCCCCTTGGCCTTTTTCCGTGACTTCTTCCCTCTTGCCACTTTAAAATTTGTTCACCATGTTAAAAATAGTCGAGAGGATGCTAGCATTTCAAAGGACAAATTGCGGGTAGACACTAGTCAGAGAGGGATTCATTCAGAAATGTGGGAAAGGGCTGGGACTGGCCTGCAGTAAAGTTTTACTGCCCCATAAATGTGCTCAAAGGCTGCTATGGCGGGGAAGGATGGATTTCTGGTAATAAAAGAAGGACTGCCAAGCAATTAGAGCATTTGTTCTTGACTACCAGTGTGTTAAGTCAGGAAGCAAAAGAGTTTTTCTTCATGTGAACTGAGGGATGAGGCATTGAGAACTGGCTTGGCCAGCGATACTTCAGATAGCTGTGTCCTGATTAATGATTGGGAAGGGAGGAGTTCAAGATAACTTCAGGGATCAAAGGAAAGGGCAGAAGAAAATTGTCAAGAAAGTCAAATCTTGACTCTGGTACCATCTCCTCCCTAGTCTTATTGTCATCATCATCACTAAGTTTTCTGGGCACCTGGTTGGCACTAGGGAAGACACTTGCCAAGGTCATTGGTACCACCTGTATTTGGGGAGGAGGTTTGCCTCAGCTGTGCTCAATTGGAGCTTCAAAACTAGAGATTAACATCTAAGGGGACTAACTCCAGGCACTGGAATGTGACTGGAATGTCCTGTTTCCAGCTGAACTGAGAAGTGATTTATGGCAACTTGGTCAAAGCATTTGGACCCTTCCAAAAGGGCCTGGCACCCTGGAAGGGAGACTTAGCATAATATCATTCATTGGTTCTCAAAGCGTGGTCTGGGAACTACCGGGGCTTCCTAGATCCCATCAGACAATCCACAAAGTTAAAATGATTTTTATAATAATGCTAAGATGTTTAAATGTCTAGTACAATAAACACTGATCGAAATAACCCACACAAACAAAAGCTCTTTGGGGGTCTTCCATAATCTTTAATAGTATGAAGGAGTCTTGAGACCCAAAAGTTTGAGAAATGCTAGCCTCTGGATTCAAATTCTGACTCAGACACTAACTTGCATGCCCATGGGCAATTTAGATAACTTCAGGGCCACCATTAACCTCAAAGGTCAGTTCAAGCTCTAAATCTATGATCTTTTGATTAGTGTCTAATAAGTGTGGTTTTTTTACTCATTCATTCCATTTCTGATCTACCTTCTAAATTATAAAGGCATAAAGAGAATGAATTTAAGGCCTGCATTGGGAAGCCAATCAAGGTGGAGAGGTCTGAGTTAATCTTTAAGTACACCTAAAATGAGATTTTTAAAATGAGTCTTTTATATTGTATTTATTCCTCTCTGTTTCCATCTTGTACAAAATTATTGTCTTCTCGTAGTTTCTATGGTAATTAAATGAGAGTTTAGAAGTTATTACTATTTGATGTTTGACTGAAAAATAGTAAGATTGCCTGCATAATGAGAAAATGAGACTGTTTCTACATAAGGTTATATGATACTAGTAGACATTCATGTAGTGCTTAAATACATAAATTATCTGCTTCTCTCTCCAAAGCTATGGAAAGATGATATAGCTGACAGAACATTCCTGACAGAATCAGGAATATACGAGTTTGAATTCTGGGCTTTTACCAGTTGTCTAACTCTGGACAAGTCCCTTCTCTTTGCCGTTTTTGTTTTCTTCTCAATAAAATGAGGAGATTGGACTCAGTGGCCCTTCCAGGTCTGATTCAATGGTCCTGTGAAGCAAGTTGTGTTATCTGCAGATGAGGAAACCAAAGGTCCAAGAGATGAAGGAAGGTATCCAAGGTCTTCTTGCTCCTAGATAACCAAATGGAGTCATATAGGTACAGCCCTTTGCAGATTGTTGAAGCGCTGTCCAAGGTGTCCCAAATAGCTTAAGTTTAAATAGTTATAAAAATGCACTGACTTTTGGAGCATCCTGTATAAGGGGATCTGGCAGGATGGGGTTTGAACCTTGGTCTCCCTGGACTCCCATGCCCAATATACTTCTCCCACTCTTAGAATCACAACAAAATTTTTTATAGGATCAAAAGGTTTTCCACGTGCTTTTTCTCACAATAGTGTGCTGAGAAGCATGTTATGCAAGTGTTATTAGCTTTTTTTTTTTTTAACAAACCTAGACCTGTGAGTGGCCCACAGTCACAGAGTTGGTGGGTGTCTCTGCCTGAATTAGAATCCAATTCTCCCAACTTTATGTTCCCCACTCTATCTGGTACAAAGATGTCCTTGTCAGAGGGGATCCAGAGCCTAGAGACACAGCCTCCAAATGGCTATGATCCAGTTAGGAAAGGTCTTGAAGGACAAAGGTTGGACAGTGGAAGGGGATCATGGAAGGAGAAGTAGGGGCAAGGATCCTACCTATTATCAATAACCTCACTCTCCTATCACCCAGAACTCACACTTTCTTTTTTCATTCAAGAAACTATGGGCTCCCTACCCCTCATCACCACCATAAACACAATTTCTTTTCTTCTTGGGTATCACCCAAGCCTGACCAATGGCATGGAAAAAGTGTTGGTGTGTCTGATTTTGAGGAAGCACATCTCAGGCACTTCAGTGGTTGGTACTATCTGGTCCTGCAGACAGCGAGAGGTATCACAGACAATTTGAAGTATACGAAGTAGACAGAGTGCCAGGTCTTCCTGAGTTCAAATCTGGCCTCAGACATTTCCTAACTTTGTGACCTGGGCACATTACTTAACTCTCTTTGCCTCAGTTCCTCATCCTCTCCTGGAGAAGGAAATGGCAGACCACTCCAATATTCTTGCCAAGAAAACCCCAAAAGGAGTCACAGAAAAGTTGGACATCACTGAAATGACTGATTAACAACAGCAACAACAAAATTTGCCAAGGGCCCATTTTGTATCATACTGTGTGTACTGGGCACATACAAAAATAGTTGTCTCTGACCTCAAGGTCAGAGCTAATAAATTTTGGAGCTAATAAAAAATAATTCTGGTAGATTTAATCTATTTTTAAAATTTTCTTTGAGCTTTTTTTTTTAAACATTCATTAGCTATCTAATAGGTTTATGAAACTCAAGAGATCAACCCCGGTAGATGACACAAATGAAAATGAAAATCTGACAGAGAGGCTGAAGATACATACCATTGCATTATGAAACCGAGCTTCCTTGGGCATACAGTTGGCAAATTATATTCCTAGCCTTTCATGAATTCACTGAGATAGTTCCCCTGAGGTGTTGGACTCTGCTGGGAGTTAATTGGCATCTACATGGAAAGCCAAGAAAAGTTCTCTTTTATGTGTCCATCTGCCAAAGTGTGAAAGCCTCATTTACTGATATTTTTCTTGTCTTAACCTGTTGAACCAAATTATAGAAATGGGTGATGATAGGCAAGATAGTCAGAATGACTTGTCACTTGCAAATCATACACATATCTATATGTATACACATACATTTACATACTTATTTATTTATATATACACAATGCACATATGTGTATTTGTGCATGTATTTATGTACATGGATTGTGTACATATATACACAAAAGATATAGCATGGACTTCTTTCCAACAGAACAGAAGTTTAATTTGATTTCTAGCTGACTCTAATAAAAGCTAAGCAATGACAGCATTTCTCTTTGCTTTAATTTCTTTACTGGCAAAAGAGAAATTGTGCTACCTGCCCCAGATGTTCACAATATCACAGGGATATTGTGAACACTAATTAGATAAGGCTCAGAAAGAGTTTGGAAGACTTTAGAAAAACTCATTTTTACAAAGTGCATTTCTCTCAAAGTAGAACAGGGAGGAGGTGCTTCTGCTGAAGATGACTGCAGACCCCTTCAATAAGCCTCCTGTTTTGGGGTGCCAAGGTAGAAAATCCCCCATTGTGCCTGTGGAGCTCAGCTCCTAGCCACCTGTCATTGGGCAGTGACAACAGCTGTTTCCTCCGATACTCATTTGTAGGCCAGAGGATAATTAAATAACAAAGTCAAACGGATTCTGTTTCCCAGAGAGGTCCTTTTTCTGAGAGGGCCCAGGGAGCCAGACAGTAAGTAGGTAGTTCTTGGTAATTCTAATAAGTGCTCTCAGTGATCAGTTATCCAGGGACTGATTAAAAAGTTTCCTTCCTCAGAAGTCCTTTTCTTTCTACTGTGAGTCTACACCAACCATGAGGAATAAAATTCAGATTGGCCCATTTTCAAAAGATCAGAATCTGAGGGTTGAAAGATACTGTTCAAGATCATTGAGTGCAGGGGTTCATTTTTAAAATGCACTTAAAATTTTTTATTATTATTGTTATATTTTTTCCAAGGGTGCTTAATTTGGATTTCAGCCTCATAAAGATACAGCTGGGCCATTCTATTTCAAGTCAACAAATATTTATTAAATGCCTACAATGTGTCTAGGAACTGAGCACTGGAGCACTGGAGGTATAAAGAAAGCAAAAACAGCCCATCTGTCCCCAAAGACTTCATAGTCAAATGGGGGAGATAACATGCAAATAACTAAATGGAAAGGATGGTGGGTAAATTATAAATAATCTCAAATTGAGGACAGCTAGGTGGTGCAGTGTATAGAACACTGAACTTGGAACCACTGGGGAGAAAAAAAAACGAAAAGGGAAGGCTCTCATATTAAAGCAAATTACCTTGCAAAAGATAGGATTTTAGCTAAAACTCAAGGGAAACTAACAAATGAAGATGATGAGGGAGGGAATTTTGGATTGGGTGTGGGATGAATTGTAAGGAGGCCAGAGTCCCTGAATTATAGATATGTGCATAGAAGCAAGGTATAGCAAGGATAGAAGGGTAAGAACAGTTAGTTTCTGGATGATGGTCTGGCTGTATGTGGGAGTAGATGTTCCAAAGAGCATTAAATCTAGTATTCAGACCACAGGCACAAGAAAAATCTGAAATAGTCACTTAATCTAAGTGTTCAGCTATCATTCCCAAATTACAATCCAGCATCTAGGACGCCTCTGGATGGAGGAGCATATATTTATTTATTTATTTATTTTATTTTAGCTTTTTATTTTCAAAATATATGCATAGTTTTCAACATTCACCCTTGCAAAACCTTGTGTCCCAATTTTTTCTTCCCTTCCTTCATCCCATCCTCTCTGCTAGACAGCAAGTAATCCAATATAGGTTAAACATATATAATTCTTCTACATTTATTTCCACAATTATCATGCTGCATAAGAAAAATCAGATCAAAAAGGAAAAAAAACAAGAGAAAAAAAAAAGCAAGTAAACAACAACAAAAAGATGAAAATACTATGCTTTGATCCACATTCAGTCCCAATAGTCCCTCTCTCCGGATGCAGATGGCTCTCTTCATCACAAATTATTGGAATTGGCCCAGATTACCTCATTGTTGAAAAGAAAGGAACACATATTTAGATGAGTGATGTCAAAATCAAATAGAAGCAGGCCACTCAGCCATACATGAGGATGCCTGTGGGCCACATGTCCATTTAGAAAACCACATAGTATAAATATCTCTCTTTTGATATATTTTTATTTATTGTGTTAAATGTTTCCCAGTTACATTGTGATCTGGTTTGGTCCATACTTGGCAATGTTGTGAGCCATATGTGGCCTCTGTCATTGTTAAAGAGAAATCTTATTCCCTCTTCTTTTTTCTGGTTTTAACTAAATCAAAGACATATAACAAAGAGTCAAAAACAAGAGAGCAAAAGCTTATCATTGTCTGTTCTTCACTCTGGAAGAAAACCATGAATTGTATGGAAGTGAGGGGGGGCCTGTGCAAAGTTATCAGCCCCACTTTCTCCTCCAGAGCCATCTGGGCCCAGTGGCAAGATCCAGACCAGGACTGGAGATGGGCCTGCATGCAGACAGGGCCCTGGGAAGACTTGATGTAAGCTCAGACAGAAGAATGCTATCAGCACGGGACAAGTGATAGGGAGAATGCACTCCTGGTCATTGTCCTACTTGGAAGCTCTACCTGCTAAGGACCAGCCTCTCTCTCCCTTATCTCTGCCTCAATCCTGCTCAGTTTTTTATAGGGCCAAATATTTCCTGGTATTGAGGTCTTCAAACTATCAAGTGTATTTGCCAAACAACAGACTGTCTTTTCCCATAGAATACTAAAGAGAAATTAAGAGAAAATTAAGGGGACAGCAAGCCTGGCATTTGGCTGACCACTGCTGTGTAAATAAACTTCAAATACACCAGAAAACATTAACTTGTCCTTTCTCCCCACCCCCCAAGGCTACTCATTCTCTGACATCACTCCTTAACTCAACAAACCCTTAGAACCTGTTTGGAAAATGATAGTCTAATGAGGAGGTGAAGAAAATAGGATATTTAATCCAGAGGTTCTCTCAAGTCCCTCATCCATCCAAGGTCATAGAGACAGTTTTACATTTTTAAACAAAAAAGTGCTTATTCTTAGTTCCTCAAGCAGAAAGAACTCTTTTCTTTTTTTCTTCTTTCTCTTTCTTTTCTTTTCTCCTATTCTCTTTCCTTTCCTTTTTCTTTTTTTATAACCCCAGCACTTATCAAAGCACCTGCACAAAATAAGCACTTGAATTGACTTGAATTATATTTTTGAGAACTAAATCTGGCCTGATGGCATTCCCTCCTATTCAAAATCCAAGTTTCAGCTCCACCTTGTACCTGGAGATATAATCTACCTGCCTCTTTAAGAAGCTTAATTTGATTGGGTTGTTTGTTGTTGTTTTTCCCAGACTCCATTTCATTGAATGAACCATCTTCCCTTCACTTTGGTTCCTTTCTCAATCTCCCAAGATCTTTCAAAATGCTGTTTGCTTGATGTCTCCCCAGTTAGACTGTAAACTCCTCAAGACCAGGGATTGTCTTTTGCCTTTATAAGCCCAGTTTTTAGAGATCATTTACTAAATGTTGATTGTCTCAGCATTCATCTCCCAGTTTCTTTAAGATATTTATATACTAATGTAATGGTGTAGAAAGCAGGGCTTGGAAGAACTGAGTGCAAGAGTTGCCTTTGAGTGGTTCTGGTTATAAGACAGCCCTTGGAAAAGCTAGATGGCAGGGGATAGACTGCCAGGATTGGAATTGGGAAGATTTGAGTTCAAATATGGACTAAGATATCTACTAACTGTATGAGCAAGTAACAAGTCATTTAACTCCAATTGCCTCCAAAAAAAGAAAGCCACAGATTAATAGATCAAAACAATCTATTCTGGCTTACTCTTCAAAAACAGCTCTTTTCAGTTTCATCAGTCACTGTACATAGCATCCCAGCTTAGGCTTAGGTCTAATTTTTCTTTTTGTTTTGATAAAACAGGGATTTACTTTTTGTTTCAGATTGACTTTCTTTGCCACTGAGACATGTTTTTTCTCAACCATTAGCCATTGGAGGCTGCCTTCTCTTTATACTTTGCATGCCATAGTGTTAAGCTATTGTGGGGTTGGAGGAAAAGAATGACCTCAAACAGGTGTGTCTGCCTTGCTCTTTGAACACAGGAGGCCTCCAGCTTTCTTTCTTTGCATACACTGCTTGCTTTCAGAAACCCCTTTCTTGGGCCACAGCCCATATCATGAGGATACTGTAGCTTGGCTCAGATGCTTTGAAAAAACAGGAATGACTCACTCTTCTTCATGTCTCTCAGGTCTGGAAACGAATATTAAAAAGTTAGCACCATAGGCACAGATTTTTTAAAAAAGCTTTTAATGCTCTTTTTAGTTGTTTGAAGGTTAGCCCAAAGTAAAAGGTGGTCAAGTGGAAAGAATGCTGAATTTGAAGTCAGTATATGATTCAAATTCTTTGCTTCTTACTAGCTGAGATCTTATTTAGGCAAGTAATTTAATCTCATTGGGCCTCAGTTTCCTTCTCTGTAAAATGAAAGAATTACTATGATTTCTAAGGTCCTTTCCAGCTCTATCTATTGCACTAAAAGCTGCCTGTTGCCATGTGAGGATCAAGTGAAGGAATATTTAGGTAGAGAAAATATGGACATGCTGGCTGTCTTTAAATAGTTCAAAGGGCAGAAATTAGAAAGGGGGATTTGACTTATTCCACTTGGCTGCCAAGAATCAAAATTGCCACTAGAACTATTTGCCATTAAAACAATAATACTGTTATTGTTCTTTTTGTTGTTCAGTCATTCAGCCATGTCTGACTGACCCTTTGTGACCATACTGTCCATAAGATTTTCTTGGCAAAGATACTGGAGTGGTTTGCCATTTAACTAACAATAAAAAAGTAAATTTTAAAATAGCTAACATTCAAAGGGTGATTTAAGATTTACAACACCCTTTCTACATGTTACCTCATTTTATCCTTGCAACAATCGTTCAGGGTAGAGCCGCTATTATCCCTTTTTGGCCACTGAAGAAACTGAGGTAGACTATAGCTAAGTAACCTTCCTATAGTCACACAGTCTGAGGCTACATTTGAACTCAGGTGTACCTGCCTCCAGATAAAATCCACTGTATTCCCTCACTTCATAAGCTAAATTAATAAAGGGAAAGACTGAGCTCTCTTGGGAGGTAGTAGATCCCCCTTCATTGGTGTATAGACAGGGGCAGGATATAAGTAGATCTTTGTTTATTGGCCTCTGCCAAGCCTGAGAATTTAAGGCTCTGTGAAAGCCTGAGGGGATTCAGCTAAAGCAATGAAAGTTTCTGTTTTAACAGATAATTCCCATTCCATTTATAGCAGTATCAGCTTTTTTTATTCAGATTACTGAGGATAAAGTTTGCTGGGAAATGGGTATAAAACTCTTAGGAATGAGATCTTGTCTCCACAATTGGATGATAGTAAACAGAGTATTAGATCTGGGTCAGGAACACCTGCTTCAGGTATTCAGTGGCTTTAATTTCTTACATCTTCAGTTATCTTCTCGGTAAAACTGGTATAATAATAGTATTTGCTTCACTGGGTTATTGTGAAGATCCAGTGAGATAATATGTGATTCATATTTAGCATCTTGTAAAGCTCTAAATGTTTTAGGCTATCATCATCTTCTTCATCACTGGATTTCACTATTAACTCATTGTTAGCCAGAACAAATAGTGTGAATTTTCAGATTTAAATTATTTTTAGTGACATCTTTTGAAGAAATCATGCTATGCAGATGCATTGTTAGTGAAGCTGAGAGTATCCGATTATTCTGGAAAACAGTTTGGAATTACAAAAGCCACCAATTTGTTCATACCTATTATCCCTGTAATCTCAAGAATGGGCATAGGGACATGTGGAGTTCAATGACAGAAAGGTTCTATATAAAACAAAATAATGACCCATATTATAGCCTTCTTTATGGCAGCCAATACAGGAAACTGAACAGGTGCTTATCAATTGAGATATGACTAAAAAACAATGGTGCATATATTCATATATGCACCATTGTTTTTTAGTGCATATATATATGGTGCATATATATGTATATGTATACATATATATGTACCATTGTTTTTTAGTGCATATATATATGGTGCATATATATGTATATGTATACATATATATATGCACCATTGTTTTTTAGTCATATATATATATATAATTTACCAAAAGAAATGATGAATATAAGGCATTCAGAGAAACGTGGGAAATTTTCTATGAAGTAGTGACAGTGAGGAAAGCAGATAACTCACTAAATTGTACATATTCTTTAATCCATCAATTCCACTACCAGGTGCATGCCCCTGGGAAATCAAAGACAGAGGGAAAGGTTCCATGTGTACAGAATTATTAATAGCAGGGCTTTTTATGGTAGCAAAAAACCTGGAAAGAAAATAGGTGCCCATTAGTTAGCAAATAACAACCAATTGCAGCAGGAGAATGTAATTAAATTGCATTGTACTATAAGAAATAAGAATGTGAAGAATGCAGAGAAATTTGAATTTTAGAATCCTTTCCAGCTCTGTTGTGAGGATGAAATGAGATAATAATTAAAAGCATTTAAAACAATGCCTGACACTGAGAAAGTGTTACCTAAATATTGTTGTTATTATTATTATTATCTTAAAATTTGTTTGAACTTATGAGGGATAAATTGAGAAACACCGGGAGAACAATTTACACAATGATCCCAAACAAGAAAAACAACCTTGAAAGATTTCAGAACCCTTGATTGCAAAGCACTGTTGATGACTCTATGACCTTCTTCTCAACAGAGGTGTGGAAAAATAGATGGAGAAATGAGGTCCACATTGTCAGACATGACCAGGATATAGATTTGTCTCAATTGATCATATTTATTTGTTCCAAGGAAGAGTGCTCTGGTGTGGGGTGTGAAGAAAATAAGGGGGGGATAGTACTGGGACATTTTTTTATTTTAAAGCAATTTTTAAAAAAGCCTCAGGAGGGTTATATACTTGTTTCAGAAAATAAAAGACAAAGTTGTGAAGGCTGCATTCTGTTCTTCAGTGGAAGAGAAACTTGGGTAGGAGCAAGAGTTAATGCCAGCAAAAAAGGAAATAGGAGGGTCCATCCCTGGAAGCCTCACAAGGAAAGATACTGGGTCTCAATTTCCTCCTCAGCAAAAGTGAAAGTCAGAGCAGAGAGTAAATGAATGGGCTCATAAGGTAGTGAGTTCCCCATCTCTAGAAGTCTTCAAGCATGAACTGAGTGACAATTTATAAGAACATTAGATATGTTCAGGTCTATGTGGGAGTCTGTGATGGTCTCCGAGGTCCTCCTCAGGTTCTACAACTGTGGAAAAGGGGATGTTGGGAAGCTGGCTTAGACTAAGAAGTGGTCCACTGGGGTTATGTGCAATCTTGGGCTACATTTGGTGATATGTAGCATCCTAAACACCAGAACTGGAACAGGTGAGAGTTGGTGGGTGTTCTGCACAGAGCAGACCACAGCTGAATTTGTGTTCCATTCTGGCTGTCACAGAATAGGAAGGATAGCCATGAGCAGGAGATGCTCTAGGGAAAAACAGTCAGGAAGGTGAGGGACTTGACTCCACGTCATTCGAAAATCAGGTGGAGAAAATGAAGATTTTTTAGCCTATAGACACAGAAGGAACACCAATGACATCTTCAAATATTTGAGAGACTTTCTTGCAGAAGAGAAACTGGCTTATTTTGTCTGACTTCATAGAGCTGAACTAAGAATGTTAAGCAGAAGTTACAAATGGGAACATTTAGCCTTGATGTCAGGAAAAATGTCCCTCAAATTAGAGCTTCCTAAGTGTGGAATGGGATGCCTTTGGAGGTCAGGGGTTCTCCTTCATTGGAGCACTTCAGTGACCTGTGTGACCATTTATTAGGCAATTTGTAGTATGGATTGCTATACTTGGTGGATGGGTGGATCCCTGACCGCTCTTATTCAATATAGGATCATAGAGTGATAAATCTGGAAATGGAAGCATCTCTAGGAGCCAAGTATTACTACTGAGGAAATTGAAGAACAGAGGGGATGGCACAGTGAATAGAATGTATAGGTAGAAAGACCTGAGTTTAAATTCTGCCTCAGACACTGGTTCTGTGATCCCAAGCAAGATATTTACTCTTTCTCATTTTCAGTTCCCTCCTAGGTGAGATGGGGATCATTGTAGGACCTGCCACCCAAAGTTGTTGTAAAGATCAAATGAGATTACATGTAAAGCACTTTGTGAATATTAAAGCACATAGCTATTAATATCTATGTAAAATTCTATGGTTCTTTGATAAATAGGCATATGATCATGACACCCTTCTCTAACACATACAACTTCTAACCTCCCTCCAAACCAAAACGGGTCATTTACTTTCCCCGGGGAACTCACCCTGCTGTGTGGCCTCTGGTCCAGACCAAGGGAATCACCATGAGTGGTTTGGCTTTGGGGAAACTAGTTCAAAAATGTTTTCACTGCTAAGAAAAGTGGGTGGGAAGGAGAGGGAATGCCCATTCCCACTTCCAGGGCTAGACAAGGGATAATGTGTTCTTAGCATCCCTAGTCAGACAATGGAAGGCAGTTTTTCCCATAACAATTCGATTATATATGGTGACTGGATTCTATTGTTTTGTGAAAACAGCACCATTGATACATTGATTAGTTTGGTTTTTGTGGGCTGAAGTAGGAATCTAATGACCATTTATAGTTTTTATTTATAGGAAAGTACCTTTTAAATGACAGACAACTTACAAATGAGTTTCGGGAGCATAAATAGTGTGTAAATTGGGAAATACCTGTCATAAAGCCTTCATTTTATTATATTAACCTTATACTAACTAAATAGATGAGATTTTAGCCTTATGATAAACATCCTGATGTAACTATTCCCTGCAGATTTAGAACTGGAACAGATCTTAAAGGCTGTCCAATCTGGTCCCTTCATTTTATGCTGAAAAAAACTGAGGCCCAGCAAGATAAAGTGGCTTGCCCTAAAACATGTAGCAGTTATGTGCAGAATCTGAAACATCTTGTTTCCTGGTCCAGGGTACTTTAAATTACATCATAGGCTCTTAATAAATGTTTATTGATTGATTAATCACACTGCTGAAGATTGAAAAAACACAGAATTTCAGGGTTTGAGGGATGTGGGAGATCTCCTACAAGGAGAATTGTACCTACACTAGAACATAGTCAAAAAGGGATCATTCAACACCATTACAGAGGGGGGAACCCATAACCTCTTGGGTCAAATCATTTTTCTTTTGGTTAAGTCTTAGAAAGTTGTTCCTTACATTGAGCCAGCATCTGCCTCTTATCTCCCCAGAAAGGTATTACAGTGAATAGAGAAGGTTGACCCAGAGATTTAGATCCTATTTTAGATATGTACTAGCTGTGAGACTTTGGGCAAATCATTTGACCTTTCTCTGTCAGAGTTTCTCCCATTTTTTGGTGTCTGGATCATTATTGGTAATATATTCCAAGTTGTTTATAACTATCATGCATCTTTCTATTCACCTATGTGTCTGTTACTCACAAATCTTGTTTCTTTGGATGTGATAGTATTCCATGATTCATAGCTGCACAGTGTCATGGATCGTGTGTTGGTGAAAAGAAAGCACTTTATGTTCAGTTTTTATAACTTATCTTTATTTTTTGTAAAGTTAAATATTTTATCTGAAACTTTAAAAAATACTTCTACTTCAGTGCAGAAAAAAATATTAATGGAAAAGAAAGATTTAAAATGAGTATATCTCCCATCCAGAATGTGAAAACTGTAATCAGTAAAGAAAAGTTTCCTGACTTTAGGATTCCTTTGCTTGGCTTTTGCCCTGGCTTCCTACTATATCCTTTCTTAATACATCATTGTAAAGGCTGAAGCCCAGCAGTGTTATCTCTTAATGCTTCTTTTGTGTAAGCATCTCTAGAGACTCTAATGGACCAGCCTGTGAGGATTGATATATTAGTTATTTTAAGAAATTGTTCTAAGAAAATATATTTTGGAGCTAATTGAAGCCAGTAGTTATTTCCTTGTCAGCTTTCCTATCATTTTGAAATATTACTTAAATGCTTTTTGCTCTTCCTGAATCCTAATTCAAAATAAAAATCCATCATGGATTCCCTACATCATTCCCTTGCATGCACACACTAGATTACTCTTTTCCACTTGTGATTTTTTTTTATCAGCTTTCATGATTTCCTTTTAAAGGATTTTAGAGACTTCAAAATAAATGAAGCAGAATATCTCCATCCACCATGACAAGACAACTAAAAGTCTATTTCTCAATTCCTTCTTTTGCTTAGTGACAAAAAGTTGCTTTGGGATGTCCTATAGCAAGTACAAACTTTGGATTGATTGTCCTTTCTTTCCTTTCCCCCCCCCTTCTTCCATTTCTCTCTCCCTTTCTTTATCCCTTCCTTTTTTTTTTTAATAAATGCCTACCTTGTGAAAAATAGTGTGTTGGGCCTTGAAGAGATACCAGGATAAACAAGATATGAACCTACCTTAAAGGAGCTTAGTGGGGACAATGTGACAGAAGTAAATATAATACAAATAATTAGTAATAATAAAGGAAATATATAAATATAGTCTCATATAAAAAATATATATATAATATTAAGTATCTTCCTCTCTCTCCTTTCTCTCTTTTTTCCTCCCTCCCTCTCTCTCCTTCTCTCTCTCTCTCTCTCTCTGTATGTATAAACAGTTTGCAAAGCATTTTGCTACTTTCAAGTACCATAGGTATTCTTAGCTTGATTTTATAAATAGGGAAGATAGGTTGAGAATGCTGAGTTACTTGTCCATTTTCCCATGGCTAGTGAGTGTGTACCAAAATACAATCCATTGATTGCTAGTTCCAAATCCAGTACTCTATCCATTATGCCTGACTGCCTTTCTAAAACATGGCACAGGCATAATTGAACAAAATCTTTTGAAATCAAATGAGGGAAAGATCATCCCTTGAGATTCCTGAATTTATACATAGGAAGTGCCATTTGAACTAAATCTTGGTGGGTGGGAAGAGAGTATTCCAATTGAATGTAAGTTCTCTGAGGGTAGGTACTAGTAGACATTTAATTTAAGTGGTTGTGGTGATTTCTTTTGCTTAACTGAATATAGCAGTTAAAAAGGTTTTCTTTTTCTTTTTATAATACTGGATCAGGGAACAGTTCAAATAAATATGAAGAAATGAGAAAACAGGTGATGTACTTCAGGTAATGGGACTACTATTTTCTCCTTCCATTTATTTACTCATCCATTCAACAAATATTTATTAAGCCACAGTATTAGCAAACTATACATAACAGCACTGTATGCTTGCTATTATGAAAGCTATAAAGAATAAAGTGTATTCCCTGACCTCCTGGAGTATACAGTTAGAAAGGCAGAAATGAGAAAGATACAAAAATAATTATAATACTAGCAAGAAGGTGATATATACCGTGAGAGGCACAATAAACATACAGAAACAGTTCAGAAGAACAGGAGATTACCCAATTTGGGATTATTCATAAAGAAATTGGCATTTTGATTGAATCTTAAAAGATGGGTAGGATTTTGACTAGCAGAGAAATAGCAGGAGAGAGTTTAATAGTAGGAAAGACAAATTCTAGAGGTAGGAACACAGGATTGCTTAGGGAAAAGTAAGGAGCCCATTCTGGCTGGAGTGTAATATACTGAAAGGTGAATATATGAACTAAAACTTAAAAGGTTGAAATCAGATTATGGAGGCCTCTCAATGCTGGGTGAAGGAGTTTGACCTTTTCCTATGAAAAGAAAGTCCATTTGAAAGTTTTAAATCAAGTGGGTGGGGTGAAGTGACATAATCAGACCTGCCATTAAGAAGATTAATCTGCCAGAGGTGCTTACAATGGATTAGAAGGGAGGAAGGGAGAAAAGAGTGGCTGGCAATAGGGAAATTGGAGATGGGAATACTAGTTAGGAGGGTTCTGAATCTGTTTAGGCAGGACCTAATTAGGGCCTTATGGTTAAAGGTAAATTAATTTTCAAAGAAGGAGTAGAGGAGATTTTTTTTTAATTGCATACAATTTAAAAGTCTTAGTACCAAAATAAATCAATGCAGATGCAATAGGAAAAGAAATTCAACGGGGAAATATTTTTGTATCAAAATATCTCCTAAAATATCTGCTATTAAATATGCATAAGGAATTGACACAGCTATAAGATCCAGAGCCATTCTCCTAACAAATAAAAAGTCAAAGGACACAGTTTTCAAAAGGGTCACCAAATATCAGTGACCTCATTTGGGATTTTCTTGACAAAATTACAGGAATGGTTTGTCATTTTCTTTCTCCAGTTTATTTTTACAAATGAAGAAACTGAGGCAATCGGGATAAATGACTTGCCCAGAATCACATAGCTACTAAGCACCTGTTGCCAGGTTTGAACTCGAGAATGCCAAGTCTACCTACCATTCTATTCACTGTACCACCTAGCTGCAAAAGAACCAGTGACATAATGTATGTAAATGATTTGCAAAGCTAAAGTGCTGTATAAATGCCAGTTATTATAATGTGGAATGCTCTATAAACTGCTTTGTAGCATAGTTATTCATGTACATGTTCTAGTTCCACATCTAAATATAAGATTTTGAAGGGCAAGGACTATATCTTATTCTTCTGAGTATACCCAAAAGAATAATTTCTTATTTTTTATTAGCATTTGTTAACAGAATCAGGAAGTCCTGAATTCAAATCCCACCTCATACACTTACTCTATGTCTCTAGAAAAATAACTTGGTTTCAGTTATGTCATTTGTAAAATGAAGAAGCTGGGATCAATGATCCAATGGAATCAATTCCAGCTCTTTATCTATAATTTTATGATTCTAA
Source organism: Myrmecobius fasciatus (assembly GCA_023553655.1). Classification (NCBI taxonomy): domain Eukaryota; kingdom Metazoa; phylum Chordata; class Mammalia; order Dasyuromorphia; family Myrmecobiidae; genus Myrmecobius; species Myrmecobius fasciatus. The sequence goes on along the minus strand of JAJPUD010000124.1, from coordinate 402,922 downwards.
GAGGTATAAATAAGGGGAGAGGGAAAACATTCTAGACATGGGGAAATAACCTATTTGCTATGAACTTAGGAGCAGTTGGATGGATTGATAATTGGGTGGAAAGATGGTTGGATGGAAGGAGTCAGGAGACAGATTACTGTGTTTAGTGAACTGCAAGGATGCCATTGAAGCGAGATCATAAAGTAGATCCAAATGAGACCTCTGTGCTGGAAGACTTGAAAGAATCAATGACATGAAGGGCTTTAAATGCCAAGAAGAATGCATTATGTTTGATCCGGGAGGTAATAGGGAGCCAATGATATTTATTGAGTAGAGCGGTGACATGGTCAGACCTTATATTGTCCGCTTAGTGGAGAATGGATCTTAGTGTCTGAGATCCTGGAGGCAGGGAGACCACCCAGAAAAGGCTGTTGCTAGAAGACCTATTGAAGACCTTAGCTTAAAAGGCCAAGATTTCCCATTGCATCCAGGACCACCTCCAGTTGTCCTGATCTATATCTGACTATGGACCCAGATGACTCTGGAGGGAAACTGAAGCAGGTGACCTTGCATAGCCCCTCCCTCACTTAAATCCTATTCACTTGCATGTCATGGCATGACCTCCCTGAGGTCATGGTCCTGTGGACAAAGAGCAACAAGTCACCTCTGCTATAGTCTCGTCATGGGATGCTGCCCCAGAGCTGTGGCTGCCAAAGCCATGATGGCCCTGGGATGGGAGTGGGAGTGAGGAAGAGAACTGAAGATTGTCTCCATGAGCGCAGAGTGTCTCCACTCCTGGCTGAGTCAATTCAGAGAGATCTGCCATAATCAGCGGACTTCTGTTGCCGCCTTAATGCTCAGCTAACTTAACACTGAGTCTCGGGACCAGTCCTCCTCCACTCTGTTTTAGCTTCATTCATTTCAGGTTCTTTTCCCTGGAGGGGTAGTGTTTGCTGTGTGTTCCTAGTGGGAGGTGTTTTGGGGGGTGGGGGTGGAGTCAAGGACTTGTTTTCTGGGGAAGGAATGAAAATTGAGCCAAATAACTCTTAATAAGCTGGATTGTGATGTGATTGGTCCTTCCTGGAGGCTGGCTATAGGAACACTTAGTCATCAGCACTCAGGAGATCTCTTTGGGACCGGGCACAAACTTGGCAGTTTATCTCCCAGCTCTTTGTGCCTGGGCTTTGGGAAGCCTGATGCAGTTTGACAAAATAGAATCCTAGATCTGCCGTGGCCTCTCCCAGCTTATGAAAAACAGATGTCCTCGTGTGCTGGAACTTCACTTAGAATGGAAATTACCAACTAGAGAACCTTTTGGACTGAGAACATTGAGTTAAGACAATTCGGAATCCGGCCAGAAGGGGGTTTTTCCCTCCTCTTGTCTATTTTTACTGCGTAACTGATAGCCATCCAAGGACCGACCTTCCTCCCACCTTCAGTCCATCCCTCTGACTCTGAAATGGGAGGGGATAAAGCAGCTTCACCTTGAGATACCATCAGAAGGAGAGATTGCGGCTGCGACCCAAAAGAGAGAGGGAGAGAAAAGAAAGAAAGAAAGAAAGAAGAAAAAAGGAATGTCTCATGATTGTCTGACTGATTTTTCAAAAAATCAGCATACAAATCTCCCGTAGCAGACAGGGGGACGAGAAGGAGAGAGAGAAGATAGCAACAGCTTTCTCCTGGGGACTTGTGTCTATGTGCTTTTCCCCCCCTAAGTGCAGTAAGTCACCATTTCACAATAATTCAGTAAGTCTGTTTGTGCTATTGAGCTCTGAAAAATACTTCCGTGGAAGGTTGAGATGCATCCAGGAATTGAACTCTGTGTGTGTGTGTGTGTGTGTGTGTGTGTGTGTGTGTGTGTGTGGTTTAACTTGTTATTCTGTTCATGTCAGGCTATGCACAGATTGCTGCCAATTTCTATTTTGGGTACCTTTTTTTTTTTTTTTTTATTGTTCACTCCTGGGTGGATGTTAGCATGTTTAAAAAGTCTGTAAAGTAATCCATTTCCGAAACTGTCACTGCAGTGGTTAGAAGCCAGAGTCGTGCTGGCAGAAGGACAGGAGGAAGGTTTCTTGACAGCCCAGCCCCACTCAGCTCTAGTGTGCATGTCAGAAACGAGACTGCTGGAAGTGCTAAGACTCCAAAATTAAGCAGCTTTGAACGGGAGCCAAGAGGGACGGCAATGAAGGGGAAGCAAGTAAACTCTGGGTTATTAAAAATAAATAATATATGATCTAGATACATGAAAAGCATGAAGTAGAACTCTGAAATGTCATTTATTCCAACAGAAAAAAATTACCCTGGAGTCTTAAATAGGCAGATTTTATAACTGTGAAAGGATTTTCCCTCTTTTTTTTTAACTTTGATAATTTATCCATTACCAGAAACTGAATTTAATTCCCTCATCATTTGTTTCTATTCTTTCTCCACTCCATATCCCTCACCCATCCTGCATCTCTTGTTGGTGAATGGTGGAAAGATGCTTACCTTGAAGTGTTTGTGGGCTTAAAACAACACCCAGCAGAAACACTTATT